>JAEIFJ010003060.1:0-60117 GCA_018903435.1 Leucophenga varia | reverse complement strand
ATGAATGTTATTTGTTATTTAGCGAGTGGCATAAAATATTTAATTGTATAGAAATTTAATGATAAAGTAAAAACAAGAAAAGTTAACATGTTAAATAATTATTCAAAAATCTCAAGAATTCGTTCGGTTTGTAAAATAAAACATAAAAATTAAAAACGGAAAAATGGAAAAATATTTCAGCTATTTAAATTCTTCATTTTAATCACAATAATTTGTGTCAATGGCGACAATCATTTCAAATTAAAAGATTCCAGCCGATTACTGCGATAGATTTATTTTAAATAAAACGATTTGTAAATGCGATATTAAAGACGATTTAGTATATTTTGGATGAATCAGGTTAATACGACGCGATTTTCATTAGAACTTGTTACAGAAGGAATAGTTAAAATGCAGTGTCATAATTTTTTTTTTTGGCTTTTTTCTAATTTCTCTAAATTTGCAAAATTATGCTGGCATTGGAAAACTTACAGCTTAGGAATTTATGGATGTACAACAACAATGAACAGCAGCGAAAACTATAAAAGTATTTGGAATAACCGCAGCAGATTCAATCGAAATTTTACGCAATGAAAATGATTTTATAATTCGTGAATATGATGTAAACACAGTAAAAGTAAATAAAAGCATTTTGATTTAGAAATTAATCAACAAAAATTTGATGGTGATTTACAATCTTATGAAAATTTTACTTCCATGCATTTAAGTTTATTTGAGAATAGTTCGGATTAAAGTAAACATTTCTAAATATTTATCAAAACTTAAAAAACTAAAATTTCAATTTGGAAAGGAATACAACTTTTGATTTGGTAGAACTTAATATGGGAAATTTAAAACAATTAAAAGTCTTGATTATTGAATATTTACAACTTGATCAAAATTTTCCAGTATTTTTAGACAATCACAATTTAACCACTTTTGAGAATTTAACGCAATTAAGAAATCTAACCTTAAATTATTGTATTAAAACTCTCCCATTGAAACTGTTAAAAGACTTAAAAAATTTAATCGAGATAAAAATGTATTTTAATGTTTTTTTTAGCACGAAAATACCCGCCTCATTTTTTAATGGTAACATAAAATTTACAAGTTTTATTATTAAATGAAAATCGATTAAGCAAATTACATGAAGATATGTTTATAAATAATATTGAATTAACCGAACTGAACTTGAGAGATAACAAACTAAAAGACTTGCCAAAAAACATTTTCAAAACAACAAAAAGTTGAAAATACTGGATCTATCAAATAATTATTTTTTACGATTGGAAAACAGGTAAACAAAAAAAAATATTTTTTTTGAGCTACTATTAAAATGCTTGGGATTTTTAAGTCAAACTATAGAGCCCCTGACAACAAAATATTATTGTGAATATATTTTTCTAGTGCCCGTGTGGTAAGAGTACTACCACAGCAGGCTCAGCTTGACGTACTAAAGAGCGACTCATCGATGTGTGGTTGGTCGGTGGAGTGGTAAACAACGACGTAAAACAAAGAACCCGTGAGACACACACAGAACAAAGTGTACCAAATGCAACGATGGCCAGTCTAAACAAAAAGAACTCCAAGGTGGCAGACACAGAGGTATTAATCCACCCGTAGAAAGTACAGCGGCAGGGGCAAGGAATTCTGGAAGCCCCAACTACCGTTAGAGCAAAGAAACATGACGACCCCCCGAAAACGATATAAGGATCACGATATACGGATGTGCATCTGGAACTTCCGAGTCCTCAACAGGGATGGTGCAATAAAAGAGCTCATTACCACTCTTGACTACTTCAGAGCAGACATTACTGCTAACCAGGAAATGCGATGGACTGGTCACGGTTGCATAAACTTAGCAACCTGTAACATCTACTACAGTGGCCATGAGAGGCAACACATATTTGGTTTACAGCTGTAGATGAACGTCTTGCCTCGATACGCATCAAAGCTAAATTATTCAACATTAGCCTTATATGTGTACACGCCCCGACAAATGTTAAGGATGACATGAAGAAAGATGAGTTCTAAGAGCGATTGGAAAGCCTCTACGATCGCCACAAGCTGGTTGTTGAGCGATTTAGGCAGAAACGCCCTATCAGACGAAAGAAAAGAGAACTAGAAAGGCGTGAAGTGGGGTAGATTGAGATGATGGGTAACAGAAACGAGGCCCGAGGCCCAATAAATCAAGCGCATTACCGAAAGTTATAAGCAAGGAGCTTCGTTCTGCAAGGATCAACAAGGAAACATGGTAACAGATGTCCAGGAATCACTAAGGCTATGGAGGAGCCACTTCTCTATCCGTATTGGGGGCGATGATGGGAACAATACCGCCGGTGGATATGATGAATATCTGGACGAGTCAACCACCAACTCTATATTTACGCTACAGATCCGGGAGAAAACCTAAGAGAAGCAAATCGACACATACCACCTATATGTTGACTTCAAAGCCGCTTTCGACACCCCAATCAGATCTAAGTTTTTCAAAGCACTGACTGATTTTAATATCCATGCAAAAATTGTCCACCTCTGTATGATTACCTGGAAAACACCCAAAGCAATGTCACGGTCGGTAAAACTCTCTCCGACCTCTTTGACACCAAGAAAGGCTTCGCATATGCCGACGACATAGACAAAAACGGCAAAAATGATCGTGCGGTCACCGGGGCTTTCTTAGACATCGAAAAAAAGTCTCGTCCAATGGGTCTGACGGTGAAGTGGAAAATGACATCCGTATGCGCACGAAAGGTGGGCTGTACGACCTATATAACGACATCGACTAAGTCAGGAACATCCATTACAAAATGCTGTCCTTTGCCAGGCCACGCCCATTTTTAGCTAAAGTCCCCATAATGGACACTGCGCCATTTCCGGCAAAATGGTTTTTATATAATGTATTGACTCCTAATTGGGTAAAAAAACTTAAGATCATCCAGAATCAAATCGAATGTGCCACGCCCATTTTTTGCGGCGTGAGATGACATCCGCAGTATCGTTGACCCCGACCTACTCCTATCTTGAAAGCCACTGATGATAACACATTAACAATTTAAAAATATGTGACGTATACAAGCTATACATTTTTGCCTTTTTTTTTTGGGTTTTTTTTTCGGAACACGAATAAAATTGGCCGCGATGGCCACTACAAAAGCCCATCTTTAGATTTAACACATTTTCTACTAATACATTTTAATAGCAACTTGACTCTTTTGACTTGATACTAGATATTTATTAGTTACGAAAATCAAGTTAGTGTCGTCTTTTTTTGAGATAAATGACATATTTTGAGATTAGATAAAACAGCTTCTAGTGCCATCCTATGCATACAATGCCAATATGATATGGATCGGGCCTCTATAACTTATAGTCCCCATACATATTCACCTTTCACCATTTGAATACTTCAAGAAAATTTTTGTAATTCATATCTGTCTTTGCTTATTATTTGAGCTTCGGACCTACCGAAGTTAATGTTTAATTTAATTTAATATTAAATACATTTTTTTATTTTCAGTTTTTTTCACCACTGAAAAGTTTGGAATATTTAACTTTTAAAGGAAGATCACTAAAAAAATTAGTCTATGTAAATCTATCTTATATAACTCAATTACCTTTAAAGGAATTTGATGCGTCAAATTTAAACTTAATAGATGACAATAATAATACAATTTTCGAATGCCAAAAAAAACCAAAATGTTATTTTGTTGGCATAAACAAGTTGAATGAAAAATATTGCCCAAAGCTCTGTTCATGTTGGATAACGAAAAAAAGGATGGACCTTTGAAGTTAATTGCAAAAATCAGAGCTTGGAAAATATTAATGAATTTATTAATCCGATAAATGGAAAAGTTTTTGTTAATATTGAAAATAACAAAATTAAAAGCCTACCAAACACATCTTTGGAAAATGCTTTTAGAGATGTCAGCAGACTTTATGCTGCTGGTAATAAAATTGAAGAAATTAACATAGCTCAGGTACCGCCAAATATTGAATACATTGATCTAAGGAACAACAGTCTAACACAACTCTCAGATCAAGTATTGGATTTCTTCGGAACGAAAAGAGGAAATTTAAAATTAAGACTTTCTGGTAATCGTTGGCGTTGTGACTGCAGTATAAAAAAATTATATACTATTATAATAATGAATTTTTCAATAATTGTCGAGGACCGACTCAATATATCATGCGGTGATAAGAAATTTCAGAAACGTCTTATAGAATACGAATTCGTAGAATTTTGTGAAGAAACTTCAACGACAATAATATTATTATCATGTGCCGTAGTGATTTTACTCATTATTTTCATTTGTTACATCTTCAGAGAATCGATTTTGATGTGGATGTACGAACATAATTGGTGTCTAAGCTGCATTTCCGAGGAAGATTTAGACAAAGATAAAAAAATTCGACGTTTTTCTTTCATATTCGACCAAAGACGAAGAAATTATACCCGATTTGCTTAAGCAACTGGAGCAAGGACCATACGCATTCAAAGTTTGTTATCACGATCGCAATTGGATAGCAGGTGGCTGTATACCTGATCAGATAGCTAAAACAGTGTATGCCTCCAAGCGTGTTCTTATTATATTATCGCCGAATTTTATGAGTTCAGATTGGGGTCAAATGGAATTTCGTTTAGCGTACCAAGCCGCATTGGAGGAAAAACGACGTCGATTAATTGTTGTTATGTATAAGGAAGTTACTATCTTTGAAAAAGTTGATCATGAGATGAAAGCTTATTTACGTCTGAACACATACATTAAATATGATGATCCTAACTTTTGGCAAAAACTCGTCTATGCCTTGCCACATAAAGGCGTTAGAAGGAGAGGAGAAAGTGCTGATCGGCCTAATAATCGTATTGAAATCGAATATGTATATTAGACAATACTTGCCTGCATGGATCTTGAGAAAGATTCTTTGGAAAATCTTGGAACGTTTTTGAGCTGGTTATAAACAGTGGCCATAGTCGATAATTGATGTTATTGTCAGATTACAATTAAATTTATGTACTTAGTTTAGGTCAGTAGAGTTTAAAATTGTTTGAACTTGTATAAAAATATATTATTGTAATATGCTAAGCAAACCTTGTACAAATTTTGTCTCCATTTTTGGCATAGTAAAAAAGTTTATTTAAAAAAAAAAATTATTTCATTTTACAAACACTGCATTTAAATAATCGCGTACAAATTGGTGTGCAGGAGTATCGATGCATACACCGAGGCTTACTAAAAACTAGAGTTTCCAAATTAAAGTTCCGCTGTACTTTAATGCGCTGTACTCACGAAAATGCAAAATAAATGAAATATAACCCTATAGTTCGGCGGAGCTCTACGTGGTCGACCACTTCGCCACCTACTCGGCAATCCACCAGCAATGCGTTTTAACGGATACTTTAACATTGGCTTGTCATAAGCGGTAGACTATTACTACCCTCTGCATCCCAAGTGGATTGCAAGGTGGGATCTCCTTTTGCAAGGTGTTCGATCTATTTTGTTGTATATTAGTGCAAAAATTTTTCATATTTCTATTTTTGATTAGTTTCGCGGCAAACAACAATTCGAGGAGCTTCTAATTATTATTTTTTATTATGTTTATTCTACAATTTTTTTGTTAAACCATTAGTAATTATTTGTTTCAGAGTTTTAGTCAAGATTTTATTATTTATGTAATATTTTTGGTCTTGCAGCTTCCCCATATACATATTTTTAAATACATTTAATTTATTAAATTAACTTAAAATTCAACTTGCTGCCTCGTCCGGGGATTTAAACTCGAAGCCTTCTGCCTTCTCTGACTCTGAAGTATTTGCGATCGCGCTACCTTCTTTAATGACAACGCCAAGACTTATGTTTAAAGGCGCCTGTTAAAGTTTTTAATATATATGTTCATTTATTGTACATTAGTCCGGTCAATTTATAAATAAAAATAGTGGTCAAATATCAAAAATTTTCGAAGATTTCCTTTCATGGCAGTTTTCAGTTTAGGGAACAGAAAATAGTCGCATGGTGATAGATCAGGAGAATTCAGAGGATGGTCGATGGCACAAATCTGTTTTTTCATAAAAAATTCATGAAAATTCATCAAAAAATTCACGTGAGGGTTAAGCCTAAAAATGGTCGTGGTACTTTGGTTTTAATACTTTAACTGCTTAGGAACTAAGCAAAGCTTAAGGAAAGCTTAAGTTTTGAATTTCATCTCAATATCTTTAAAACTGAGCAAATGAAACGTGTAACTACAGACAGACGGACAGACAGACAGACATGGCTAGATCGACTCGTCTCGTCGAGCTGATCAAGAATATAAACTGATACCAATATAAACAGCTGAAACTTCTCTCCCTAGGTTGGCGTCACTAAGACTCATAATGATCTTCGCAGTTTGTGGCTCTTTAAGCCGCATCTAAGAACTGAGGACCGTCTGTTGACTTAATTTTGCTACGGCTAAACCTTTTCAAATGAGAACGACTCTGTTGCACACCGGTTGAATGGGAGTTACAGTAGTCAAAAAGTAAGGTTTGCGCATTGGTTAGATTATTATTCGCATTTTTGTTGCGAATATTTCAACTTTACACTATTATTATAAGATGTGATGCTAAATTTTTTCAACATACGATATGATTTACTTGACCCATTTGAACCGAACCGAGTCGTGGTTCGACATTGACTAAAAGCTCTTCTCTCATAAACCGAACCAGCGGTACAAAGGCAACGCGAACAACTGAACCGAACCACTGGCACTTTTTTTAGAGGTTTCAAGCCCTGCCGTTCATACTATATGTAGTAGGTATAAAAAACTCCAATAGACATGATGTAAGCAATATTGAGAAAGAAAATCCACTTCTCTGGTGAAAATAATTGCTGCTCCACTGCCGTATCATGGTCTAGTTTAAGACACAAATTTTAGGTTCATAAATTATGAAATAAATATTAATTTATGCACCCTATATCTACACACATACATACACACATACTATTCGTACATATATGTATGTATATGTATTTGTGTATTCGCTTTGACCTAAATAAGCACCAAAAAAAGATGATTATGATGCGGGGAGCGTGCAAAAGCGCAAAAACCAAGCATTATATTGAAAAAAAATGGACACGAAGCAACATCCCTTTCTAAAGGCACACGCACAAAAATCATTGCAAAAAGTGAATTTGAGGCAAGAGTTGGCCTCATTCGAACTTGTCTCAATAAGGGAAAGAAGATAAGTAACCGGAAATGGGCCACAAAAAAAAATAATAATAATAAGGGGGCGATAAGAAGAAAGTTAAGACGTAGTAGAATGCGGACAAATGGAATTTCGCAAAAATAACAAATCACTTTTGATTGAAGATGACTTCTTCAGCCGCCATTGAGTTGAGTTGCGTTGAGAGTAAAGTTATAAAATAAAATGGAAAATACTTTATTCCAATCAAAGTCAGTTTTCTTTACACACACAAAATGCCGACACATGTCAGCGCTTTTCGAAAACACATTGCGCGTTTGGTATTGAGGATGTGAAAAATGTTGGCGCCATTTCAGAAAACATCGTCATCGATGACACCGCGGGAAGCAAACATCTACGCGAAGTACATAAATTCATATTTGCATAAGGCATTCATTGAACGCACAATTTCGCACTCGTCCCGTTTTACTCTCCCTAATATCTTCTCCTTCTCGCTCACTCCCCCTCTCTCTTTTGCCATTCACTCAAATACTTTTTGTTCGTTTTATACTACGCAGCATTTTAACAGCTGGAAAACAATTTTCTTGATTTTTTTGTTTTTCTGTTATTGTTGTTGTGTTTGTTCATTAGAGAATTGTTGTTTTTTTTGTTGTTTTTTTTTTTTATTTCGTACACAAACAGCTGGAACAATATTTTTCAATAAAAATTTTGTTTAGCAGACTTTTTGGCGTCAAATGGCGCCATTCGAATAAAGTTTAATTATGTGAATAGAAAAAATAGGACAAAATATGGAACACGTTACTAAAGCCTTGGTTTCTGATAAAACAAAATTGGTTTAATACATTTTTTTTGTTAACACCACACATGTGAATTATTGTGATGGAAGATTTGCCTCTTTCCGGAGGACCATTATATATATTGTATATATGTTGCACTTCAGCCGATTGTTGGCTGCACGTATGATTTGGCATTAGCGGTTGTAATCCAGTGTCTGAAGATACCAGTTCGGGATACCGATCCTGGGGATGTCATCTAGGACCTGGTCCTCCCAACGCATCGGCGGACGTCCTCTCTGCCGCGCCCCTCCGATTTGATTCACGTTTTGCTTCCAAACTGTTATTGGATGTTCTTGACAATGTCAATGTCAGCATATAGCTCGTACAGCTCATCGTTCTTGCGCATACAGATGTCATTTTCCACTCTAACTGGACCAAAGATTCTACGAAGTATCTTTCTTTCAAATACGACCGGCATTATCAGCGTCTTGTAGCGTCTTTAATTTTTGTTTCTATGGACAGTACTCTACTCAGTACACCGAGGTCAAAATAGCTACGGTTAGCAAGAGTGATTCTTCGTTTAATCACCTGACTGATGCTGTTATCGTTGTTTACAACTGAGCCCAAATAGATGAAGTTTTCTACAGCCTCAAAGCTGAAGTTCCCTGTACTCAAAGACCGTCTGCGTCGTGCAGATTGCCTGCGATTGGATTCCAAGTACTTCGTCTTGTTCTTGTTGACCGTCAGTCCCACAGAACAACATTCTTTTTCGATGTCTGAGAACGCCCGGTAACCACTCGAGCATTTTTGCCGACTATGTCTATGTCGTCGGCATATGCGAGCAGCATAGTTTCTTTGTAGAAAATATTGCCCTTCCGGTCGACGTTTGGGCATTGTTTCAGAATGTACTCCATCAGGAAGTTGAAAAAGTCGCACGACATCGACCATTATGATAGACGATATCGTCGATAAAATCAAGAAAATTAAACCTAAAAATCGTTATATGAGTACTAAAGAGATTGGTAGTGAAGCAAACATCTCTCTAATAATCGCTCAGAACATTTTGACTGGCGTATTGGGCATGAGACGCGTCGCAGCTCGACTTATTCCGAAAGAGCTTAGTTTTTTTCAAACGTCGCATCGTAGGAGGTCGCTAAAGACATGCTTTCTTGAGCCAATTCTAACTCCACTTGCATGAAACGTATTATAACTGGAGATGAGTCATGAACATATACATATATGGGTGTCAACAATCAGCCGAATGGGTCCTGCCTGCAAACTATTTGCTCCACAATCTTATCCATGGTAAAATTCGCCGGACGCACAAAAGATCGACTCACTTTGACAAGAAATGACAGATGACACTAAAATTTTAGATTGGTAACACAGCCCTGCATCAGTTTTGCGAATAAGATGGGACCTAGTGTTTCGAAGGGAATTTTCATGCTGAACACGAATCTGGGCTCAAAAATTTTTCATCACGACAGGTTTTCGAAAAAAAGGGATTTAAAACCCCAAAATAGCATTTTGGGCCATTTTTAAAAAATGTAGAGTAGAACCCTGACGGCTATGATCTCCGTTATTGTCTGTAATTGAAGGTTGAACTTTGCTTTGAAATGAGCCCTATCCCAAATTATTCGCATGCACCCTTGAAGTAGGGGTTTCACTTATGTTTAGGGGGTTGGAAAAATGAACATAGTAACTAATCTACACCCAAAGTTAAGAAATACAAGAAGAAGCAGTGTTCGTAGGGGTATTCGTTTTCGTCAAAAACCCCCGAGTCTCAAGTATCAAGCAAATCTGATCAATTTTTAACATTTTCGTCCGCCATATTGGATCCGCCGTTTTGAATTTTTGAAATCTAACTGCAGATTTTTAATCATCGAAATTGAATACCAATAAGAACACTGCTCTTTCTAGTATTTCTTAACTTTGGGTGTAGATTAGTTACTATGTTCATTTTTTTCCAACCCCCTAAACATAAGTGGACCCCCTACTCTATTAACTTGGGATAGGGCTCATTTCAAAGAGCAAAGTTCAACCTTCAATTACAGACAATAACGGAGATCTTAGCACGTCAAGGTTTTGCTGTACAACTCTTTAAAAATGGCCGAAAACGCTATTTTTAGGGTTTTTAACCACCTTTTTCTCGAAAACCTGACGTGATGGGCCCAGATTCGTGTTCAGCACAAAAATTCCCTTCGGAAACACTAGGTAACATTTTATTCGCATCCGAAAAATGGAAATTTGCAGGGCTGTGTAATAGGGCGGGTCGTTAAAAATTTTTGTTCGAATTTGGGACGCTAATAGGGCTCAAAAAGCTGGGTTCACATATCCAGAATTTGTGTACACAAACCGATTGCTGTACGACGATGCCTTCCGTAAAAAAATTTTAACGACCCGCCCTACTGTGTAATTACCAACATAGACAAAATTTTGGACGATTTATTTTAAGGAATGTAAAACTCGTTTGTTCAGTTCTTAAATTAAAACTTTAAAATCATTTATTTGCTCGCATCTTATCTTAATATATAAGGTTGTCAAATATCTCCCTTCCGCCTTTTTGTCTTTTGAATTTCGTGCTTATGTACAAAGCGCTACAGATTCTATACATCATTTGACACAACCTACAAAACGACGCTATGCACGATTATGCATGAATTGGATACTGCGTTCAAAAGTTATAGACGTGTAAACATGGAGTTCACTAACACCGAAATTCGCGCTATTTTGAAGATTTCCTTGGTTAAAGGCAAATCCGCTAGAGAAACGTTCCGTGAGATTAATGGTGTTTTGGGGGATGGTACTCTATCACTTCGAACCTCGGAGGAATGGTTTCGACGATTCAGAGCCGATGAAAACAACACCATGGATAAGCCAGCCTGCGAAAGACCTGTGACGACGAATACCGATCAAATCATGGAAAACATCGAGTTAGACCGGCATGTGACATCTCGTGACATCGCCCAGGAGATGGGGAGTTAGTCACCAAACCATTTTAAACCATCTGCAGAAGGCTGGATACAAATAAAAAACTTAATGTTTGGGTGCCGCATAATTTGACGCAAAAAACCTTCTGAAACGAAACGAACTCGACCCATTTTGAAGCGGATGGTGACTGGCGACGAAAAAATGGATCACATACGACAATATCAAGTGAAAACGGTCGTCGTGGAAGGCCGGTGAATCGTCCCAAACAGTGGCCAAGCCGGGATTGACGGCCAGAAAGGTTTTGATGTGTGTTTGTTGGGATTGGAAGGGAATCATCCACTATGAGCTGCTCCTATATGGCCGGACGCCTAATTCTACCATCTACTGCGAACAACTGGACCGCTTGAACCAGGCGATCGACCAGAAAAGTCCAGAATTGGACAACTAGAAAGGGTGTGGTGTTCCACCAGGACAACGCCAGGCCACACACATCTTTGGTGACTCTTCAGAAGCTACAGGAGCTCGGATGGGATGTTTTATTTCATCCACCATATAGCCCGGACATAGTGCCAAGTGATTACCACCTGTTCCTGTCCATGGCGAACGCCCTTGTAAGTTATGAAGTTGACGTCTAGATGGAAACAGATTATCGAACAAAACGGCGCATATTTGAACTAAAATCCAATCACTGTAACACTTTTTTATAAATCATTGAATAAAGAGCAAAAAAGCGGAAGGGAGTTATTTGACAACCTTATATATAAAAATATTTAACTTTCGATTCACTTTGGTGCTTTTTTTTGATAATCTGTGATACTGACTTCCAAATAATTTTATTATTATTATTTTTTATTTTTTAAGTAAAAAGCAGCGTGCTGATGCATTGTACATGCCGAGTGGAATGTAAGGGTAAGCACAAATTCAAAAATCTGACTAAAAAAAAAAAAAAAAAAAAAAGAAATACCACAACAAAATAAGTTTAAAATTATAAAAATCACCCTCACGCAAGAGCGCAGTTAGCAATAAATCGTTCATCGATAATCATCTAAAGTGGTAATTAATTATAACTTAAAAAATTGGCGCTGTTAGAGAGGAATTTATTTTTTAAAATTCCAAAATCTTTTTGTTTTATTTTTTTTTTTTTTTCCCTTCCACATTTCTCACACAACTAATCTCGCAGTGCTTATACACAGGTGGCTGGAGGGAAAATAGGTTGACCTACGATGCCAAAACTTTCATTGGTGCTCAGCGATTCCCTTAGCACCCCTGAGACGGAAAATCGTAATTTTAAAATCGTAGCTGTTCATGTGGGGGAGAACGACCCCTTTATGTGAATTTCAGGGATTCCCTTAAAAAAACCTAATTTTTAACGATTAAAAACATTTGTTTGTAACGTGCATTCATACACACACACACACACACAAAACACACACAAACGCACACACACACACACATATATATACATATATATGTTATATTCATATCTGCAAGGAAATGAAACATAGTGAAAGCCTGCATTTATCTCCAAAAATCGATACTAAAACCGGACAGTTTGGATCGCAAAATTCAAAAGTGACAAAGTTAGCCCACGCATTACCGAAAAAACAGGAAAAAAAGTGTCAAAAAATTATGCAAACAATGTCTTCAAGAAATTGGAAGGGGAATATCTCACCCTTGTATAAGAAGTATTCGTACAAAAAGAAGACTGATGGAAAATATTGTAGATTTAACTAATCTCCCACAAAAGCAAAAAGATCAGGTTTGTAGTAAACTTATTCATGAAAAAGAAGAGAATGCATTACTATTGACAGGAAAGAAAGAAGATACTTTGGCTTTAAGTACAATGGGATCAAAAAGGCTTTTGTATTTAAAAAAATCGCCTGAGCCTATTGAGATTCCTGTCGAAAGTTTACATTCCTTCCAAGTTCAATCGGGTTCTTCAGGACAACAAATGAAACAGTTAGCTTCTTTTATTCGAGCAAATGCTGCTCGAAAGTCAATACCTGCTCATTATTCTAAGCAAGTTGCGGAAAGGGCTAGAGTTATGACAGATTTTTATAAGTATGAGATATTGGATTTTGATATTGAAAAAAGTGAAGCTCGACCTGTAGTGTGATGTAATGCTAAAGAAATACTGGAGGAGGGGATACAGAGGAGAAATGGTGGACAGGGATTTTTAAAGTGTGTATGACCATACTGCCAGAACATTACGTTTCTGATCCTGGTCAAACTGTAGACATTGTTCCAGTAAAGAGACAGAAAGCTATTAAATTAACAAGTGTACATAAGTTAATCATGCTGTGTATTGTGCCTCATATCAAAGAAAGTTATGGGAATGTGAAACAACTGTTCGACTTGATAAAGATCAATGACATTTCTTTCAAGTTCGTTGCAGATTTTAAACTACTTTTAATCATTAATGGGCAACAAACTGCCAGCGCCACCTTCCCTTGTCCATACTGCTTCGTCTCTTTAGAAAAGTTAAAAACGCGGTTTGAATTTGAGAATGATGAACAACATACGGTGATTTGCGACAAGATTACAAGAAATTTATATCTCTTGGTGGCAATAAAAATCTGGCTAAATCGAATAACAGCACCATCAATCTTCCGCTGTTTAATGAGCCCGATGACATGCCTGTAATTGAAAAATGCGTAATGCCAGAATTGCATATATTGCAAGGTTTATTCAACCATATTTTTTGGAAAGGATTAGTCCCTCTTTTGGGAAAAGAAAAAGCCTTGAGCTGGCCGCAGTATCTAAAGTTAATATCAAAAAGTTATCATGGCGATTCTTTCGAAGGAAATGCCTGTAGAAAGATGTTGAAAGAACCTGATTTCTTATTAAGTCATGAAATTTGTTCTAATGTTCGAGGACCGCTCGCCCTAGTGCCTTACATGTCAGCTTTCAAAGCGCTCGATAAAATTGTTCATGATTGTTTTTGAATGAGAGGCTTGGTGGGAACTTAAACATGCATATAACTGACTTACGAAAATCCCTTGCGGCCACAGAAGTAACGGAAACATTGAAGATTCACGTATGCCTTAAACACCTCGAACAATCTCTCGAGTTTTTGGAGCGAGAGGAAGGATTTGGTATTTGGTCTGAACAAGCTGGGGAATCGATTCATCATGAATTTTTGAAGTTTTGGAACCGACGAAAACTGAATAATATGATGGACCCAAATTATGCAGTGAAGTTGAAGGAAGCTGTAGTAGATTTTTCATCTTAACATATTTGAAAATCTATATGGTATACTAATTACAATTATCTTTTTTAATCTAATGATTATTATGTACTAATTGCAAATATTATTTAATAATAACATTTAACCTCATATCTTTTTTATGACAAATAAATTTAAAATTTTTTTCTTATATGTTTTTCAAAAATCTTATCCTATGTTTCATTTCCTTGCAGATATGAATATAACATATATGTATATATATATGTGTGTGTGTGTGTGTGCGTTTGTGTGTGTTGTGTGTGTGTGTGTGTGTGTGTGTATGAATGCACGTTATAAACAAATGTTTTTAATCGTTAAAAATTAGGTTTTTTTAAGGGAATCCCTGAAATTCACATAAAAGGGGTCGTTCTCCCCCACATGAACAGCTACGATTTTAAAATTACGATTTTCCGTCTCAGGGGGTGCTAAGGAATCGCTGAGCACCAATGAAAAGTTTTGGCATCGTAGGTAACCAACCTATTTTTCCTTCCAGCCACCTGTGTATATCCTTCTCTAACAGAAGTGTGTAAGAAATGTGTGATTGTTTTCCTTTTTTTATAACCTCCCCTTAAAGGTAATGAGCGTATTAAAGTTTTGAAAATTTGTGTATGTTCAAGCCCCAAAGTACAGATACATCAGATCAGAGTCTATTACGAACAAATGGCCCCTACCTAATGCTAATTGTTTAGGGAATTTGGGGGTTTTTCCCTCTATCTACGTTCAGCACAAAAAAAGTAAGAAGCTGTAAAAAGATTTATATTCGAGCCAGAATATTCAACAAAAATGTATTACTTTGGCAAAATTATCTGTTATCTTTCTAATTTTTTTAAACTTGAACAAGTTTCAATTTTCCACACAATTAAATCACTTAAAAAGTTTTTCATAAAGAATTTTTTTTATTTTGCAAAAGAGTTGCTTCAAGAGATTTATAAATGCCATGCCGCATTACAATTCTGTGTTCAGTACCCTAAGCATCATCATCGTCTTCATCGTTGAAACTAACTCATTCGGCCACTTCACTTCACTTTGAGTTTATCTAAATGCAAAGTTTTGTAACAACTTTAAAACTAAGATGTAATGGCAGGCAACTACATATTCAAACTAAACCAAAGTTCCATCACGTCTGTATCAACAGATGTTGAGAAACTAAATATAAATTCCTAGCAAAACGCAAACCAACAAAACAAGCGGAATGACAATTTTGATGAATGTTTGGGTGAGTAAGCATAAGGGAATAGTGTCACTCTCCGTAATCACCTGACTGAGCAAAAACAAAGTTTCAAGTGAAACATTTATAAACGAATTTGAATGGTGGAAGGAAAGCAGAGTAAGCGAAATAATATTCGATACTCTATTTTATATTTCATATTTTAACCGATTTTGCTTGGGTACGCTGGTTTTCACAATTATGTCGTATTCCTTTCCGTCGTTTATAAGAGAAATTTTGCAAATTCAAACTTTTTACTTAAAATTTGTTTATACCTGTCACACATAGTGTGAAACAGGTATATTCAGTTTGTCGGAAAGCGTGTAACGCATCAAAGGAGGTATCGTAGACCCTATAAAGTATATATATTCTTAAGCAGCTCGGATGAAATTCGGAACTTAAGCTTTTCTCAGCCCTATGCAGTTAAAGTGCTAGAATAATAGTATACCGCCCATTTTCTTTTTGTATGCAAATAGGTATTATTTATGAATATATTCACTGAAAAGCACATAACAAACAAATCAACGCGCGTTTTCAAGTTTTTGTGTGAAAACATTTAATTTTTATACCCGCTCCACATAGTGGGCATCTGAGACCCCACAAAGTATATATATTATTCATCAGCTCAACGACACGAGTCGATTTAGCCATATCCGTCTGCCCGTCTGTCTGTTGCAATGCCTTTTTCTCGGAAAGTTTTAAAGATATTGACCTGAAATTTTGAACTTAAGCTTTTTGTGCTCCTAGGCAGTTTGTATGTCAGAACCAAGGTGCCACGCCCATTTTTAGATATAGCCCCCATAACAAATATTCCATTTTTCGATTTTTTTGTATGAAAATTTTTATTATTTGTAAAAAATAGTTCTTATTTATGGATATATTCACTCTAATCTGGGTAAAATCACTTCTACTGTTATCTTATGAATATGCTTCCGATATGACAAGGATCGGCCCACTATACCCCACACAAACTCACCTTCCATTTTTTTTTATTTTTTTCAAGAAAATGATTAAAGTTTCGTGTGGTTGGTATTAAGCTTCGGTGCTACCGAAGTTAACGTTTTTGCTTGTTTTGAATGAATTCAATTAAAATTTGGTAATATCGATTCCAATGTCAACCAAAGTAAACACTATCGATATGATAAGGATTGGGTTAATATAACATAAAGCCTCCATACAAATTTGACCAAATCCATCGTGAAATTTAATCTAAGCCCATGGTGAACATATAAACAAGTAAAAGTGTTGCGTGACGGGTATTTCAGCATCGGGTTCACCGATGTTAACGTTTTTCTTTGTTTTAATATCATTATTACCCGTATGATAATAAAACAATTATTTACAACATTTTATGGTTCATAAATACCCACAGAACCAAAAAGCGATCATCTGGCGAGAGTATCGCAATACTATCGCACTCGAGCTCGAAAACGATTAAAAAAACGAAGGTGAGCCAAAAGCTCGTAAAAGATATCGCAAGCGATACTTACGCGAAAGATACTATCGAAAAAACACACTCAAACGATTCACCCGTCGCTCAGTTTGTGGCAGTGAAAGTTTCGTTCTCGAACTATCGCGCACGATTCGTTTTCGAGACTTTTACGATATCGTTTGCGACTCACTTCAGAAATCGTATGCGAGACTCTTACGATGTCGTATACGAGATTTTTACGATATCGTTTGCGACTCACTCTCGAATGCGATAGTTTTTCGGTAGTTTTATGATAGTTTTGATAGTCTCGCTTGACGCTCGCTTTATATATCATATTCGAGCTCGAGCGCGATACTTTTACGATAGTTTTGATAGTCACGCTTGACGCTCGCTTTATATATCATATTCGAGCTCGAGCGCGATA
Source organism: Leucophenga varia (assembly GCA_018903435.1). NCBI lineage: Eukaryota > Metazoa > Arthropoda > Insecta > Diptera > Drosophilidae > Leucophenga > Leucophenga varia. Next base: position 42,962 of record JAEIFJ010003060.1, on the reverse strand, counting down.
CTTTTGCGATAGTTTTGCGATGCTCTCGCTCAACGCTCGCTTCATGTATCATATTCGAGCTCGAGCGCGATAGTTTTGCGATACTCTCGCCAATGCTCGCTTTTTTGTTCAGTGGGTGGGTAGAAGCTTTGTAAAAAAAGTATGTGTTTGTATGTATTTTTGTATGTGTTTTTCAGAAAAAATCTTTTTTTTTTTCTGAAAAAGAAAATTGTATACTAACCTTTAAAAGAAAAACTCATACAACTCCACCTAAAATGAAACGAAAAAAAAAAACAAAATTGAATTCGGTACAAATTTAATACAGTGCGTTTATTTAAAAAGTTTGGTACCTTAAATTAATAATATTCTTTCTTTTTTTTTTTCTAATTTTACGAAAAAGCAAAAATGGTTACAAATATGTTATTCTAAGTATTGTCCATCGCTAGCTACTACTTTTTCTCATCTTTCGGATACCATGTCGGAGAAACGACTCGTCTTTTGCAATCCATGAATCGACCCATTTTTGGCTATCTTCATAATAAGTGACCGTAAAACAATGTCTGGACAATACAGCGGGTCGGGTAGGACTTTCCATTTCAGCGTTGCGAAGTGGATATTGACCGGTTTTGCAACATGTAGTCAACTTTGTCATGCTGCAAAATCACTTTGTCGTACCTTTCTTCGTATTTCACCCTTTTCCCTTTAGTCTGCAGCACTAACGCACGAATTGAGTTCGATAGAGTTTCCCCCGTAATCGTTTCACTCGGTTTGTCAAGCTCGAAGTAGATCACTCCGCGCTGGTCCCACCAAATTCATGCGATGAGTATTCGGCTTTGTCAAGGATGTTGTGCTCAGGTCGGGAAAAACAAATGACTTTTTTTGCTTGGGGTTATCATAATAGACCCACTTTCCATCGCCAAATAATTTTCCTTTTCTGCCGTTCGAGCAGCGTTTTACCGGTGAAAAAATAACTTTCAACGTTAATCGGCTTCTATTCGTACGACAGCCAATGCCCTGCTTTTGGATCATTCCCAAGGTCAACTCTTAATGAATCTGAAAGATCTCGTTTCGTTTGACATGGGTCTTTATTGAGTAATGCCTCTAATTTTTCATCTTCAAACTTTTTCGGTTGACCTCGACGTTCTTTGTCATTTAAAATCACCATTTTAAAGCGACCAAAAAACTTCTGATACGATATTTCAGATAGAGCATCCTAGCCGTAAACTTCCACTAATAAAATTATAAAGGGTTCAAAAGACACTTATTAACAATAGCTTTCAGCGCAAAAATTTGGAAACTGATATACTGTATTTGAACAAAATATTGTGTAGACACCATATAAGTAAAAGCATTAATGTAAAAGAGGTCTAGGACTAGGAGAACTATATACAATATATAAGGTTGTCAAATATCTCCCTTCCGCCTTTTTGTCTTTTTTAATTTCGCGACTATGTACAAAACGCTCTTATCGGGCAATACTTTACATCATTTGAAAGGCCTTGACATAACCTACAAAACGACGCTATGCATGATTATGCATGATTTGGATACTGCGTTCAAAAGTTATAGACGTGTAAACATGGAGTTCACTAACGCTGAAATTCGCGCCAATTTGAAGTTTTCCTTCGTTAAAGGTAAGTCCGCTAGAGAAACGTTCCGTGAAATTAATGGTGTTTTGGGGGATGGTACTCTATCACTTCGAACCGCGGAGGAATGGTTTCGACAAGCCAGCCGGCGAAAGACCTGTGACGACGAATACCGATCAAATCATGGAAAGCATCGAGTTAGACCGGCATGTGACATCTCGTGACATCGCCCAGGAGATGGGAGTTAGTCTCAAAACCATTTTAAACAATCTGCAGAAGACTGGATACAAAAAAAAACTTGAACCTTCTGGACCGAATCAACGCCTGCGATATGCTGCTGAAACGGAACGAACTCGACCCATTTTTGAAGCGGATGGTGACTGGCGACGAAAAATGGATAACATACGACAATATCAAGCGAAATCGGTTGTGGTCGAAGACCGGTGAATCGTCCCAAACAGTGGCCAAGCCGGGATTGGCGCCCAGGAAGGTTTTTGCTGTATGTTTGGTGGGATTGGAAGGGAATCATCCACTATGTATGAGCTGCTCCCATATGGCCGGACGATAGACCAGAAGCGTCCACAATTGGCCAACAGGAAGGGTGTAGTGTTCCACCAGGACAGCGTCAGGCCACACACATCTTTGGTGACTCGTCAGAAGCTACGGGAGCTCGGATGGGAGGTTTTATCGCATCCACCATATAGCCCGGGCATAGTGCCAAGTGATGACCACCTGTTCCTGTCCATGGCGAACGCCCTTGGTGGTGTAAAGTTGGCCTCAAAAGAGACTTGTGAAAAGTGGCTGTCCGAGTTCTTCGCAAATAAGGAGGTGGGGTTCTACAAAGGGAGTATTATGAAGTTGCCGTCTAGATGGAAACAGATTATCGAACAAAACGGCGCATATTTGAACTAAATCCGATCACTGTAACACTTTTTATAAAGCATTGAATAAATTTTTTCATTCGATTTTTTAAAAAAAAAATAAATTATCGACGTCTAGATGTCATCTCAATGAAATATTTTTTTGCCACATCCACAACAGACATTTTTTTGTCAGATATCAATAATAACTCTCATTTATCGAATGACTTCACAAGAAATCAATTTTAATCGAAATCAAAACAAATCAAACGCACAATGCAACGAATTTCATTTTTATTTTTGTTTGTGTTGCCTAATGGCGAAAAGGAACGAACACCCCAGCAGTTCCCAATAATTACACAGAAGCAAATATTGTGTATATTTTCAGATTTTTAATTATATATATTTCAAATTTGATGTATCCAGTTTTTGCAATCTGTATAAGAATGTCTCCGACAGAACCACGAACCACCATTACTATTGATGCCGTTATTCTAATCATCTCCAACGTCTTTTTTAGACATTTTCGCAAACACTCTTTTTGTAGACCCTAATCAAATATTTTCTTTATTTTTGTGCAGAAAATATGTATAAAATAAAACAATAAATTACACAAGTAAGAAATGCAAAAGGGAAGGCGAGCTGAGCTGTTTCAACACTCTAGAGAAAATATTTATTGTGGAAAACGCGCAATTTATGAAGCGCTTGAAATACGCACTCCAAAACGTAATTATTTTCATTTCATTTTTTTTTTGTAATACAAAAAAATATCGAGACTTAAACTGAAAAGTTTGAGCAAGGAAGAAAATATTTAAAAGTGGATTAAATAAAAGATTTCGTAAAAAAAAATAAATTTAATTTACTTTCTCTAGGCAATACATGGAAAATCAACACAAATTGGAAAAAAGAAATAAGAAAAAAAACAGAGCAAACAAATGAAAGGAAGGATGTGTTTAGGTATTGTAGAATCTTCTGTTTTCAGTTAAGCAATAACTACCAAATTCCTCCTTCTACTACATATTAACCTCTACCTTCAGTTATAGCTCTAGAAAATACTTTCTTAGAATATTAAAGTCAACAACGCAGTTAGAACTCAAAGCACATTTGTTTCCGGTGCCAAGTTCATGAAGTGCTTTTAAAGTGTGTGTGTGTGTGTTTTATGCGTTTGTGTGTATGAGTAAAAAAAAAAAAAAAGAATTTGTGTTTGGTTTGACAACAAACATCCCCAATTCATATCTAAAGTCATTCAAAGGTGAGAGTAGTAAGTTGTCTGAAAAATGTGCCACAAATTCCACACATTCTAAGCGCCCCTCAAGGTATGCTACACTTTTTGCTTTGTAAGTCGTTAGGCGCTTAGTTTCAGTTGATTACGCATTTTTCGTGTACCCTACAACTATTATAATAACGAATACTATAAAAAAAAAATGTTAAAGACTGTATGTCAATGTTGTTTTTTTTTTTTTTATCAAAAATATTGTAATTATGTATACTCTCCCTTTGCAAAAAGTAGCCGGGATGTAATTCGTTTTAAATTATACTAATAAATATTTTCGCTCAATTTGTTATTTTTTGAGTTGGTACAACTGACTTCCATGGTAAATTCAAAATATTCATTAATGTTTGAGTTACTCTTGCCTTTGTGCGACACAAAAAATGAGTTTGGCGATTTTTCAATTATTTTTTTTGATTATTCAAGAAAGAAGTTCAATCAAATTTTGTTTTCTGAATGGAATAAATTCTACAGAAACTTTGAAAAATATGATTGGTATAAATTGTTCAAAGAAGGTTGAGAACGTGTTGAAAACGAAAAGCGCCCTGGTCGACCATCGACCTCAACGGACAATCCTCACATCCAAAAAGTAAAAGAATTAGTGCTTGCACACCGTTGCTGATAAAATTGGCGTATTGACCATTTTGAAAGATGTTTTGGGCCTCAAACGTCAAGTCTCGATTGGTACCAAATATGCTGATTTTCTTCAAAACAGCTATGATTCTTCGTGACTTTTTCCCAAAAATGCAACCAATATCGTTCCGTAACCACCTTATTCACCTGAAACTCAAAAAGACTACTCCAAGGAAACCGTTTTGAGTCGATTGAAGACATTCAACGTGTATGTAAAGTATTTAAGCTTTTTTTTTTTTTTTTTTTTTTTTTTTTTTTTTTTTTTTTTTAGTTTATTCTGCCACTACACGAAAGAAAGGAATTCCATATTATAAGCTTAGCGTTGCCAACGAATTATATTAAGTTTTACAGAATACAAAGAAGTGTACGGAAGGTGAGGTGTACGCAATCCCCCGCCTTTCAACGCTTTGGGAATATAGTGTCATAAAAGCCATAACAGCATATTGCCTTAGCATCGCCCCCAAAGCGTATCACATCAATTTCTGAGAAAAGAATCTAAAAACGTATAAATTGTATGGCACAAAGTTTTATGACCGTATCTTTTTTTCCTTTTTTTTATACATGTATACAAACTCGTACACTATCAGTGCACCATTTTGTTGAATGTGTGTGCTCATCTCATAAATAGGGAACATTTGGTATTTAAATTTAATTTCACCTACAGATGTACTCCGCAATTACCTGCTCTTCAAATAAATTATTCTTGCATTGAATTATGTTTATGAGCAGTAATCTCGCTGATGTAATTTAAAAATATTAAACATTTTCAAGATTTGTGCTGCGATATAGTTTTTGTAAGATTTAAGTAAAATTTTCAAGATTTTATTGTCATACTTTTGTTGTATAGAATCTAATACGTCAATATTTATTAAAATTATTGATCCCTTCAGACCAATGAGCGGAGTTTCTGACCACATGCACCAGCTTTTCTGCAAATTTCAGTGAAATAACTATATGATAAAAGGCAAGAAAAACGTTAACTTCGGTAGAACCGAAGCTTAAATACCCGTCACACGAATTTTGAGCTAAAAATACAGTTATGTATAACAACATATTTCTGAAAAAATGTCTGGAAATGGGCGTTAAGTTTGTACGGAAGCCATGACACCTAAAAGTGGGCGTGGGCACCATGATATTGGAAGAGTTTTTACCTAATATGGAGTAAATACATGAATAAATAACAACCATTTTCATACAAACATTTGAAAATGGGCGGAAAGTTTATATGGGGCTATGCCTAAAGAGGGCGTGGCATCTTGGTTTTAACACTGGATGACAAAAGAAATGTTTTTACCCAATGGGGACCGAATACATCCATAAATACTTAGTATTTTATACAAAAAATTGAAAAAACGGTAAGTTTGTATGGGGGCTATACCTAAAATTGGGCGCGGCACTCTCATTCTCGAACTTAACACAGTCGTTGCCGAGAAAAGCTTAAGTTCCAAATTTCAGCTTAATATCTTTCTATATCTTCATCAAAAAGATGCCTAGAAATATACAGTCAGACAGACAGACGGACGGACAGACGGAAATGGCTAATCGATTCGTCTCGTCGAGCTGATCAAGAATATATATACTTTATGGGGTCTACGACGTCTCCTTCAATGCGTTACAAACTTTCAGACAAACTGAATATACCCTTCACACTATGTGCTTGGCGGGTATAAAATCATACTACAATCATCATATAAATAAAAAAACACTAATATTATAAACATGATGCCATTCTACAAGAAGTGGGATGAAGTAACCTCCTTGACAGCCAGAATGTGCTGCTACGTTTATATTTAGGCAGTCATTCCAAATTTCAGTGCGATATTGTCCTTAGTTTTATTTTGACTGCTAATAGTAGTTGTTTCCCATCAGGTTGAATACGGCCAAAACCATTTTCGTTCTCTCTCATAAAACATTATTTTTTGAAAGGCAAAACGGTGAAGTAAACAAAAGAAAAGTTGGATAAATATTATGTCAAATATTGGTTTCAAGAGTTTTGTGGTAGCCGCAACTCCACTACCGATGAAATCCCAGGGCAGGCCCGGCAGGCCCTCTGATGCGGTTACAGAGGACATTTAAAAAGAGAATATATGAAATGGTGTTGCCTGAATGAGAAGTGAAAGTGCGCGTGCTAACAGATTAGTAGTGAGCGCACAGATTAGTACTCGTGGAGATTATGTATATGAAAAAGTTATCCTGCTGCTGGGTGCCGCGCATGATCACTCTGGACCAAAAACACGAACTTGCTGATGCGGAATCGGGCGAACTTTTTGGCGTCGATTGGTAACTGTTGATTAAACCTAAATCCACTATTACACACCGTCGGTTTTCTGGGTTTGTCATGGCATACTCTTCGTGGACTACCACGATTGAATACCAAAATCACTGCAAAACGGACTAGCATGAAGCGAAAAAAAAATTAATTTTCGGACAGGATCAAAAAGTTGGAAAATCGCTGGAATAAATGCATCGAGCTAAAAGGGGACTACATTGAATAACAGAAAAAAAAAGAAACATTAAAAAAAAAATGTTTTTCATTCCCAATATACTATATGTAGTATACTTTTTTCTATAACTTCGTAGAAGGCAAGACTTGGCACTTAATCATATAGGAACGAATAAAAATGATTCATTGGTACAAAAAAAAAAACATTAAATAACAACTTTCTGCGTTATCCGAGCCAAGCCGGGCATTCCGGCGTTTATAAAATAAGACTTAAATTGTATTCAGACACGGTTCATTTGAAGAGTTGTTAAATTTATGTGTAATATTAAGGCAAGAGGAGGCATGATAGACCCTATAAAGTAGATATATAATTAATCAGCATTGAGTCGAAATGGCTATGCCTGTCTGTCTGTCCTGCTGTCTGCCCTACGGAAACAATTACCTCAGAGACTATAAGAGAAACTTTTTGAAAATTTGGTTAACTCTAGCCCGGTTTCAAGGGGTATCCCCCAAAGTTAAAATCTTTTATGCAAACTTGTGTGTTATGCAATCTAGGAACTCAAAATATGGCAAGGATTATGGCAACAATAATCCAAATGAAATATCTCACCACTTTTTGACTTTTCACATAAAAAAATCCAATACAATAAAGAAAGGTACATAAAAATTGGGTACAGGGTTTATTGAAGTCGAGCATACTCTATTTTGGCGTTCTTTCATGTTAAGTGTAGACAAATTCACAAAAAATTATTTTTACGATTTAAAATTTTAAGCGAGCAAATCCGTTGACTTTTACCTTGGATACAAACAAATTTTATGGTTTGTTTGACTTTTTGGGTTACTATTAGTAACAAGGTAAAAGTAACTTACTATAGCACCACGCAATCCGATTCACCGAATAGACAACAACAATGATAATGCCAACACAAATTTTCTTTTCCTTTTATATTTTTGATGAATTAACAAAAATTTTTGTGGGTAAACACAAAGAAAAAACGTGTACGAAACAAACAATTTTGCGACGATTTTCATATCCAATTTGCAGAAACGTTCAAGCGCCTACTTAAACATTTCCAAAAATGTTTTAAAACCGAGTAATTCGCACAAAAACAAATTCAAATGAAAAAAAAAGGAAATATACAACACTTAGCAAGCACATTTCATAAAATGAAAATTAGGTTTCGAAAATGTGAAATCGGCCACTGGGAGTGTAGAAGCAATAATACAAAACCGACGTTATTTTACGCACAAGAAGTGAAGCAGAGCAACGCTCGTAGAAAACTGCTTGCAATGATTTAAAGAATGTTAATGCGTTTGCCTTGGACAAGCACAGAAAGAGAGACCATTTGTGGATACTTCCCCGTAAAAGTTCAGGCGCCAGGGTAGTCAGGGGTATACAAATGAATGTATGTATGTAAATATGCTTATAGTGAAGCGAACTAAAGCTAAAAAGCATTAAGTCAATTATTTACCCAAGTCGACTTTAATTACAGCAATGTCACTACTTTTGGTTAATGTTGGGGTATATCGTACTCTGTGGTGGAGAACTAAAGTGGAAATGTTAATACAAACGATTAGAAGAAGTGAAGAGTAGGGTATTATGCACTTGTCATCTTTAGTATAACTTTCATTTGCAGAAACGAAAAAGGCAAGAGTTTTAACAACGTTTGTGCACAGTGGTACAAGCTAAATAACAAATTTTAAACTTTTTAAATGAGGCATTATCTTAAATAAACACAAATCCCAAAATTAACATATGCCGACACGAAAAATTAATCAAGCATTGGACAAATTTTAAGATAAGATGTGATATTAAGTATGTTTACCAGTAAATATATTTTATTGGTTCTAAATTATATCAAGGCCAAATTACAAAACTTTGAAGGATTGTTCAGGGGCTGAGTCACTAAAAATTACAATTCCAACTTCTGTAGACTAAAACTTAGTAAGATTCGCCTTGATTCGCGCCAAAATGTGTTTGTTTATTAATATGTTTCGTTCACGTTTTGAATTACAACATTTGCTGCAGCAAAGTGCATCCGCTCATAACATTCTACTTTTTAGGTACCATGCAGGTCTGCAAACATACACTTTTTAATATATGAATTCTTCGTCGAAAGTTTCAGCAGTAAATAATTTTGTTTTTTCAAATGTCTTAGATATATCTAAATATACTGAAGATGAGTAATGGTATAGTCAGAATATTGAAAAATGTTGCATTAAATTGTGCCACAAATGGAAAGAATGTCATAGAAGTTTACAAAGGTTTGAACAAAAAGGAAATTTCGTTGAACCTACACGGTGCGCCTTAACCAAATTTAAATAAAAAGTTCTTACACCTGGAAAATTATTCGAGATTCTTAATTTACAATGTTGATAGATGGGAAAATCAAAAATAAAATAATTATAAACTGTGGAGAGATTTTTAAATAAATCCACATTGAACATTTTTGCGCACGAAATACGATATATTGGCATTGTTTTATATGAATAGAAAGGAAAAAAATGATATAATAATAATCTTGAAGTCGTAATTCTTTTAAACTTTTATTATTTAAACATTTTAGTACTAATAAAATATGAAAATGTAACATAATATAATTTTAATTACATCAATTAAACATGTAAAGCATGTTACTATCTACAAACAGTGCCAAAGGAATTTAGGATAATCCGGGTGATTCTCAAGCAACCTTATTCATTTCCCAGGAAGACTTCAAGAAATCAAAATGTACGGACTCCATGGCCTGCTCCCCAAAAAATGCTAATCCTTCACCGATTTTTTAAAAAATCAATTCTATGTGAAAAACTCATGAACCTTCGGTGTAACGCTGACACCTAAGTCCATGTAGCTCTTTTGAAAGCTTCTATACATGCTTTGTAATTTTGGTCAAGATTATATTCCGAAGCATGCAGAAACTACTTTTGAAGTCTTCACATACTTTAACATACTTAGGGTATTGCTATATTTCCCAAACTGGCGCAGATCTACTTTATTCAAAAGTGTTTTGCATGCCTTTCCTTTAAACCCAGAACGACCTCGTCTGATTTCACGCTGAACGTGACAAGCTTTGCCCATGACGTGAAAAAAACAGTGTTGACAACACCAAGCATAAGGTGTAGTTCTGGAGGTGGAATAATGTCTAGGAATGTCTTGCCTCCAACTCTAGACTCATAACTCAACTCGGAATCACCCTAATTTATTTAATATAAAAGTGAGTGTAAACTTATTTTGTATTATTGATATTCTATTTAATAATTTTTAAATTTGATTGCTTATAAAACTTTTTTATTTTAAGAAAATAATTTGGTTAGCTCAAATCAGCTAAATCACCCAGCATCGCGATGCTTCGCTGAAAATTCTTTTTAATATCTTGTTTTTTTAGCGTTAAACTATAACGTAATGAACAAGTGTGTCAAAAATCAAGGCTCTATCTAAAAATTGTAGAGGTTTATCGGATAATAAATCGATTATCTCGATTAGGTAAGACTATCAAAACGCTCACCGACCTTGATCTGCCTGCAACACATTCCAACCAAACTTCCGAATTTTTTGATTTTCTAGCTCTTATTGTCTTTTTTCCATTTCACCCAGTGTGTACCGGTTTGAAAAGGTTTTTTTATATCTAGTCTAAGACCCAATCCTTAAGCTGGGTTGACACACACAAGAACAGCAATGGGAGATAGTGGTGTTTCTTTATAAATAAATAAATAATTAAATACCCAAATTCAAAACAGCAATAATATAGTGCGCTTTATAAATGAATAAATAATTAAATACCCAAATTCAAACAACCTGAAATATATAGTATGTGTTAATTATTTCCCCAATGTTTTTTTCCCTATAATTAATATTGACTAATAAAGTGGTCCCATATTTAGCATTCTATGCTCTTTTTTTTTAAATTTTTTAAATATATTTTTATTGTGGTATGTAATGGAATGCAGATCCAGTCACTGATTTCGATTTCGAACGCAATTTTACTGATTTCGATTATCGTCACATTCCGATCGAGTTTATTCATATACCCGATTACTATTTGGTTATTTTTTACCCAACAACAAATTTTTCCTATACCTGCCACACATAAGGGTGAAGGGTATATTTTGTTTGTCTAAAAGTTTGTAACGCATTAAAGGAGCCATCGTAGACACTATAATATCTATATACTCTTGATCAGCTCGACGAGACGAATCGATCTAGCCATGTCCGTCTGTGCCTGAATGAATTTACTTCAAATTAGGTACAAACATTTCAAATGTCATCCATTGTCAAAACTAAGGTGCCACGCCCATTTTTAGGTATAGGCCCCATATATATTTTCCGGCCATTTTGTAATTTTAGTGTAAAAATAGTAATTAATTGGTTAAATATACATCTAACATCATCCTATCTTTACTGATATTATAAGGATCAACCCCCTATACCATACATATAGCCCCCAAAGTCACAACCCATTTTAAAATTTTGTTTTCAAGAAAATATTTATTATTCTGTCCTTCCGTTAAAATTTTACTCCATTATTGTGTTTTAACTTTGGTTGTATCAGACACCAAGCCATTCCTTCTCCACCGAAGTTAACGTTTTTCCTTGTTATATTTAAAACTGTTAAAACTTCAATCCAATCCAATGTGCGTCTGAGCACGTTATTTGATATCCTTTTTGTTGAAACAACAATGGTTTTTATACCTCAAACAAAAACAACAAAAACAAGCAGAAATAAAAGTGCGCAAAGTGAGAAATGCATTTTATGTGGAAATTTCAAACAAATTCCATTTGAGCCGGTCAAAGAAGAAGGAGCAATCGGCTGAAGCCGTAGCAAGGCCAGAAGCTACATCAACATTTTCAATGCAGAAGTTGGAACTTGTCGATGGCGAATAAGAAAAAAAAATAAAAAGCAACCCACGCGTAGATATGCATTTAGAGTTGTTTGTGCGGGCCTGATCGGAGCGGAGCGGAGCGGTGCGGAGCGTTGCAATGGTAAAATAAACTGTTGGCTTAACAAATTGCTAATCTACTTCGTGAAACACTTCGCATCATGGATTTGCATTTAAATGGTTTTGCTTTCAACATAAATGGATGAGGAAATGTTGGAGCGTTTGAAGACGTTGATATGCAATGAAAAACGCACTCAAATTGAAGGAAAGAAGATTAAATTAAAAGCGCTTTTGCTGCCTTTTTTAACTTTAAGTGATGAATCTGCTTTCCTTTAGTCTGCATATTTTCCGCTTCGATTATTACATTTAGCAGTACTATCAGCGTCAAAGTCTTTCTTAAGATGCCTGTTTTATTAGTTTTAACGCTTTTTTCCTTTTATGAAGCGCGATGCGAATTTAAGTTTTTTTTTTATTATTACTCTTTTAGTTTGAGTTTAATTAAAATGTTTTCGCCACAACTTGCTTACAAAATGTTTACATTGTGCAAAGTTTGTTGCCTGCTTTAAGAGAAAGTTGCAGCGCGAAAAGAAAAACCACAAAGAAGAAAAATTTCTTAGGTAACACCTTTAGATGGTTTTATTATGATGAGACACCCCGAAGATATTTCACATTTCTTGCACAGTTTCATCTACCATGAATAATTTTGAAAGCAACCACAAGCGAAAACTTAGAATTTCAGCATAGTTTCTCAGAATTCTTGAAGTTTCTTTCTTCTACTTGCTAAACTCCAAAATTAGTTTCCAAATCTTTACGCCTTTCGAGTTGAATTCGTACTTATGGAAAGTTGCTACATTCCTTTGCTATGCGCTAAAAAAAATACGGTCAGTCGTTAACAAAATCGTTTGAACAGTCAAATCGAAATCCGATTTCGCGAATAAACTCAACAAATAAAGTTCTTTAAAAAACCAATGTAGTCTGGGTCACCCACTCTCAAATAATAACAAACCAAATGTAAAAGGCAGAGCTGCAAACCGGTTTTGAACCGAACCGCAGCATTTTCGAGTGTTTGCTCCGGACCGTTAACCGAACCAGCTTTTCTGGTAGAAAGCGGATTTGAACCAAAAAAAGAAATTACAAAATTTAGTTGAGTTAAGATGTTGCTTTTGTTTATAACGAACTATAAGCGGAAATTTTAAAAATGTTAACAGCAGTCCTCGTAGACTTGATAATGTCAAAATCAATAGAATAGTAATGGTCAATAAATTAAAAGTGGTCCGTTCTGTTATTGGAAAGGGTGTAGCCGGGTTTTCATGTAAAAAGTGCCCCCAACGATATTGAATATCCTTAAATGAGGTTCGATAGCCCTTGATTTGAGAAATATTTCTGTATACCTAGTTTTCCGATATCGGCGATATTAAGGAAGATATAGCGACAAACATGTTTTTAGTTTTTATTTTTTTCTGCTCACTGAGTTGAAAAAAAGTTTTGATGAAAAATCTTTTATTTTCTTAAAATTCAAATCTATCTTTAAAAATTTTTCAGTCAAAAATTCTATCAAAAATTTTTTTTTTAAGATTTTAATTGATGCTTTTATACCCTGAACACGCGTGGTGTAATATGCGTACGATCATATAATATGGAGTCGCATATCACAAATATCTATGAATGAAAAACAGGTAGATTTTTTCTAATACATATATTTTCAATGAATCCTTTTCGTTCACACCACGCGTGTTCAGGGTATAAAATATGAAAAAAGTCAAAGAACGCTGAGAACATAAAGAGAGAAAGAGAGTGAGAGCGCAATATGCGTATGTGCATGGTACTTGTTTTTGTTGCTGGCTAATAAAAAGAAATACATATTTTGACATATTTAATTATTTGTTTAATCTAATATATATTTTAATATGAATGTACTATATTTTATATATTTTACAATAATATAACTATAATACATCTAACACCCTAAATTATTACAGACTCAAAACAAATAAGCAAATTAAATAAAATTGAAAAAAAAAGTTCGCTAAAAATGCTGCTGTACCGACGCCAATCACACAAAGGCGACCTTGAGCTAAGCCTTTCTGTGCATACATACAATTTTGAGTGCTGGCAATACTAGCATGTGTAATATATCATAGGAAAAAGACTAATTTTTGGTTTTTAATTTTTAAAAATATGTTCCACCAAATGGAGAACTTTGAAAATTTTATGTGTCAAAGTAGACAAACAATGGATCATCTTCTGAAAATTTCATAGGTGTACTTTCAAAATATCATGGTAAAAGCATCAATTAAAATCTTAAAAAAAAAAATTTTTGATAGAATTTTTGACCGAAAATTTGTTTTAAAAATTGTTAAAGATAGATTTGAATTTTAAGAAAATAAAAGATTTTTCATCAAAACTTTTTTTCAACTCAGTGAGCAGAAAAAAAATAAAAACTAAAAACATGTTTGTCGCTATATCTTCCTTAATATCGCCGATATCGGAAAACTAGGTATACAGAAATATTTCTCAAATCAAGGGCTATCGAACCTCATTTAAGGATATTCAATATCGTTGGGGGCACTTTTTACATGAAAACCCGGCTACACCCTTTACTTCATACTGATCGTAGGTTTATCTATGCGAATTGAAAACTAATTTTAAAGTTTTTGTCCAAACTTCGCCGTAAGAAAATTAGAGAAAAATCAATCCATTTGAATGTCTCGTTCAGAACCATAAAGAGCGCTTAGTATGGTTTTTTTTTTAATCAAATAAATTTTAATAAAAAATGCAAACCAAAATTGATGATTGTTTAGGAAAGTAAGTGCTCATCTATATTTATATATATGTATATGTATATATAAATATATAAAAATGAATAGCTGTGCATTAACAACTAAAACTAAAACTCGAGAATGACTCGACTGATGTTAACTTTTTTTGTTTGTTTTGTTGCTCTCATCATATAATATATGTGGTCAGAAATGAAAAAAAATTTGGAAAATTTTGACCCGGGGCCTAATGGTGACCTTGAAACCGGAAAAGCCATATCTTTGGAATGAATAGACGTAGAGACTTGAAACAGGGCTCATTTGAAAGATGATTAAAAAACATTTTTAGCGTTCAAGGTGTTCAAGGCATTTCCGGAATTTGAACCTGGGACCCAAATGTGGAACAAATATAGATTTTTTGACCAATTTTGTTTTTTTTTTTTTATTACAGGTGAGCACTTAGACGGTATATTAGAAAATTTTGACCCGGGGCCTAATGAGAGCCTTGAAAAAAAAGTCATACATTTGGATTGAATAGACGTAGAGACTTGAAACTGGGCGCATTTGAATGATTGTTAGTCGTGTTTAGGGGGATTTCAAAATTTAAACGCAAATTTTTTGAACAATTTATATTTAGCCACAAAAGAAAAGCAAAAAAAACGCGAGCAAAGCCGCGGGTACATGCTAGTTTACATATATATTGCTTAAACCACTTGAACCGAACCGAACCGCAGTTTGACACCAACCAAAAACCGGTTCGTGTACCGAACCAGTGGTTCAAAAGCGTGACGAGCCGCTGAACCGAACCACTGGCAATTTTTAAGTAGTTTGCAGCCCTGGTTAAAGGTAAATAGTGGTAAAGACTTATTGCCTTTCCAGCAATTTACTTCGAATTAACAAATTAGAAAGGGCTATATTGCTAATGTTATTCAGAGTAACAACCCAACAAAAATATTTATGAAATAATATAAGTATTCACAATATCCACATCTCTATTTTGACTAACAGTATTTGGTATTTGGTTTTTAGACATACAACAACAAAATGTACTAAATAAAAATAAAAAAGTGTCCGTTAAAAAAAATAGACAATGTGATAGTAAAAATTATTGCAATTTTAATGATATTTTTGAAAGTTCTGCAAATTGTCTCGAAATTTTTAAATATTTAAACTACTGCAAATTTGTGATATTTTTGCAAAATATCGCGAAATTTGCAAATATTTTAAATTATTGCCATTTTTTCAAACTTTTGCCAATTTTACAAATTATTGCGATTTTACAAATTTTTTCAAATTATCTCGAATTTTTTAAATTATCGCTAGTTTTTGATATTTTTTTTGAAAATTTTTCAAATTTTCGACAATTTTTGAAAGTTTGCAATTATTGCGTATTTTCAAATTTTTCCAAATTATCGCGAATTTTGGAAATTCTCTTTATTTCAAAACATTTTTTTTTTTTTTGGAATCTATAGTGAGTTTTTTAAACTTTGAAATAATTTCGAACAAAAAACTGAAAAAAATTGACACAGATTAGAGTAGAAAAACAAAACTGAAAGTAAATTGTAAAAGGCTCAGAATATAAAAAATCCTAAGCAAGCAACCAAAATTTTTCAGAAAGATCACTCCATTCCTAGATGAAAAAGCACATAACTTGAGGGTTTCAGACAGACACAATTTTGTGATCTACTAGACCAGAGCAACAACAGATACTAGATCATTTCAAAAATATATAATATTGCTGAAAATTATAACATATTTCTAAAAATTATTGTATAATATTGCTGAAAATTTTCATTGTTACCAGAGTTTCCAGTATCTTTCTTTTCACCTTAAGTAGGGACGAAAATTTCCATTTTTCATATAGTATAAAAACAAGGAAAAACGGTAACTTCAGTAGAACCGAAGCTCAAAAGCCCGTCACACGAAACTTTGAATAATTTATGTATGATAATCAGTGACTTAGATAATCTTTTCCATATACTTATGCTGACATTTTCTTGCCAAAATCAAAAAAACGGGATGTGAGTTTGTATGGGCCCAACCCGAGTCATATTGGTAGTGAATACATAGGATGACATCATAAGTGGTTTTACCTTGTTTCGACCATTTATACAAACTACATAGGAACAAAAAATCTAAAGTTTAAAATTTCATGCCAATGTCCATTCTTCGCATCGAGGTGATATAGCTAGGATTTTGATGATCGTATTATATGTGCTATAATTTTGTCTGATGGATATTTAAGCTTAAAACCACATAAATCAGCAAGAGCAAAATGTTTTAAATTTATAGTTTAACTGACCCTATTTTTTAATCATTTTTTAATGTGCTTGTTTCTCAAATCCACGAGGGTAGTTCGATAATGAAATAAGCAATGATATCGTTTTTTCAGTATTTTATTGGAAAATTATAGTTTTCAAATCGATCAAAAAAATAATTAACTTTTATATACCTTGTTTGCAAGTATTTAATCTTCAGGAATAAGACCAAGTTTGCATGTTATTAGGAACGAGGGAAGTCTAATCCATTGAAAAAAAAGTGGAGGGCTTGGCCCCATTTAAGCAATGTTTAAAATCCAGCAAATCTTGTTATTGAGAAATATACGATCCGAATTGTGATTCATTGAAAAAGTGGGCGTTGTGAAAAAATTTAAACGCATATTTAAAATATATTAATAAATTGAAAAAAAAATTGGTGTAAACTTATCGATGTAAGCCTCGTATTTACTTTTGTATGCCAACAAAAATGACAAAAAAGCAAAAAAAATTTAAAAAAAAAAAACGAGAAAAGCCCAAAAAAATGGTTCAAAGCTGAAAATATAAAGCATTTTATGATGTTTCATTACCTGAAATAAATAAGTAGAAATGCTTTCAAAGTGAACAAGAACAAAAGCAATACAGCCATTTTGGTTGTATAAAAAATAAAAGGCAGAATAATTGGAACAGTTAAAAAGATAAAAAATTGGGTCAGAAGGAAATTATTTTACACTGCCATAATCTCAACTCGTTAGAATTTAACTTAATGTTAAAATTATGGAAACCTATAAGAAGTACTTTCAAAAAGTAATATTCAGAAAAATTTTATATTGTAAATGATTGTCACTTTTTCAGTCTTAAGGCCAAAAGACCACAATCATTTATAACTACAAATAAAGTATTTATTAGGCTGATTATAAAAATCATTCACATCAAAATGCGATTTCTTATGTCAAAAAAGAAAAAAAAAGTTACATTAAAAAACAAAATTTTTACAAAACTCTATTTTTAAATAAATAAAGTGTTTGGTATGTTCGTCGATGATAAACATATCAGTGGAGCTATAAAGCTAGGTAAATAAATAGACAGACAGACGGACATAAATAGAGCAAATCTTTATATCCGCCACACATAGTGTGAAGAGTGTTATCAGTTTCTACTTATTTATTGTAGAATTTTGTAACGCATTAAAGGAGACATCGGATACCCTATAAAGTATTTATATTCTTGATTAGCTCGATGAGACGAATCGATTCAGCCATGTCCCGTCTGTATGTCCATTGCAATATGGGTTATTCGTTAAAGTGATCCGATCTAAAAAAATGGGTCTTTTTTTAAAGATGGCTTATTATAAGAAGTGTTCTTAGCGTATTTGACACAAATCGCTTCATAAATAAATCGTTTTTCATACAAAGACTCAAAAATTTACGGTAGATTTGTATGGAGGCTACATGCTATAATGGATCCACCACAACCATGGGTCCATCTATAATCTTGTGCTGCTATTATATAGTATGTGAGTAAATCCAAATGAAATTTACCTAAAAAAAATCTCACTGTCGCAGATTTAGCCGATATATACCTCAATCGATAGATTATGTCAAGACAAAACGCGGACAGAAAGAATTTTTGAGAAATTGTTGTTGTTGTTGTTTTTACAGCAACACAAAGTTGTAAAATTTTGAGAATTTTCTTAGGTGGAACATTTTTTAAATTCCATAACTTTGAAACGGAGTAATGGATTTGGATGTTTTTTTTTTATTTTGCTCGTAAAAGAGCATATTTTTTTCTGCCATTTTAAAAATAATTTTAAAATGAAGAAAAACTGTGTTTTTTTGAGCATTATAAGAAAAATTGCGATTTCTCGCAAATATCGTACACCAGTTTTTTTTTCAAATATATTTTAAAAAATTCGTGGATTCATTAGCTTTCAGGAACATAAAAAATTTTGTTATTTCCAACGGGTTCCCGAGTTATTCAAGTTTTTGTAATAGCACCTCGGTCATTTTGTAAGAACGTTTAATACAAACACCAATAAAAGTGATGATATACGAATGTAGCTTATGTTGCTGTTGCTCCCAACACTAGCAAACGTTTTTTACTATCGATTTTGGACCACCACAATTATGGATGAGAGCACTAATTTAATCGATTACAAATCATCTGACACAAAACAGCTGATTTACCTAAAATTTTATCAGTTGGAAAGTGAAGCTTTTTTACTTTGTAAAACTCAAAATGTAGTCTTTTAAAACCATTAAGAAGTGCTGCAATGCCTTAAATAAACCAAAACATGGCAATGTCAGAAACAATTTGCAACTTTGTGTTGCTGTAAAAACAACAACAATTTCTCAAAAATTATTGACTTGACATTATCTGTCGATTTAGGTATATATCGGCTAAATCTGCGACAGTGAGATTTTTTAGGTAAATTTCATTTGGATTTACTCATGTGTTTTTACTGTATATGACACAAACCGCTTCATAAATAAACTATTTTTTAATAAAAAAAACTAAACAGTTGGCACTATCGTTTTAAAACTTTAGCTGCGTAGAACTGAGATCTTGAAAACTGAGCAAATGAAACGTGTAACTACAGACAGATAGACGGACAGACAGACTGACATGGCTACATCGATTCGTCTCGTCGAGCTGATCAAGAATATATATACTTAATGAAATCTACGATATCTTCTTTAATGCGTCGCAAGGTTTTTTAAAACTTTAAATTGTGTCCAACGCTTTTTTCTTCATTTTTAAAGTAAAAATTTAAAATGCTTAATCTTCTCGATATTTAATCACCATAATTTTTTTCTTTAAATATTTAATTTTTTTTAATCCTGAACAAATCTTTATTGAAATACTTAACAATTTGTATTCATTATGAAATCACTGCGCAGTTACAAATGCCAACGTTTGAACAATGACACAAATCCTTTTAAATGCTTCATTAATATGCAAAATTTATAAAAAAAAAAAAAATAATAAAATAAAATGATGGATAATAATCAACATGGCTGGCTGTCAGCAGAAAATGTCCGGCATTAACAACGTATTTACCGTGAAATGTTACGGAAAATTATTACAAAAAAAAAAAAAAAAAAAAAAAAATTTAAATAAAAATTGAAGCGAAAATTACGCACTTCATAAATGCAAAATGTGCGACAAAATGAAATTTAAATGCAAATTTGCATTTATAAATTTTGTATGCGCATTTATCGAGAGTTTTTCTTTTTTTTGCTTTGCTTTGAATTTGAAACTTATTAACGTAACATTTCGAATTCCGTTCGTGCGAATAGATTATTAAGGGGAAGTGCGG
Source organism: Leucophenga varia (assembly GCA_018903435.1). Lineage (NCBI taxonomy): Eukaryota > Metazoa > Arthropoda > Insecta > Diptera > Drosophilidae > Leucophenga > Leucophenga varia. The sequence continues at coordinate 22,983 of JAEIFJ010003060.1, read as the reverse complement.
CTTGCACACGTACTCTAGCAATACAATAAAAATAATAATAATAATAAAAACAACAACAACAACAACAAAAATATTGACGACAACAATGACAAGGAAATGTGTAAAGAACAACAAAAACAAAAACAAAAAAGGTTAACAAAAAATACACACAATACGCGGCCTCATTCAATGCGGCAGGCAATAGTTCGTCCTATTGTATCTGTGTGAATGCCAACAGAAATTCAAGTGCGTAACTAAATGTATCTGTGTGAAAGTTTCTTGCTATGTCTGCATCGTTTGTGCGCTTCCTTTCAACTCATTTTCGGTGTGCCGCGTCAAAGTTAACAGCTCATTTAGCAACAACAAAAATAACAGCAGCAGCAGCTACGAACCAAAGCTGTTGCTGTGGAAGAAAGCGCAATGTCAGCTAACACCGAAAGCAACATGTGAACGGATGCGGCAAATTTTATAGCAAGGACAAACGCAAAAGGGGGCGGGGGGCATAACAGCGACGACGATGTTGTTGTTGATGAGTAACGAAAGTGCAAAGTACGAAGGCCAAACACGAAGAAGAAATTCGAATAGTTTTGCATGTATAGGTTTGATATACACTTTGGTGCAGAATAATAGAAATAACTTGGAAAAAAATATATTTTTCGTACAATTTTTTTATACCAAAAAAGTCGCAATGTTGGATAGGAGTTCCAGAAAAAAAATTAGATTAGATACACACTTAATGTTAAAAATGCGAAAAATATGATGAGTGTTAATAGTTTTTAAGAGAACTAAATACAACAAGAAAGAACGCTGAAGTCGAGTATGCTCGACTGCAAGATACCCTGTACCCAATCTATATGTACCTTAAGTTAGGGTCTATTTTACTACCATACCTCATTGAATTGGATTTTCATAGAAAAACATAAAAAAATCGGATATATCTTTGTATGGGGTTATATCTAAAATTTTGTTGGGCCTACCCATATTGGTCTATTTCATTGGGAATACCATAGACATAATTTGTACTAAATTTGAACATCCTAGAAACCCAATCCTATGTAAAAACCCAATATTTTGGGGTAAATTTGTATGGGGGCTATACCTAAAATTTTGTTGGTCCTACCCTTATTGGGATATTTTATTGGGACTATCATAGACATAATTTGTACTAAATTTTAATTTTCTAGAATAAAAAACAATGACGTTTTTATGCAAAGCCCCAAAATATTGGGGTAGATTTGTATGGGGGTACTCCTTAAAATGGGTTTAGAGAAAACCCGTTTGCAAGTGCAAACTTGACGGTATAGGAGAGTCTAAGTTTCAAATTTGGAAAGCTCTACCTCTTATAGTCCCCGAAATAATCGGACGGACGGACGGACAGACAGACATAGCTAGTTCGACTCCCCTTCCAATGATCAAGAATATATATACTTTATAGGGTCTATCTTGTCTCCTTCTGTCTGTTATATACATTCGCACAAACTTAATATACCCTTTTACCCTTTGGGTACAGGGTATAATTAGAATGCATCTTAAGGTTAAACAGCAAAAAAGTTAACTTCGGTACCACCGAAGCTCAAATACCCACCACACGAAACTTTAATCATTTTCTTGAAAAAAAAAGGATGGTAGCATATTCATAGGATAACAGTAGAAGTGATTTAACACAGATTAGAGTTAATATATCCATAAATAAGAACTATTTTCATACAAAATTGAAAAATGGGCGCAAGGTTTGTATGGGGGCCATATTTCTTTTGATTTTGGATGCAATAAGAAGTGTTTTTACCCAATTTGTAGTAAATACATTCATAAATAATAGCTATTTTCATACAAAAAGTCGAAAAAAAGTGGTAAGTTTGTATGGGGGCTATATCTAAAAATAGGCGTGGCACCTTGGTTCTGACATACAAACTGCCTAGGAGCACAAAAACCTTAGGTTTAAAATTTCAGGTCAATATCGTTGAAACTTTCCGAGAAAAACGCATTGCAACAGACGGACAGACAGACAGACGGACAGGGGGTAAATCGATTCGTCTCGTCGAGCTGATCAATAATATATATACAAATATATCCGATGCTTCCTTTAATGCGATACAGACTTTCCGACAAACTGATAATACCCTACAATACCCACACTATGTGTGGCGGGTATAAAAATGCGAAAAATATGGAGAATGTGAATAATCTCTAAGAGAACCAAATTTAAAAACGACTTTTGAAGTATTATGCTGCGTATACACTCTAGTAATCCTGTATCGTTAAACGGCGCGACATTTTGAGTTTAAATATGACGAACAGATAAATTAAACAGTTTATCTTCTTCAGTAATATGTGAATTTGAAGGTGAGCATCGAGCTACAAAACCAGTCATGAAGCTCTATAGTAGAACCAAAGAAGAAATCGATTTGCATGTTGATAAGAAAGGAGATCCTGCAGTTTGCGCAAACTATCGCGGAATATGTATTCTTCCAATCGCATATAAAATTCTATCTGGCGTATTGTGTAATAGGCTGAAACAACACGTAGAAAGTATAGTTGAACAGTACCAGTGTGGTTTTAGACCAAAGAAGTCGACTAGTAACCCTATATTCACACTGAGCCAGATCCTTGAAAAGACCAAGGAGAAACAAATCGACACAAAGCAGCTTTCGATACGCCAATTAGATCAAAGTTTTTCAAAGCACTGGCTGAACTTGGTTTCCCTGCAAAAATCGTTCGCCTCTGTTTGATGACGCCAAAAAACACCCAAGGCGTTGTCAGGGTCGATAAAAATCACTCCGACCCCATTGACACCATGAGAAGCTTAAGACAGGGCGATGAGTTGTCGTGCGACTCTTTTAAGCTCCTGATGGAATACATACTGAAACAATGCCCAAACCTTAACCGGACGGATACTATTTTCTACAAAGGAACTATGCCGCTCTCATATAGACATTATCGGCAAATAAGATAGTGCAGTAACCGGGGCGTTCTCAGACATTGAAAAAAAATTTCGTCCAATGGAACTGACGGTGAACGAGCGCAAGACGAAGTACTTGGTATCCATTTGCAGACAATCTACTCGACGTAGACGGTCTTTGAGAACAAAGAACTTCAGCTTTGAGGCTATAGAAAACTTCATCAATTTGGGCTCAGATGTAAATAACGACAACACCAGTCAGGAAATTAAACGAAGAATCATACTTGCTAATCGTAGCTATGCGAAGTAGAGTTATGTTCAGAGAAACAAAAATTAAACTCTACAAGACGCTGATAAAGCCTGTCCTGATGTATGGCTCAGAAGCATGGGTTATGATAGAATCGAATAAGTCGGCGTTGGGCGTATTTGAGAGGAAGTTACTTCGGAGAATCTTTGGTCCAGTTAGAGTGGGAAATGCAGTCTATACTATATAATATACAATATATGTTAATAAGCTGAAGATGATCAGGTAGACTATGTGTTAATTTAACACTTTTTAAAACTGTCATTTTAAATTAATTTGTCAGATAGCTTGTAAAGCTTTAAAGGAGATCCCTTAGACCCTATAAAGTGTATATATTCTTGATCAGCACGTCGAGACTAGTCGATCTAGCCATGTTTCATTCGCTCAGTTTTAAAAACATTGAGTTGAAAGTCGAATCTTAAGCTTTTCTCAATCAGCTTGGCAGTTATAGTATTTAAACCAATGTCTCACTTCCATTTTTAGGCAACTTCAATGAAAACTGTTTAACTAAAAAGTGATATATATATAAGGAAAAAAACGCCTTTAACAGCAACTCATTTTCTGAAAATGACCCATGGCCGAGATGGGATCACTATAGCGTATAGACCCCAAATGACATTGAATGTTAGAAATCCACAGACTCCGAAAATTAAATACCGACAAAAAAAAAACTGAAAAAGAAAAAAGTTTGTGCTTCTTGGCATGTATGATACAATTTACCTCTGTTAAATATGATAAGTCAAAGCAGAAAGTAAATTAAGTAAATTTCTTTGAATATTAATTAAAAATTAACCAAATAAAAAACTAATATTTATATTGGTCTCTATTATCGGTCCTAGTCAAAATATCGAATGATAGCGTTAGTGCACAAGAAAAGGATGATGTTCTAAGGCTAGTAAAATAAATAAATAAATAGTGTATTACTTGGTATGTTCGTTTTAAATAACTCTAGCTCAAAATCTGGCGGAGTTAGGAAGTGGTCTTCGATACCTTTTATTATTTCGATTATTTTAACAATCAAAAATTTGTTTTTAAAACGCAAACACAATTGTAGTGAAAACGTAGCAATCGTATTTTTAGTTTCATGCCAAATAATTTTTTTATCGATTTTTTATTATTATTTTTTTATTTTACTTACGGTAAGTCTCATTTTTTATGAATCTTAATAAAAAGTGTTTCTATTATTTTGAATGTAAATGTATTTTCTCTGCTTTCCCTTCTCTGACTTTAGATATAATTTGCTCTGTCTATCTCTTTCTAGCTTCATTGCTGTTATGAAGTGAAAACTCAATTTTCAATTTGTATGTACATTTGTATGTATGAGTGTATGTGTGTGTTTGTGCTTTTGAAGAATCCTGAAAGACGTAACAGACATATACAAATTTGCTGTTGTCGTCGGCATTGTTTTTGTTGTTGTTGTTGCATTACTTATTTTGTGCAATAGTTTATTATTGTAATGGTTGTTGTTGTTTTTGTTTTATAGAGGTCGTCAGTTCGGCTTACCTTGTATGTGTATAAAATTGCTTTTAGCATTTAATGTGAATACAAATACAGTTACATACATACAAGCGCTCACACATACACACTCACACTCATAAATATATTATAGCAACAAATTGAGCGACCTACTCAGAGACAAAGACAGAGGCAGAAACAACGCAACCCAATGAAATATTCTTAACTTAAGATGCTCAACAAGTGTGTGCAAATATGTTGGAATATTCTTCAAGAAAAATGACAGGAGTGGATTTAATTAGCACGCTCTGAAGGATATGAAGGATATAAAGTTAAATAAATGAAAACGGAAATTGAAAAAGTTTAGTTTCTTTGGAAACGATTTATATTGGAAGTTATTTGCAAAAGCATTTGCAGAGGTCTCGTTCGCTTTAGCAAAATAAACAAGTTAGGAGTTGGCTATTAAAAAGCGAATGCAGTTCTCCAATCTTAGAGCTAAGAGCACTCCATGAGAAGATAATGCGAAGACTTCAAAAGCTTCCCCACCTTTGATTTCTCGTTTTTTATAAATTCTGCAAAGAGTATTCCATGTAGAGATGGTCACGGGATAAAAATTTTTCCGATCCCGTCCCGTCCGGAAAATGTCTTTCCCGATTCCGCCCATCCCGAAAATTTTCCAATTATCCCGCGGGTCCCGAATTTCACACGATATATTGTTTTCTGGTTTCGGCAATATATTTTTTTCGGGCGATTTTGTGCGCGATCTCGGAAAATCGGTATGTATTAATGGTCCCCTATATGGATAATTGGGTAATCCGTCACATTTTCAACTAATTATAGTAATTCGCTAACAGTTGTGAGATCTTCTTTACGTGTCTCGACAGGTATTAAACGAAGTTCCTTAAGTACTGATTCTAAAATTCTATCTAATCTAGTATACATTGAGTTACAAGTCAAAATGAGAAGCATCTATTAACGAAATTATCCGAAGCAAATTTGGGTCACGAGTAAAATTTCGGGATTTGGGGGAATTTCGGAATAGTAAAGATATCCCAAAAACTCCCGATCCCGCCCCATTCCGAACAAAATTTTCGAAACCCGCAGAAACCGCGTGATTCCATGTGCTTCCCTATTCCCTTAAGTTGCTTTTGGAGATTTGGCAACATCAAAGCATTCGAAGATGTATGTATCTTTCCACTGTAGTGAAGTATTTGATTTGCTTCTCGATATCCATAAGTCAATTTGACTTCTTCGGAGTACTCTAACACATTTCTATCCATTTTATTATTTTTTAAGACAGTCTGTGAAGAGCTTTTCGATTCCCATTAGTTCTAATTTGGGCCGCAGGAATACGTGTCTTTACAATTTACTGATTTTTTAAAAGCACTTCCCGAATGACATAGGTTTCTTCAGTGGAGAGTATTTCATGTGGTTCCCAATAGTTATAGATTTCTTGGTTGATTTTGTTATTTCTCAAAGACATCCTATAGAGAGTATTCCATGATCCTCCCAATCAACATAAATTTCTTTGGTTTGTTTATCTCTTTCTTTTTTAAAACAGTTTCTGGAGAGTATTTCATGTGCTTTCCAACTACAATATTTTCCTATGATTTCTTTTGTTTCATGTTCAAGAAAGTCTCCAAAGTCTCATTTGATCCGCTACTTTCTTTAATCCATTCAGAAAATATTTTCATAGCAAGTACAAGAACATTTATAGCCAAGTAAAATGCCAAAGTGACTAAAACAACAAAGTCATGCAAACATACACAAGATAAACACACACACACACACAACTAAAAAAAAAAAAACAAAATTAATAATTTCAGTTTGCGCTCGTCCAGCCCAGTACAGCCCAGAACAGCCCAGCGCACCACTCACCTAAATCTACATAAGACATTTTACCTTATTACTTACTTTAAGGCATTTTACTCTTTAAAATTGTAAAGCGTAAATGCGTATCTATGGCGCCTTGGCGTCCTTTCATTTAAGAGATTAGATTGTCATCGCTTCGCATTGGACATGTTTGTGCGACTAAAAAAAAAAAGAACGTTGTTCACCTTTGGCACTTCATGCGCGTGTGGCAGTTTTATTTTATTTTCTTTCTTTTCTCAAGAATTTTATTTAAATTTCTACTTAAGTTTTTTGTTTTGTTTAATGTTTTTTTTTTTTTGCTGCTTGCTATTTATTTCTTAAAGTCTTCACAAATTTTTGCTTATAAAATAAACAATGTCGTGCTTACTTCCTGTTTCCTTTTTGCTGCTTGCTGCAGAAGCCATTTTTACAAGCCTAAATGTGTGTGTGTTTGTTTGTATACGTTGAAAGGAAGCGAACGACAACAACCTTTTCTCATTTCCTTTATACGCATTGTAACTTCCTTTTGCGGCGGCATTCAAGAAATATTTGCCGCACACTTGTTGCGCCATGCGCCCTACGATGTGCTACATTTTTTTTTCTTTATTCTATTTTTCGTTATTTTTTTCGCGATTCGATTGTGTGTTACCTTGCCATTTTGTTGCCCGTTCGTAAAGTAATTTCATGGGCTCTGCTTGTCTCTCTTTCTGTCCTTTGAAAATTCATTCCGTCTGTCTGTCTTTTGCTTGTTGCTTTTTTTGCCTTTCGACTTGTGTTGGATTTTTGATAAGACATTTTCACTTTAACCTTTTGCGTTCAGCGTTTCATTTTGTAGATTGCTATGTTTTCTATATAAATAAATTTCTAGGGTACATTCCATATAACATTTTTTTTTTTTGTTGAGTTATTGATTTTCCTTGCTTCTATGCAAACCTTTAGTATTCAATTTTTTTATCTTTAAAATTTTCATAAGGAATTGCCCATTTATTTAGGTCTAAACTTCATTTATTTTATTTCACGCGCGCAACCGCTATACCAGGTAACCCTCACTTTATGCTAAAATACGCCTCTAGACGCCTTAGTCTTGTCGCTTGTATTGTTATTTATATCTGTGTGTGTGTAAATAAAATACTTCAAAGGCAATAAATCGTTATTTAAATTTAATTTTCATTGCTTAAAGTTTTTTTTTTTTTTTTCGTAAATTTCAGTTACATTGTCGCTCTGTCTGCCTATTTATAAGCAGCTTCAGTAGGCATAAGCAACGCCATTTGTCGTTATAATATTTTTCGTCATAATTCGCCTAAAAGTATACAGCAGTTTTTTTTTTTTTTTTTTTTTTGCTTATGAGTCCCTTGCGCTACAAAGTTTCTTGAGCGTACACAAAGATACTTTTTTTTTGGTAAATATTTAAAGAATTTATTGCTTATAGTATTAAGCTGCTTATTATCCTTGCCTTATGCCTGTTAAGTTCTTAATCGATTTGACTATTTTAAAAAGAGAAATGAGAATAAGCTGAGCAAGAAAAGAAAATATTTTATTTATGAAATATTTAAGTTATATCAATATTTGTTCTTAAAGTCCCTAAAGCGTGTAAAAAAATATATTTATATTTTTTTTAAATTGCGTTGCTATTCCTTTGATTATAATTATGTCTCTGATGTTGATGATGATGATGATAATGTTTGCTGTAAACTTCTATATTTCTTTTGTTGATTTTTGTTTTTATTTTTTCCCATTTTTCCTTTTTATTTTTCCTTTTATTTTTATTACTTTTCTTTTTCACAGCATCTTATTTTCTTATTGGCTTTTGGCATTTGCTTTTATTGAACTTAAAATTAGTTTGATTTCGGAACGCAAGTTAATTGCAAATGTCAACAAGGACATTGACTTTGATGAGCCTTGGCAATGATGCTGATGATGATGAGTATAAGGAAAAAGGTATCTTTTTTTAATGAGTCTCTATTGCGAGACTTTAACGCGCTGGAAATTATGACAAATTGACAGAGCACATCAACGTTGGAAGCTCATTTTAAAAGTGATTAGAGTACCGGAATGTTATAGAAATATAATTTGTGAAACGTTTGCATTCCAATAATACCTGTTAAAGCGAAAAAGTTACGCAGCATTTGAGTGTATGCGACTGTTAGATACGCTGCACAAACAATTTAAAACATAAAGATTTTCGGAAAATTAATAAAAATTTATCACACGACGCACTGTCGGCATTGAAGCCGCTAAACGTTTGTTGCTTTGAAGCCAGACGCCATTTGACGATGCACATAAGCCGTCGTAGACTCGTACATACCTACTCGTCCTTGCATTTATGCTGCTTGTTCCATATTTATGCTACAACTTAATATACACTAACATTTTAAAAATTGCAGCGTACTCCAACCTCAAGCTATGCAAAGAAGCTAGCACTTCAATTTGTAAAGGATTCAGCTTTTTATGCTATTCTGCTAATAAAAATTGTAATTAATGGGTTTGTGTTTTTTTTTTTGTGCTGATTAATGATTTATTTTTCTTTTGATTGTGGGTTCAAATAAGAGCCTATTTTAAAAAGATATAATATCTACTTATAGTAAAGAGTCAACTTAATTTAAAAGTATGCTTGAATCAAATATCAAATTAATTAGCAGGCTTATAGTGCTACACTGGGAGTATTTAATTATAAACAGTAAAATCTCTCAAATGTGTTTCACTCTTAGTTCCTCCCGAATGGTTACGGTTCTCAATGATTTATTATTTATCCGTTTTGCCTATGTAAGAGCATCTGCTTGGCCGGAATTGTGGAAAGACAGCTGGTAGAATTTCCACGACGACAACGCGCCATCTCATTGATCCGTGATTTTACAGGAACCAAAAACTCAAAACCACAATATTCGCCATATTTGGCTCACTGTGACTTTTTTTGGTTCCCATAACTAAATTTTTCTTCTTCAAGGAAGGCGTTTTGAGTCGATCGATGTCATCAAAGAAAATTCGCCAAAGGAACTGAAGGCTATATTTCTGGCGTTTCATTAGCGGGCCATGAAAGATTAGGTTAGCCACTGAAATCGTTCAATTGGCTTAAATGGAGCGTATTTTAAAATTGAATTGAATTAAATTTTTAAATAATTTCCGGGTACTTATTTTACAGAATGTATCAAAAATTGCAGCCAGCAGCACAGACATGAGTTGCTATCAATGCTGATTAAGAAAAATTATAGTGTTTGCTCAAAGTTATTATATATTTTAACTTTCGGGTACAGGATATAAGAAGACTGCAAGCATTTAAATTAGTGTTTGCAGCTCAAAAAATGCCACACACCATAAAAAATATTTTTTTTTTATTATCCGTAGTTAGTTGTAATATTTTAATTCTAGCTTAGTGTTGTGCAAAATGGTTGATTAATCGGAAATAATCGATTTTTTCAATTTGTTTGATTAATTGTAAATATTCGGTTTTTTTCGATAAATAAATTAATAAAAATGAATTCAGATTGTATCATAGTTTTAAAATCAAATTGAATGGTATTTTTGAAAAAAAAAAAAAGTTCAATCGATCAAAAGAACTCCGATTCTTTTGATTGAATAGTAAAAAAAGAAATACTCGTATTTGTGTACCTTGTTTTTGCTCTTGACTTTTAAACTTGTTTTTACGTTTATTTTAAAAGTGTAAAAAATCGATTAATCGAAAAAAATCGATTAATCGAAAAAATCGATTAATCGAAAAAAATCGATTTATTCAAGAATCGATTATAGCGACAAAAAAATTGCTTCTCTGTCATATAGTAGCGTTTGTAGGACTGGTCGAGTGAAAAAACTGTGTGCTTGAAATCCTTTTTTGAGGCCAACGTAGTACCACCAAGAGCGTTTTGCATGGCCCGGATAAGATGGTAATCACTTGGTGCCATGTCTGGACTATATGGTGGGTGCGATAGGACATCCTATCCGAGTTTCCGTAGCTTCTTGCGGGTCATCAAAGATGTGTCAGGCCGAGCGTTGTCCTGGTGGAACACTACACCCTTCCTGTTGGCCAATTCTGGCCGCTTCTGGTCAATCGACTGCATCAAACGGTCGAGTGGCTCGCAGTAGATCCAAAAGATTTTTTGCGTTAATTCGTGTGGTCAAACAACCCGGTTTTTTTGAAATCCCATCTTCTGCAAATGGTTCCAAATGGTTGTATATCTTATACCCAGTTCCTGGCTAATCGAACGAGTGCTAACATGCCGGTCCACTTGGATGATTTCGACTATTTTATCGGTTTCTACGAGGATTGGCCTACCAGTACGGGGTACATCTTTGACATCCACTACACCAGAACGAATTCGATTAGACCAACACTGTGCTGTGCGAATCGTTACAGCATCGGGCCCATAAACTTTAGAAATTTTTTCGGCCGCCTTCGTTGGATTTTTACCTCTCAGGTAGTAGTATGATCACAACACTGGGTGTCTGGGTGTCCTTGTAGCTCTGGGCGTCCTCTTTAAATCGCCGTACAGGGTGCCCCGATGCGATTAGTACAACCTAAGATATGTTAAAGAGTCGACATCTATTGAAAAAAATACGACATTACTTGTTGAACAACCCAATATTATGACTATTCAAATATTAAATAAAAATCTGGAGTCGTGTGTGAAAGCCTTTAAAATGTTTGTTATACCCGCCACACATAGTGTGAAGGGTATATTCAGTTTGTCTTTCCGTCCGTCTGTCTGTATATTTCTATGCTTCTTTTAAGTTGAAAATATGAAGATATTAAGCTGCAAATTGGAACATTAGCTTTTCTCGGCCACGACTAGGTAAAGTTCGAGAATGAGAGTGCCATGCTCATTTTAAGGTGTAGCACCTATACAAACTTACCGTTTTTTCAAATTTTTATATAAAAATAGTAGTTATGTATTCAATCAAAATTGGGTAAAATCACGTCTAATATCATGTAATGTTAAAAAACAGGTGCCACGCTCATTTTTAGATATAGCGCCCATACAAAATTACAGCCAGTTTTCCAATATTTGTATGAAAATGGGCATTATTTTTGAATGTATTAACTCCAAAATGGGTGAAAACACTTATTATGTCATCCAATGATGAAATAAGATGCCACGCCCATTATAAGGTATAGCCCCTATGCAAACTTACCGCCCATTTTCGACTTTTTTTTTATGAAAATAGGTAATATACATGAGTTTATTCGCACCAAATTGGGTAAAAACATATCTAATATCACACCACCTATATTATAATGATCGGCACACTATAACATAAAGCCCCCATATTAACTTACCTTCCATTTTTCGATTTTTTTTTTTAAAGAAAATGTTTGTTTACCTGTCTAAAGCTTAAAATTTAACCATATTATTATTATTATTAAACTTTGATTTTATCGGGCTCTTGACTCCCATCCACACCTTCTCCAAATTTTACCTTAGCCACTGATAATAATAAATAATAAATACTATTCCAAGATTCATGTGGCGGGTATAAAAGCTTCCGTTCCGCCGAAGTTAACGTTTTTTTCTGTTTTTTTTTTATAGTTTCTATAATAATTGTAATTCTATAAAAAATTTGGTCTTCGAAAAAGTTTAATAACTTTGTCAATTTTTGTCGGATTTTTCCCATTAAACAACCATTTTACGAGTAATTATGCGTACTTTAAAAACTGTCTATTATAGATTTCGCTTTCAAAAAAATATTGAAAAATTTACATTTTTTTTTTGTTGCACAGTGTAATCGTTACTTCTAAATAATTGCAACGGGCTTTTCCAGCGTTGTAAAATCAAGAAATTATTAACATTAATTAAAAAAATATTAATCCATAAAATATTAAACCAAAAAAAAATAAATTACGCAACAACGAATTTAGGCATTTTAATTGCAACGCAATCGCAACATAAATTGAAGCGGAAAGCTGCTTATTGAACAATTCTGAACTGACTCCATTAATCAGCATTTATTTCCGTTTGTTCAAAATGAAATGAAAAAAAGGGGGAAAGGGAAAAGTGTAAACTTTAACAAACTTAATTATTGAACTTTCTACTTGATTGAGATTTTTTCGTTATTTTTTATTTTTTTAATAATAAATTTTTTAAAGTGATTTGATTTGATTTAATGCGCACACAGCCAGCCAGCCAGCTAGGAAGCAAATATTACTAATGAGAAGCGGCATAAAAAAGTGTAGATTACTACACACAGATAGGATAGTGTGCGGTGCTATAAGAGCTCAGAGCTCAGAGCCAGTGTTGATTTAGTGAAGTGTAAAAAAAAAAATGAAAAAACGCGACATTATTAGGACAAGCAAGCTGATTGACGAGCACAACAACGACAGAACGATGAAGTTGTTGATGATGATGACGACGATGTCGACGACAATAGCGCATAGTAAAGATAAGAAAGAAAACAACAAAAAAAATGCCATTAGAAATTAAGGATAATGTAAAATGTGTGTGTATGTGTGCGGCAACGGGCATTATAAAATGCTTACTTACTGCTTATTGGCGCGTTAATGCTTTGCAAAGTACTCTCGTGAAAGCAACAGCTGAGCGCGAATCTGCTACAAAAAATATAACATCAACCGGCGTCATGATTGTGCTAAAAAATATGTATTTTATATTACATGTATTGGTGTGGTGGTGTACTTATGACAAGGAGTGTCAGCGTCAGCGACGTGACTGTGATTGCACAAAAACAAATCGACTTTGCTCATTCATCAACGTAATTCTGACAGTTTTCTGTTTGTTTATTTTTACAAAACCCACACACAAAAAAAAATTTTTTTACCTAGTAGCTTCATTAGTGTAGTTGTAGGCGGCGCAATTTTTACTCGTATACTTACCGCACAATGACTCAACAAGTATTTTAAATGCACAAAAACAAAATGATTTTTTTTTTTTTTATTATTTTAAAGCTTTGCTTAGCGCTTTATTTATTTATTTATTGTTTTATTTTTGTTGTTATTGTATTGTATTAAATACTTAAAGAAAAAAAAAACAAATGGATTATATTCAGCATTATCAGCAAAAATTTTCATAAATTTTCAGTATTTTCTCAGCCGTATTTTGCTGTCAGAACTTAGTAATTTTAATTTGCTTATTTATGAGAGCGGTTTGTTTAGTAATTGGCAAAAATATTTAAAACTTAATGTGTTGAATACACTGGTATAGTCTACTGAATTAAAAAAAAATTAAATTCTTTTTAAAATAAAATAAAATGTACTGCGTGAAATTGGAAACTGAACTATGCTGACACCAATTAATTGTTTAACCTTCAGTTTAGAGATCGGCATGGGCCGCGTCAGCCCCATCCAGTACTAAAAATTCAATAAAAAAATAAGAAAAAACGTTAACTTCGGTAGAACCGAAGCTTAAATACCCGTCACACGAATCTTTAAAGAGTTTATGTGTAGTTATCAGTGGTCATCCAAGTTTACACACAATATTAAATTAAAATTTTGAGCTAAAAATACAGATATGTATAACAACATATTTCCCGAATATATCTGGAAACGGGCGGTAAGGTTGTATGCAAGAAACACCTGAAAATGGGCGTGGCACCATGATATTGGAAGAGTTTTTACCCAATATGGAGTAAATACATGAATAAATAATAACCATTTTGATACAAAAATTCGAAAATGGACGGAAAGTTTGTATGGGGGCTATACCAAAAAATGGGCGTGGTACATCTGATTTGACATTGGATGACATTAGAAGTGTTTTTAGCCAAATTGGAGTGAATATATGCATAAATAATAACTATTATCATACAAAAAATCTGAAAAAACGGACAGTTTATATGGGGGCTATGCCTAAAAGAGGGCGTGGCATCTTGGTTTTAGCACTGAATGACAAAAGAAATGTTTTTACCCAATTGGGAGCGAATACATTCATAAATAATTAGTATTTTTATCCAAAAAAAATTGAAAAAAACGGTAAGTTTGTATGGGGGCTATACCTAAAAATGGGCGTGGAACTCTCATTCTCGAACTTAACATAGTCGTTGCCGAGAAAAGCTTAAGTTCCAAATTTCAGCTTAATATCTTTATATCTTCAATGAAAAAGATGCTTAGAAATATACAGACGGACAGACGGACAGACAGACGGACATGGCTAGATCGATTCGTCTCGTCGAGCTGATCAAGAATATATATACTTTATGGGGTCTACGATGTCTCCTTCAATGCGTTATAAACTTTCAGACAAACTGAATATACTCTTCACACTATGTGTGGCGAGTATAAAAAAAAAAAAAAAAAAAAAGAACCCAGCCCGATCCGATACCAAATTTTTTTATAAACCCATAACCATAAAAAGCCTGACGTTGTCTCTGGGCCAACAACTTGTCAGAGCGAAAGTGGAGACTCCAAGAAAGTCACCACACCTTCCTACATTGTAGACTCTCCGAAAACTGGAGATTAAAGGGCACTGCGACTTTAAAGGAGTCTATTGTACCCAAGCACGGCATGAAAAATGGTTAAGTTAATGGACAGAGAATACTCTCCGCCTCTTTAATAAGCAGGATAGTATGATTTGGTCGGTTGTAATAAAATAAGCGATTAAACAGAGTAAATCTGAAGCGGGCCAAAGCCGGACATTCACAGAGAAAGTACTCCAAGCAGTGTCTACACTCTGACTCTGGGAACAGGTCTTTTTTTTTTTTTTGTTAAGATGATATCTTAGTCTAATATGACCGGTAAGGTAGCCAGTTAGCAAGCAGAGGTTATGAAGTTTGAGATATACAAAGTTTTTAGAGCAGATATTGCGAGCAAGTTGCTAAGCTAGTCGTGGGTTCGAATATTAAATCCAATATTGTTTAAAAGATTCTGCGAAGAAACCTATCAATTATACGTAAGGCTGAAACCCAACTGAGCCCGCAGAAAAGTTTCGGGCCAATTAGGCGCAAGGAGGAGCCAGATCTGGCGAGTTCGTTTTGCAGTTTCATTGCCGTCAATACTCCTGTGTCCAGGGATCCAGCAGATAGTGACTTAACGACCTTGAAAGAGGTTTTAAAGTGTGTCATAACACTGGAGAACTAACTTATAGTAGATGAGAAGGTCCATGAAGCTAGTGGTTTCATTGCCACTTGGCTTTCAGAGAAAATTGTGATATTGGCACCCCAAGGACTATGAGTCAAAAATTGACGGGCGCAAAAAATGACCGTAACTCGGGCCAAGAAAAGCTTATCTTTCAAATATCTGGTTAATATCTTTAAAACTGATTGAATAATGCGTATCGCAACAAAACAAATTGGTGACATATGGACTGAAAGACAGACGGAGAGATGCTCAGACAGAAGGGACACTGAGGGTTAGACAGAAGAACATGCTTAGATCGGCTTGTCTTTTTTAATTGCTGTAAGACTTTATTCTCCAATTTTATTATTTTTTTTTTTTGTGACTAGAAATGAGTTATTTGGTACTAAATCGAGTCTAACGTAAAATGAACGATTAATCGGAATAAATCGATTACTTTTTTAAAAGTAAAATCAATCGAAAAGTTTACCGATTCGATCGATCGAGAAGTAGGAAAAGGGAATTTATTAATTTTTGTGTACCTATTTTTCGGAGAGTCGATTATAATCGAAGTTTTAAAATAATCGTTTAAACCTAACTGAGCGATATGTGGGTCATTAGTTATAGATATTTTGTAGGCATAATATAGTCAAGAATTCGCAATAACGCTATTTTTTTTTTTTTTGTAATCAATGCAAATGTTTATCAATCCGCTCTCGTACATCTTAATATTTATGTTGCCCTAAAATTTTTGCAGTTTTATTTTTTTGTTTATTATGTATTTTTTTTATATAATAGTTTTATTCATTTATAGAGCATTAGTTCGCACTATATTATTATTTTTTTCTTGTAGATTTTAGTGAAAATTGTACACATAAAAATATGATTTTTATAAAGCATATATTTTTTTTTTTTTTTTATTTTTTTTTTCTTTGCAAAAGTTTTTTTTTACCATAATTTTTGGAGTTTAATTTTCTTTTTAAATATTTTAATAAATTCGGTGGGCAATATTTTGCTACTTTTCTTTTATTTGATTAATATTATTTTTTTTTTATATATTTAATTTCATATATAAATACTTATGTAAATTAAAAATGTCACTTAAAAATATAAAAAAAAATAAATAAATATACACTCAAGTATTTTTTCTTTGTAGTTGCTATGCTACACATGGCGTATGCTCAATTTTTAATACATACAAATGTATACATTACGCATACGCTACGTTGCTATATGTTTGCCATTCAAAAAAAAAAAAATAATAAAGCTTAAGTTTTAAGCATGCTTAAAAAACGATTTGTTTTTTTTTGTTTTTTCTGCTGTTTATTTTTTTATTTTTTTTTTGCAAATTAAAACTTTTTATTTCCCCCCGTTTTAAAACTTAAAGTGGGTTTGGCATTTTGATATACTCGTACAAAAGTTTGTTAGCTAACTGCAGCTGTGATTGTCTACTAAATACGTTGTTTAACTTTTTAGTTTTGCAACTAAAGGAATATTTAAAAAAAAAGCCTATTTAACATTAATCAAAGTCGTTAAGTAATTAAAATAATTTGTTTTCTTTAGTGCAAAAAAAAAAAAAAAAAAAATTCTAAAGTTTTTAATTACTTTTTAAGTAGCTTTAACATTGACTTTCATTTTGTTCTTTTTTTTTAACTTCTTTTGTCATCTAATTTTTTTTTTTAAATATAGTTGTAAGAAAATAGTATTTTTTTTTTATAACAGTTATATAACAGTTATATAGTTTAGTATAGTAATCTCTCTTTACATATAGTACAAATCTTTTTTTTTTTATATTTATATAAAAATTTGTTAGAACTGATTATAATATTTTATACACAGCTTTAGACTCTTAGTAATTAGTAGTAGTACATAATATTTTTATATATATAAATAGTTATATGCGTATAGTATTTGTATAATATATTTTATAACATAATTATTTATATATATATATTTTTTTATTTATTTATATTTATATTTATATTTTTATTTATTTTTTTTTTTTTTTGTATATATATAAACTTTTTATTTATGTATTTTATTTTATTTTATTTTTAAGTAAATTACAGTCAACATTGAACAGTCATTCCGATATGATTATTTTATAAATGGAAGATTTTTTTTTCTACTTTGCATAGAGTACAATTATATTTAGTTAGTTAATATCTTTTATAAATAAGCTTAAAGAGATTTGCTTTATTTTTTTAATTTTTTTATTTTAATATTTTAATAAATATTTTGTCAATATATATAATATTTTTATTGTGCTTAACAACATTTGATTAAATAATGTACATTTGTATAATATTTGTTTTATAAATATTTTTATTTATTTTATTTTTTTCTCTTTTCTTATTACAAAAAATTGACTGGAAATTGATTAGATAAAGTTTATTAGTCTATACTAATGTCTAAACAAACTAATTGAATCTGTTAAATTCTGCACATCTGTCTAAAAAAATATGTTTTTGTTATTCATAAAGCGTAGCACTAGTTGAGTTGAGGTGTTAAAAAACAATAAAAAAAAACAGAATACAAAAGAATAATAAAGAAAGATGTCTGAAAGCATAACGCTAATGAAAAAGCAATTACAAAGACTTCTAAATCAGAAGTAGTTTGCCAGCCAAGATACCAAAATAAATATAAACAAGAAAAACGTTAACTTCGGTAGAACCGAATCTTAAATACCCGTCACACGAATCTTTAAAGAGTTTATGTGTAATCATCAGTGATCACTTAAGTTTACACACAATATTAATTGAAAATTTTGAGCTAAAAATACAGATATGTATAACAACGTGTTCCTCAAAAATATCTGGAAATGGGCGGTAAGTTTGTATGCAAGAAACACCTAAAAATGGGCGTGGCACCATGATATTGGAAGAGTTTTTACCCAATATGGAGTAAATACATGAATAAATAATAACCATTTTTATACAAAAAATCGAAAACGGTCCGAAAGCTTGTATGGGGGCTATTCCAAAAAATGGGCGTGGCACATCTGATTTGACATTGGATGACATTAGAATGTTTTTTAGCCAAATTGGAGTGCATATATGCATAAATAATTAGTATTTTTTTACAAAAAATCGGAAAAATCGAAAAAAATGGAAAGTTTATATGGGGGCTATGCCTAAAAGAGGGCGTGGCATTTTGGTTTTGACACTGGATGACAAAAGAAATGTTTTTACCCAATTGGGAGCGAATACATTCATAAATAGATCGATTCGTCTATCACAATCTCAAATTATTCTTATAAAGAACATTCGTTCTGATATCAAGAACATTCGTTCTCATATCAAAAATATTCGTTCTCATATCAAGAACATTCGTTCTCATATCAAGAACATTCGTTCTCATATCAAGAACATTCTTTCTCATATCAAGAACATTCGTTTACATATCAAAAGCAATCATTCCTAAGTTAAGAACACTTGCTTTCATAGCAAAAACGTGCGTTCTCATATGAAGAACATTACTTTTTATTTCCAGAACACTTATTCTTAAATCAAGAACACCCGTATATCAAGAACATTTATTCTTAAATCAAGAACACTCGTTCTCGTACCAAAAACATTCGTTCTCATATTAAGGACATTCGTTCTCATATTAAGAACATTCGTTCTTATATCATGAACATTCGTTCTCATATCAAGAACATTCGTTTACATACGTTAACATACATAAAGCATTAAAATATAACATTAAATACAGATTTTTAGGTATTATAGCCTACGATCACCCTGGTTGAGGGCACTTAATTATCTGCCCCTCAGTTGGATAGATTTACTTTTCAAAAAATATCTCGCAATATGTTTTGTCGGTATATCAAAGTAACTTCAAAAAAATATGATAAAACTGTTCATTTTTCTCTCGCCGCAATTGTCAGATTGCCAAAAAGTGGAAGGTGTCTTCTCTAACACATATATTGCACGAAGTGCAGTTTGAGCTTTACCGATTCTAAGAGGCAAGTAAATTGGTAAAATTTAAGTACAACATCTTCGACATTATATGTTATAGCACATTGAATTCGAAACCAATATTAACCCATTTTTCAAAGAACAGAGACTTTGACCATAGTAAGTGCTTAGCTACAATTTTCGGAAATCGGTGCTCAGGAAGCTCCATTATATAATTAAAATTATCAAAATGTATCTGGTGACTGTGATCAAAAAGCGTTGGTAGTCCTGCTTCCAAGTGTATAGCATACGTTGGTGTATAATAAGATAAGCGGACTTCTTCGTATTGTATGAAACTCCAGATTTGAACGACATAAAAAAATTATAGCTCCTGAGAACATTGATTCACATTCGTTTTTATATCAAGAACATTCGTTCTCATATCAAGAATAGTCGTTCTTATATCAATTTTTTTTTTTTTTTTTTGTCAAGAACATTCGTTTTTATAGTATGTCAAGAACCAAGATTAAATTTGCGATAACAGTTATTACTACTTCTCTCCCTCTCTCTCTCTCTCTCATTTTATAATTTAAGCTTTTGAAACTTGAATTAAGCTCGTTTAAATAAAAACATCGGAGGTAAAGGGTTAAAAGTTGCTGTGGGAAAGTATAGTTTCTTTTTTGTGTTACAAATCTTCTGAAATCAAATTCTACAAATTCAATTAGTTTGATTAGTGAAGTTTTGTTAATATAGTACACGGATGCGTACACCTTGTTCTCTAATAACATACATTTACATATATGAATAATTTTATAACATTCTCTAGTTGTATACATTTATATAATATATATTTTTTATTTATTTTAAATAATTTAATTATCTCTTAAAAAAAAAAAAAACAGAATACAAATTGCTTGCAACGCCTTTAAAAAAAAAAAAAAAAAGTGTTTAAAAAATTTAAATTATTGAAGCAATAAATATAAAATCCAATTAAATAAGCAAAGTAAAACCTTTATGTTGACAACGTTTTTGACCTATTTTCAACGCATGCCACTGAAGTAAACAGACAGACTATTAGCATTGATAAGCGCAGACTTTTTGCAATGAAAACATCCGCAAAATAAATACAAATAAAAAAAAAAAAAAAAAAACGAACCCGCCTAACTCATTTTTAGAGGCCTGACCAGAGCCATTAGCGCAATGACTTTTCGAAAAGAAAAAAAAAAACAAAAAATAAATAAATAAAAAAAATAGAAAAAAAAATAAACCATATGCAAATGCTACTCTCAGTTTATATACATTCCCTCTATTATAACTTCTACTCGTAGCGTATATTAAGTTTTTGCAAATGTATGTAACATGCAAAAGTAGGCGTAATATACCCATAAAGTGTATAGTATATAGTCGAAGTAGCTAGAATTGTTTGTCTGTACGTCTGTCTGTCCGTCCATCCGCACGTCTTCCAGTCTTTATTATAAAACGGTTTATCTCGGAGATTTTTAAGAAATAGCGCCATTATTTTTGAAAATTTGACTCAACTGAGCCGTCAAGTGGTCGCTTAAAAAATTGTCTATGATCTACGATAACCATAACCATAAAAGCCTGGCTTTGTGCCTGGGCCGAGGCCGAGGCCGCGAGACAAGCTTGTGGTCAGAGCGATAGTGGAGACTCAAGAAAGTCAACACACCTTCCTACCGTTAGCACAGAGTATGTTAGGAACATTGTAGGCCCTCCGAAAACTGGAGATTAAAGGGCACTTCGACTCTAAAGGAGTCTATTGTACCCAAGCCCGGCATGAAAAATGGTTAAGTTAATGGACAGAGATTACTCTCCGCCTCTTTAATAAGCTGGAGAGCAACCTTGATTTGGTCGGTTGTAATAAAAAAAGCGATTAAACAGTGTGAATCTGAAGCGGGCCAAAGCCGGACATTCCCAGAGAAAGTACTCCAAGCTGAGTCTTCACTCTGACTCTGGGAACAGGCCTATATTGTTAAGATGATATCTCAGTCTATTATGAACGGTAAGGTAGCAAATTAGCAACCTGAGGTCATGACGGTTGAGATATACAAAGTTTTTAGAGCAGATAGGGCGAGCTAATTGCTTAGCTTGTCGTGGGTCCGGATATTGAATTCAAAATTGTTGAAGAAGGCCAACTGAGCCCGTAAAAAGTCGCGAAAAGGAGCCAGATCTGGCTCGTTTGTTAGCGGATCGAGGACGCCACCCATATTATTTTAAATTCCTAAAACTTGGTTACAGCGTATCTCGCAGTCAAGCATACTCGACAGCAGCGTTCTATATATTTTTTTCAAATAAACTCACATCCATTTACAATCTAACTATGGGTCTGCGTTTATTCTATTTTATTTTGTTTATTTTATTTTATTTCAACTGCGGCTAATCTTAATGGTATTTCTGCAATGTTCTGGATGTCTGTCTGTCTAGGCCTGATAATAAATTTGTTTACGGTTTGTTTGCAAATTTGTTTAAATAAGCATTTAGTATTTGTTTTTTTTTTTTCAAATATTTAAAAGTTATTTAGTTCTTTTTTTTTATTTGGTTTAGTTTAAAGCGATTTAAATTTGATTTGAATACATTTGGCTCAATATATAAATGCAAATATGAATATATTCATTTTTTTTTTTTTTTTTTTTTTAGCAAAAATACATCGAAATACATACATAAAGTAGTACATAGATACACACATACATACATATATGTAGTTGATTTGTTATTTTGATTATATTTCGTTAAGAGTTATATTCTTCTTTTTTTTTTTTTTTTTTGACATAAATATTTTTTTATTTTTTTTTTTTTTATATTTTATCTCAATTTTTTTGTAAAATATTTAGAGTACATGCAAATTTTCACAGCTCTTTGATTTCGAAATATCGCTAAGGCAAATTTTTTTTGCAAGATTTCTTTTGCCAGGTGCAGAGATATGTGTGTACGTGAAGTTTCATTTCGATGAGGTAGCAGCAGCAGCTTGTTTTTCGTTTTGCCTCCAGGCGCATCTATGGTATTTTTGTGTGCATGTGTGTGTGTGTAGGGAAAAAATAAAATAAAATAAAATTTGCTTAACAATGAGAAAATTTGTATTTTATCCATTTTAATATTTTATAGATACCTACATATGAGACTTTGACGTTGTCAAGCGAAAAAAAAAAAAAGAAAAAAAAACCAACTTTTTTCAATATAATCGAAAACTCACTGAAGGAAGTTGAAGAATTGATTGCATCAGTTTTTGTTTCGGTTATTTCTATGTCAAAGTTGCAGAATGGTTTGAAAGATCAATTGTTCAATAAGTGGATAAAATCATGGAAATTATCTATGCTTCTATTGCCCAGGAGCTAAGGCTCTATAGAAAAAAGATCCATTTATTGATGCCGTATTTGACTGAATTCTCTTGAGCATCCTTCTCCTACTATCTGCTTTTATTTTTATTTAATTTTGAGGTAAACTTTTGTTACTAAAAACTTAGTATCTCACAAATCAAATGAGATACAGTTTCGTACCGCTTTCCAGTTTTTGAAGTACTAAGCTGTCGCTTTCCTCAACTGGAGAAAAGTGGTTTTTAATCCAACCTTAGTCCCAATTCTAGAAGAGA
>JAEIFJ010000304.1:0-11215 GCA_018903435.1 Leucophenga varia | reverse complement strand
ATATAATACTTAGTATAAATGAAATGAAACATAATTATAAATGAAATAACTATAATAAAATTACTTAACATAATTATAAAATAAACTATTATAAATCTGAGTCTGCAACATCAACTAAAACCCCACTATGGTAACTATATATGGTCTCATAAGTGCGCGCATTGGCCCTTCCTTCTGAAATATTTGACATCGCCCAATCAATATGAGTATTCAAATTGGTTGTAGACGATGTCAAATCTAAAAGAGACTCATACCCTAAGCTCCCTAAAAAGTTAAAAATCCTCCTACTACACCCTCTGAGAGATCGCAAGCACATGTTAAAATCTCCTAAAATTATGGAATGACTTTCTAAAAATGGAAACCTCAAAAATAAGTTCTCAAATTCTGCTTCGAACTTTGGCAATGGATATGCTGGAGTCTTATAGATTATAAGGAAGCCTGTACATTTATATTTCAATACGACATACTCAAAAACTGCCGAATTTAAATTATGGGGATCACTATAAAATCGACCAGTAAAAAAAAGACTAACATTCTCAAATAGTTCGTTTTTTATGAAGATAAGAATGCCTCTTTTTGGTCGAGTGCTGTTGGCTACTGACTCACAATCTAGCCGTACAACTTGTGTAAAGCCAGGTATTTCAAATATTTCATTTGAGAAAATTGAAGCTTCTACGAAACAAAGAAGACTTGCACGGAGCATTAGCTGATCAGAGCAAATGTCGCTAAAGTGGCAATGCAAACTTTCGGTATTATGGAAGAGTGCAGTAAACCAATTGTCTTTGAATAGACAGTCATAGTGAGAATTTAGGAGTTTTTCGCTTCGTAATATTCTAAGCTCTTGCTCGACTGGTGACTGGGCGTCTGATTTTGGGGGCACAAAACCCCCAACAATGAAAAGGCCGGCAGCATTTGTAGCTCTACTGCAAGCAACATACAAAGCCTCACGACTCATTCGAGAAGTTGTATGGACCACTACTTTACTATAAGTTGCTCCTTGACTTTTGTGAATTGTTATACCTTCTGCAGGTACAACTGGGAATTGGTTACGATCAATTGAAACTTGCTGATTGGAATGGAATTGAAAACTTTTTATCGTTTTGAAAATTGGCGTCCAAGAACGCTCTAAGGGATGCGGGCACTTGGCCCGAGCATTTAATCCTACACTATCATCTAAAAATTTTATCCAAAGAATTTGGGGAGAATTGGATGTATTGAAACCTATATCCATAAGAATCCCTGAAGCTCCATTAACTAAACCATCAGCTGTATCAATATTGACCGTAACCATGTATTTGGCAGTAGATTTTAAAATTAATGAAGTTGATAGACCTTGAGTTTTGGAGGTCTTGAAACTTTTGACTGCCTCCAGGTGTCTATTTTTCACTTCAGTGCTAAGATGTGAAGCTTTAATAGAATCAAGAGCTGTTGAAATATATTGGGTAGTTGATATTGAGTTTAATTTTGCCGTATTAAAAATGTCGGTGTCCTCATTTCTATAAAACAAATGAATTGCATCATTTGGCAATTCGCTAGCTGGAGAAACTCTGGAACGAAGTAAGGAAATGTCGTCAGACGACATGTGTCCAGATGCCATATTATTTAAAGCTACAGCAAAAGCCTGATCATCTCGTTGTCGCATTATCTCGGTAAGTTCAAAAAACTTATAAGAATCCCATAGAGAATATCCGTATATAGCACTATACGGATCATGCGAATCAGAAGTGGATTTGAAAATCCAACGATCTCCAACAGGACTAAGCTGTCTGAGATCGCCGAAAACAATAACAGAGATCCCTCCGAATGGTACCTCTCTGTTATCTAAAATTTGTTTAAGCCGGCTATCTAAATACGAAAACATTTTTGCTCCGACCATTGATATTTCATCAATAATCAAAAGTTTAAGATCAATAAATCTTGAACGGAGGTTATTTAGTAAGTCAGGTCCCAAGTTTTTAAATGCGGTCCCAGATTGGTTTATAGGAAGAGAAAACATGGAATGAAGGGTAGAACCTCCAATTCCGAAAGCTGCCTTCCCTGTGGGAGCACACAAAAGAATTTTGGCAGTTGATGGATCGCATCCAGGCCTACGGTTATACAACTGGGACAGGGACTGAAAAATGGCTGAAATAAGCCGACTTTTGCCGACACCGGCGCCGCCACCCACAAACTCATAAAACACATTGTTTTGCTGGGAATTATGCAAAACATGTGTAAAATAGGTTTTTTGCTTAATATTAAGCGACTGAACAATTTTGGACAAATTTTCAGCGGATATTAGTGGCGGAAGTTTAACTATGCGAATAGTATCTTCTGATTCTTGATTCTGATCACCATTGCCATTGACATTCAAAACATTAAGCTGAGAACTTATTTCAGCTAATCCTAATACCCTAAACTCATCATCTTCCTGACCTGGTTCAGCTGTTCTATCCTCAATGTTGGTTTCCATTTCCATGGCCCTCCTAAGCGCGTCTTCTAAATCTTCTAATACATTATATTTCTTAAAATTAAGCTTCACTAAATCTTCATTTGCGCTATAAACTTCCTCGCAATTTCTGTCTATCAGCTCTAATTTCTCGTCCCTCCAAGGCAAATATAACATCAAAAGTTCCCTATAATAGCTAGGCCTATCTTTATTTATATTAAAACTCCTAAATCTAATGATTTTTGGCTTTGTTCTTTCCCTAACAAAGCCACTGCCATCAAGAAGGGGAAGAGGTGCACCATCTATGACTTCATTGACATCAGCATCTTCATTGTCAGAATCCTGACGAGTTGCTCTGGTCGACTTAGAAAATGTATAATTAGCTGCAAAATCCGCTAAGCATATGCCGTTAAGGCTATTGGGACGTTGAACGTAATGTTCAATCAATCCGACTACAAATATGTCCGTTGAATCGGGGGCCATATTTACAAGTTGCTGTCTTGGTTTGAGCATTTTGACCCTATGCTGTGGTAGTGAAGTATTTATATAGGCTTCTCCGTTGCTAGCCTCAGACAATCGGATGCCTAAACAGCAATAGGCGGCTTCCTGAGCAGAAATCTCAGTGCCAGAAATAAATTTGTTACCAATATATTGCAACTTTTGCCTGACTGTGAAATTTCTATTGTGGATCTCGTCCACTGCGTCACGCATCAGCTTGGAAATACCCCTTTGGGACTTGTTTATATAATTAATTATATAACTGCAGCAAGCATAAGGGTCCAAAATGAATTGAATGTCAATATTGGCCCTTTGCATTCCGAGAATATGTTTATTATACGCATTTGTACAAATGGCATTAAAACTTCTCTTCAGAAAAATTTGTGGCTTTTTTAAGCCAGATCTAAGAGCATATATATATTCCTCGTAAGTGAGGTTGACTTGGGAATGAGACAAAAAGTTGTCAAAAATGCTTAAGTGACTGATAGTTTCAGAATCGAATGTGAAGTTTAATACACTCTGTATTTTTTTTAAATTTTCTCGATGAAGGGAATAATTATCAGTCTCTTCGGGAAGAGGCTTAAGAATTTCTGTTCGGGGCATTGGAAAATATGGAATACCAAAGCGACAATAAGAGTTTCCTCCCAATTCACGTTGGCATGAGCGCCCGTGCTTGTGCTTTTGATATTCTATGAATGGAGCGAGTTCTTCATTTGTTACATCTGTGGTAACGAACTGATCGATAAAATCGATAACTGGAGGAATTGAAGATTCATTCTCAAAGTCCACTTTTGGGGCGTCTTTCAGCCAAAACATTCCGTGGATATGAGGTGAACCTCTTTGTTGAAACTCGACTCTCCAGTAGTATAACACAACGTTGTGTCTACCGAAAACACCTCCTTCTTTTTTCATGATTTTAAACAATTGCCTCCAGCGATTGTCAAAATATCCTAACACATGTGACCGGGTCGGTACGAATCAGTCGAACTTTTTCGTTTGAAGCCAACCCAAGTGCCTCCTCTTCCGTAACTTCTTCCTTGTCGACAACTCTTTTTCCGTACGTCAGTATCCTGTCTGCGAGTGGCTCTACGTGATCTATCAGCCCCCCTCTCCGACTGCCGATTGCCGATAGTTCCCCATTCTGCCCGTCTCTGTCTTCTATTTTATTTTGTGTGTTTGTGTGCGCTGTTCAAGTTATCCGTACGTCAGAATCTTGTCTGCGAGCGGCTCTACGTAATCTATCAGCCCCCCTCTCTGCCTGCCGATAGTCCCCATCAGCCCGTCTCTGCCTTCTATTTTGTGTGTCGTGTTCCTGCTCAGTTGCCCGTATGTTCGTATCCCGTCTACGACTTGCCCTGCGCAGTCTATCGGCTATTCTTTCCCTCTGCCGATAGTCTACTTCAATCGGCTCCTGTCTTCTATTCTGTATATCAGCCTGCACCTCACTTTCGCGTATGCGCGATAGATCTACGTAAATCAGTAACCGGCCCTGTATCTTCTACCCCCCTCCTTATTTCTAATTCTAAATTTTGTGCTGCTGTATTTACTATGAGCTCAGTTTCCCTAAACTGCGTATTGGCTCTGCGATCTCTCTGGGCTCTAACATTTCTATGATTTTCAGCCTGAGAATATTCCTCTTGCTGCCTATTTAATAAATTTCTGCGCCTCCGATTTTATGTTTGTACATATGCATATGTATATATGTATGTACCAAAAAATATGTATATATATTATAAAGTCACAAACCGATAATAAACTAATAAAAACCAATTTTATATTTATTTATTTATTAAAATTAAAATTATTATTAATGCTTTATTTAAACAGCATTTAAAAAAATTTTTTTTTATTTATAAATGGGTTGGTGCACCGAACGTATCCCGCAAGCACTCCCAATACAATCACAAGCACACACTTAGCGCGCAACTTTTATAAATGTTTATAAACAAAAGTTAACACAAATCTTCGCGACTTATTAAATATCGGGTATTAAATATTCGCAATGAAAATTGCGCTTTAATTGGATTATTACAAATTTCGCGGCGATCAATTAATTACTCCGTTCAAGCGACACAGACAAATTGAATTAACGAACAGAAGAAGAAGAACACATAGACAATGCATAAGCGAATAGACAAGTGTCGGAAGCATAAGAGTGAGCGAGAGGGCAATTATTATATGTATGCATTTGTAGCGCGTGCCAAAATTCGTTACATTTTCTTCTTCTTGATTTTTGCCACGCGCTAAAAATGCAAAGCGTCTTCTCCCTCTGTGTTATGTCTCATGTGCATTTCCAAAGGCTGAGAGAGTTGTACAGTGGCTGAGTGGACTATGTCGCGGACTCTAAGTTCTATGGTATTGTCCATGTCGCGAGTTCGATTGCTGCCGCGATCGACGTGTTAATTATAATTTTTCCATTAAAAACCTTTTTTTCACAAAAGGGTCGGCGGCGCTAGGCGTTTTTATCGGCCGGCCGTTGCACAAATCCAGTACCATGTATATCAATTATTGATGAACAACTTTTTTCAGTAAAAATTAATTTTATAATTTAACATTTAGGGTAGCGGGTATATCACAGCCAGCTTGACTATTGATTTCGTTTTAACTTATATAAATAAAATAAATACAAGTACATAAGAAAATGGAACAAAAAGAAAAGTTGCAAACCCCACCCCCAAAAAAGAAACACCGCAGCGTTGTCGGCACTAAGAATCAAACAAAGGCACCCAAAAACCTACAAACACATTTTCTTAATAAAAACTTTTTGCATTATGTGGATTATTATTAAGCATTTTATACGGTATTCGAACGACACGCACAAATTCAATTGACGGACAGAAGAAGAAGAACGCATAAACAATGCAAAAGCGAATAGACAAGAATTATAAGCATTAGATAGGGCGAGAGGGCAATAAGTTTATTCTTATGCCGAACAGTAGTGATATCAACGGATGTTGTACAGTAGCTTAGTGGAGTGTGTGCCGGATTCGAAGACCAATTATGTTGACAGTGTTCGGGTTCGATTGCTGCCGCGATCAATGTGTGTTTTTTTTTCTCTTTCTTTTCTATTAAATAATTTAAAAGCTTAACAAACAATAATTTTTAAATTTTTTGGTACGCAACATATTTAATTAGAACACTTTTATAAACTTTGCCGAATGTTGCACAAATCTGACAGTTGCGTATGTGTGCCGAATACGGCAATTGATGTGTGTTAGAGCGGGACGCCGAAACATAAATGTGCAAATGCAGACATGCATGTATCGGCGTCCCGCTCTAACATTCGTAACTTATTGATTGTCTTAAATATTGCATAAAAATATGAAATTTAATTTTTGAAAACTATTTTTATTGATATTTAATTAAATAATTTAGCATTTAAATAGACTGTTGTTTTCCTTTTAGTTTATAAGAATAAAAAAAAAAAAAAAAAAAAAGTAATTAAAATAAAAAGTTGCACCAGCCGCCGCATAGGACTTGAACTCACGCACGCACACACGAATTCTCTAAGAATTGCCGTCCGCCACTCTAACCACTAAGCCACTGCCTCATTTGTTGTTCGATCGGCAAAGTTGCATTCTGAGCTGGCAATTCTGTTACCATTCTATGCAAATAAAAAGTTTTGTAAAATGCTGTGTGTCCGACGCTAGATTTGAACTTCGGTATGATTGCGTAAATTAGGTCTTAATATACGCATAAGTATACGTTCAAATTGAGTTTAATTCGGATCATATCTCACTTATTTTTAGTCCGATTTAAATGAAATTTTCAGAAAACACCCGTGGCAAGGTATTTGTCATGTGAGATGTACAACTTTTGTTGTTGGGTGTATATTGTGTATATTAAATTGTTATTACTGATTTACAGAGGCGGGAAGGGGCGTGGCCAAATTTCAAAAAAAACTTTGAGACACCTGCAATATACACGGATGTTGTCACAAAATTTGAAGACTCTAGCTCTTATAGTTTCTGAGATCCAGGTGTTCATACAGACAGACAGACGGACAGACAGAAGACAGACGGACAGACGGACAGACAGACATGGCTCAATCGACTCGGCTGTTGATACTGATTCAGAATATATATAGTTTATGGGGTCGGAGATGCCTCCTTCTGCCTGTTACGCACATTTGCGTTCCGACAAACACAGTAGACCATGGATTTTTTTAAATCCCCCGTGCTTTACCGTCTTAAAGGTGAAGCGAGGATTAAATTCAGTTCGTGGTAGACGCCAAACGCGCTATTGCAGCAAATGCCCAAAAACAAAAGGAACCGTTACATTGGGAGAGTAAAAATTTCTTGCTCAGAGAGACAACATATGGTACTTATTATTCATGCAATCTGACTTCCAAAAAAAATAGACATTCAATATGACTATACTAACAATTTCTTATTACATAATTTAATAAATATATATAATATAACTATATTATATAATAGATTATATTGTAATTTTATATTATATATTTATTTACTTATTATTTTGAATTTATTGATTTATATTATTTAGTTTAATTGTTAAAAACTATCATTCTTTCTTATGCCTCGCCAAAGACAGTCTGCTGCTCAAAGCGGCTAATCAGAGGCGCAGAAATATATTAAATAGTGAGCAATTGCATTATTCTCAGGCTGAAAATGCCCGAAATGCTACAGCCCAGAGAGATCGTAGAGCAAATACACAGTTCAGGGAAGCTGAGCTTAATAGTAAATACAGCAGCACCAAATTTAGATTTAGAATTAAGAGAAGACGGAAGAGGCGAAGATATTTTAGCAGTTAGTAATGTTCGTAGATCAACGCGCATACGCGAAATTGAGCTGCAAGGAGATTTTCAACCTAGAAGAGAGGATCCGATTGAAGTAGACTATCGGCAGAGGGAGAGAATAGCCGATAGATTGCGCAGGGCAGCCCGTAGACAGGATACTGACATACGTTCAACTGAGCAGCGGACTAACACACAAAATAGAAGACAGAGACGGGCTGATGGGGACTATCGGCAGTCGGAGAGGGGGCCGATAGATCACGTAGAGCTACTCGCAGACAGGATACTGACGTACGGATAATTGAACAGCGCACTAACACACAAAATAGAAGACAGAGACGGGCTGATGGGAACTATCGGCTGGTTGAGAGAGGAGCCGATAGATTACGAAGATCAGCACGACGACGAAACCGTACGATTAGGGCTTTAGAACAGAGACGCAATACACATCTTAGAACTGTTATTCGTTCAGATGTTGAGTTGAGCGTCGTATATTAGAAAGGGAGAGAGATACGATGAGTAGGTCCCAAGTTAGGGACAATCTTGCAAGGAGGATTGTCGATCAGGCTCTTGACAGTGCACGACGTCGAAGTGCCCGCCTTTATTAGAGCGTCAAGCTATTACTGACTCTTTAAGACGTCTGAGTTTAAGAGTCAGTCAATATAGGAGTCAGAACAGAGAAGCAGAAAATCGACGAAATGCAGACCGTATGAGACAGGAACGTTCAAATAGCTTTGAGGACAATTCACCCAGTTTATCAAGCCTAGAAGCCATATAGAAATTTTTAATAGAATGGTTAAACTGGGTCCTGATCAAGTTTGCCTTTGTTGCAAAGGCCTTTGGTTTCCCTTTCAGGTTAGCAAAATTACAAGGGCTTTTATTGAAAGTAGAAATGAGTTTAGTGCAGATATTCTAAGTCTTTCCAGTCAATTCCCATCTTCTGACGAATCTTTTCAATTCTGCAATACTTGTAGCCGTAACATTAAGGCTGGTAAAAAACCAAAATTTTCCATAACAAATGGTTTAGATTTCCCTAACTTGCCCGAATGTCGAACAGAAAGTCTTACTCTTCCCGAAGAGCGACTTATAATTACTTCCCTTCATCGAGAAAATTTAAAAAGACTACAGAGTGTATTAAACTTCACATTCGATTCTGAAACTATCAGTCACTTAAGCATTTTTGACAACTTTTTGTCTCATACCCAAGTCAACCTCACTTACGAGGAATATATATATGCTCTTAGATCTGGCTTAAAAAAGCCACAAATTTTTCTGAAGAGAAGTTTTAATGCCATTTGTACAAATGCGTATAATAAACATATTCTCGGAATACAAAGGGCCAATATTGACATTCAATTCATTTTGGACCCTTATGCTTGCTGCAGTTATATAATTAATTATATAAACAAGTCCCAAAGGGGTATTTCCAAGCTGATGCGTGACGCAGTGGACGAGATCCACAATAGAAATTTCACAGTCAGGCAAAAGTTGCAATATATTGGTAACAAATTTATTTCTGGCACTGAGATTTCTGCTCAGGAAGCCGCCTATTGCTGTTTAGGCATCCGATTGTCTGAGGCTAGCAACGGAGAAGCCTATATAAATACTTCATTACCACAGCATAGGGTCAAAATGCTCAAACCAAGAGAGCAACTTGTAAATATGGCCCCCGATTCAACAGACATATTTGTAGTTGGATTGATTGAACATTACGTTCAACGTCCCAATAGCCTTCACGGCATATGCTTAGCGGACTTTGCAGCTAATTATACGTTTTCTAAGTCGACCAGAGCAACTCGTCAGGATTCTGACAATGAAGATGCTGATGTCAATGAAGTCATAGATGGTGCACCTCTTCCCCTTCTTGATGGCAGTGGCTTTGTTAGGGAAAGAACAAAGCCAAAAATCATTAGATTTAGGAGTTTTAATATAAATAAAGATAGGCCTAGCTATTATAGGGAACTTTTGATGTTATATTTGCCTTGGAGGGACGAGAAATTAGAGCTGATAGACAGAAATTGCGAGGAAGTTTATAGCGCAAACGAAGATTTAGTGAAGCTTAATTTTAAGAAATATAATGTATTAGAAGATTTAGAAGACGCGCTTAGGAGGGCCATGGAAATGGAAACCAACATTGAGGATAGAACAGCTGAACCAGGTCAGGAAGATGATGAGTTTAGGGTATTAGGTTTAGCTGAAATAAGTTCTCAGCTTAATGTTTTGAATGTCAATGGCAATGGTGATCAGAATCAAGAATCAGAAGATACTATTCGCATAGTTAAACTTCCGCCACTAATATCCGCTGAAAATTTGTCCAAAATTGTTCAGTCGCTTAATATTAAGCAAAAAACCTATTTTACACATGTTTTGCATAATTCCCAGCAAAACAATGTGTTTTATGAGTTTGTGGGTGGCGGCGCCGGTGTCGGCAAAAGTCGGCTTATTTCAGCCATTTTTCAGTCCCTGTCCCAGTTGTATAACCGTAGGCCTGGATGCGATCCATCAACTGCCAAAATTCTTTTGTGTGCTCCCACAGGGAAGGCAGCTTTCGGAATTGGAGGTTCTACCCTTCATTCCATGTTTTCTCTTCCTATAAACCAATCTGGGACCGCATTTAAAAACTTGGGACCTGACTTACTAAATACCCTCCGTTCAAGATTTATTGATCTTAAACTTTTGATTATTGATGAAATATCAATGGTCGGAGCAAAAATGTTTTCATATTTAGATAGCCGGCTTAAACAAATTTTAGATAACAGAGAGGTACCATTCGGAGGGATCTCTGTTATTGTTTTCGGCGATCTCAGACAGCTTAGTCCTGTTGGAGATCGTTGGATTTTCAAATCCACTTCTGATTCGCATGATCCGTATAGTGCTATATACGGATCTTCTCTATGGGATTCTTTTAAGTTTTTTGAACTTACCGAGATAATGCGACAACGAGATGATCAGGCTTTTGCTGTAGCTTTAAATAATATGGCATCTGGACACATGTCGTCTGACGACATTTCCTTACTTCGTTCCAGAGTTTCTCCAGCTAGCGAATTGCCAAATGATGCAATTCATTTGTTTTATAGAAATGAGGACACCGACATTTTTAATACGGCAAAATTAAACTCAATATCAACTACCCAATATATTTCAACAGCTCTTGATTCTATTAAAGCTTCACATCTTAGCACTGAAGTGAAAAATAGACACCTGGAGGCAGTCAAAAGTTTCAAGACCTCCAAAACTCAAGGTCTATCAACTTCATTAATTTTAAAATCTACTGCCAAATACATGGTTACGGTCAATATTGATACAGCTGATGGTTTAGTTAATGGAGCTTCAGGGATTCTTATGGATATAGGTTTCAATACATCCAATTCTCCCCAAATTCTTTGGATAAAATTTTTAGATGATAGTGTAGGATTAAATGCTCGGGCCAAGTGCCCGCATCCCTTAGAGCGTTCTTGGACGCCAATTTTCAAAACGATAAAAAGTTTTCAATTCCATTCCAATCAGCAAGTTTCAATTGATCGTAACCA
>JAEIFJ010003059.1:0-14823 GCA_018903435.1 Leucophenga varia | reverse complement strand
GATGAACGCGTGTCCCGTCAACGTGGCAATGGTGAATATATGCGGATCGGGCAGATTACCCTCAACGGCAAGCTCCTTCATGCGGCACAGCACATCTGCCATGCACATGCGGCCCTCGGCATCGGTGTTACCAATTCGCACTCTAACACCAGCACGCGAGGTAATCACTTCGTCGGACACATAGGACTCCTCACCCACGGAGTTGCGCACCAGGCACAGAGCGCCAATGACATGAATGTCCTTTGGCTGCTGTTCGCTAACCACCTGCAGAAAACCGGCCACAGCTGCGGCTCCGCACTTGTCACGGGACATGCCAGCCATGACGCCACCGGCTTTGATGTCAGCGCCGCCAGTGTCGTAGGTGACTCCCTTGCCGACCAACAACAGCGTTTTGCGGGCCGGGTTGGGTGGAGTGTACTCAAGAAAGATGATGCGACCCTGGTGACGCTCGACGGTTTTGGCAGCCCGATTGACAGCGGCAAAGAGTGGATACTCCTTGTTGAGGGTCTCGAGATCGTTGATGACCGTCACTTTGATATTGGAAAACAACGGCTTGATGTAGGCCTCCACTCGTGGCGGCGCCATGCGTTCGGGATCGCCGACACCAATATCACGTGCAACTAGACGACCCGATTCAAGCACGATGGCCTCATTAAAGATCTCCTCCGCCTTGGGATCGTCAATCAAAAGAGATAGCGAGCTAAGGCGTTGCCTCTTCTCTGGTACATCCTCGCGCAGTTGGATGGGCTGTAGATGAGCGACTGTTATAAAAGGAAAACATAAGTAAACTCCAGTAATTTTGAATACGCACCACATAAAGTTCCTCCAGTGCTCCCAGAACGGTGCAGAGCTCTGTCTGCGAGTAGCGCTTGCTCTGTGGCACCACCAGCAACAGCCGGCAGCCTGCAAATCAAGGTAATCAT
Organism: Leucophenga varia; assembly: GCA_018903435.1. Taxonomy (NCBI): domain Eukaryota; kingdom Metazoa; phylum Arthropoda; class Insecta; order Diptera; family Drosophilidae; genus Leucophenga; species Leucophenga varia. Next base: position 13,900 of record JAEIFJ010003059.1, on the reverse strand, counting down.
GGTCAGCAACGAGTGCAGATGGAGCTGGTGACAATGCCTGCGACTTACCTTGATAGCGCGCTCCAGGGACTGCGCGGCTGCCTTCTGGTAGCAACGCACATCCGTATAGTCCGTTAGCTCCGCCACGGGTGCATAGATCACAGGCAGATCTAGGCGTGGCGACTTGAAGCAAGAGATTTGACTATCGAAAGCCTTGTCGAAGCACCGATGCTCCTCAAATGTTTCGGCCAACTCGGCCGGCACAGTACGATCGATGACGCAGAGGACATCGCTGCCAGATTTGGCCAGATACTTGGACAGCTTCACAGTGCATGGCAGCAGCCTGGCCGGGACAAAGTGCAGAAAAACAATTTATTATAATAATTGAGAGGCATGTGCAGTTTTCAATTAATGTGAGTTGCCAGTTGCCAGTTGATTGAATTGCAATTTTATCACGTCTTGCGCGTCGCCCGTTGCGATGCTTTCAATTGTTTGCTAACCGGGCGTGCAACGCCCCAACACAATCGATAAGAGGGCGGGCAACCAGTTGATAAGAGCTCTCGCTATAAGGAGATTATCTCGACGTTGAAGTGCAGTAAATAACTGCGATTGCGATAACGGCTAATATAAATTGCCTTATTTGAGTTAATTTTAAAAGGGGAAAAATTTACGCATTGTTAAATAACGCCAGAAGGCGACGTGGGAAAGTGATAAAGAGAGAGGGAAAAGGAAAGAGAGAGAAAATAATCTCAATGGATGCTGTGGTTACTGCCTTACCGATCATTCCCAGATATAACTGATTGTACTTACTTGTCGAGTCGACTCATGTCGTTAGTCAGAGCTGGGATTCAGGGGACGTCAATCACAATATAACTTCAGCGAACGGCAACCGGAGAGCCACTGAGTGGAGAGAAGCGAATGTTGAAATTGAAATACTACAATGGAATACTGGAATTGAAAATTGCGATAAGGCGCCGATAAGTGATTGCGCTTGCTGGTTTGCTTGCTTGGTTGAGATTGTTTAATCAACAAAACAGAGGCGGGAACTATTGACGACGAACCAATTTGTTGTGACTTCAATTTGCACCGTGAACTGCTTTTTATAACGCGCAGCGCTCGAACTGTTTATGGAAAACAACTACCCACGATTTATGAATAAGCGTAGGAATGCTATAATTGAAACTGCAGCTCAGGTGCACACAATAACAACAATACTGAAGTCGAGTCCACACACGTTGTTGCACAGAGCACACGACACTTGGATGGGTATTCTCTTGCCAGTCACGTCTGAGGCTTGTGTTCGCTGAGTAAGTCGCGAAAAACAGCTGATCGCCCTGAAATGCCGGCCAGCTGTTACGCGGCAGCGTTGCCAACCAATTCAAAGAAAGAGTAAATGATGTACGAACCAGACGTGCACCAATTTGAATTATCTTTTGTCGGGTGAAATTTAAAGAGATGCTTATTCGATTCTGTTTCCAAGAAGAATGTTTAATATTCATGTTTATTCACCATTTATAAAGCTCTGTACATCTTTAATTAACTGTGGCAACTGCTTGGCTTCCAGAGCCAGCAGTTTTCTGTATGGCGTCAACACGGAATCTCCCTCTAGCCAATCACCGGACATGCCCGAGTCACACTCCGAAGCCACGGAGTACTCAAAGCTGAATTTAGCACGCTCAGAAAGCAACTCGTCCTCCGCATTGGTGTACTGATCTTCTGCAGGTTTGCCCTTTTTGGCCTCCTTGCGATAGAACTTCACCAGCAACAGCAGAGTTCCAAAATCGAACTTCATTTTCTTGCCCTTGGCTGCGTCGATTTCCTGCTGCAGATTCTCCAAAAGCGGCACGGATATCTGAGCGGGTATATTGATGAAGCGCTCGTTGATAAGGAAACCAACATGCCGCTGCTCGTTGTCCAGGAGCTCACGTAGCTGCTGCTGTACCTGCTCCGTGGCATGCAATTGAGCACGTTCCAGCAAATAGCTGCGCAGCTGAGAAATGCTCGGCTGATCCTTCTTGGCGGACAGGTTAAGGACAGACGTTATGCCAAATATCGTGCCATCCTCAACCATGTTCTCGTCGTCAGTTTCGCTCTCCGCACCGTCCTCCTCGCATTGGCAGATCACACTGCCCACATAGTTTTGAGCTGCAAGCAGAGAAATTAGTTGTGAGGCAAATGAAGCTGGTGGAAAGCACCTCCAGTTACCTATGAGCAAGTCCGCCATCTGATTGCAGTTGATGTGTGCACGGAGAAAGAGTCGCTGAAGCAATTGAGAGATACCCTGTGCATCGGGATCTACCGGCGCGCGTCCCTCAAATTCAATTTGTACCTCCTTCGGGAATAGTTCATTGAGTAAGACAACTGAACACTTTGTTTTGCAGTACCTACCTCGTTGCCTCTGTATGCGTCGGGATGCGGCTCGTCATCATCTTCATCGCTGGAGCTTGAATCGTCCTTATTGTCTACTTCCATGTTGTTTAAGTTTTTGCGCTTGCTTGCCGACATTTATTCTTATTTTTAAAATGAATCAATTAAAGAAAAGCAAACAAACTGTGCGCTTCAACTAGAAACAGCTGTTTTGACAACACACGTGTTGCGCCGCGTTGCCAACCTAATAAAATGGAAACTAGTTCATCGGAACTACAGTGGTTCACTGTTGTTTATTTTAGTTTAAAACGGACTTAACGATATTTTGAAGTTTTTTTATGTGTTTGCCTCCTCAGCAGCTTTGTCATTGTGCATGCGTTCCTCGTATTGTTCTTGAGTTAGCAGACCGGCCTTGATGTTGTCACAGTTCTCAATTTTGGGTAACAGAATAGCGAAATAGCCAGCTCCCTCTGGTGCCTTCTCGAGCAGCTTGGGGTCTGTCACAAGGGCCGTGTTTACCTCCACTAGCTTGCCTCGTATGCAACTGGGTATTTTATAGGTTTTCCCCGATTCCGTCTTGAGCAACGCTAGTGTTGTTTCGGCCTGTAGAATCATGCCTCCCTTCTTGGCCTTGCCTTTGACTACATTCTGGCTCCGATCCACGTTTCCCACGTCGAAGCTCACCGACTCAATGCCTTCGCTCAGAGCTGGGTGTGACGGCGCCAAGCATATGAGGCAAATGCGATTGGAGTGGTAGAGCACTTGGTAGGCAGCCTGGGCCTTGATATAGTAAAATCGCGTGAAGAATCTATCTACCACGCTGGGATAGTTCTCATCGAAGCTATCAGTAATGGGTTTCACCAACTGACCGCATATTGTCTGTTCCTCGTGCTCGAAGTAAAAAGGCTCCAGAGGATCTGTTGTGGGTGTAGTTTGTGTGTCGAGGGCTGCCATGGTTCTAGTTGCTTTCGCCTTGCTGCAGTCTCTCTTTGTACCTGGCCTGTCGTTCACGGGCGTTAGCACGGTTTGCGGCGGAGCGAGCTACACGTTCCGACTTGAGGCACTTAACTACCTGATCGTCGATGCTATTGCAAATCCCGATGAATTTGGCGAATGCGTGCTGTAAGAAAGTAATTTTAGTTGGGTCTTGAAATGCGTTCCTTTTGATTGTGGTACTTACATTTTCGTGACAAGCTTTGAGTTGTTCGATCAGTTTGTTGCAGGCCGGAGAATGCAAGTGTGCCGCCAAATCTGTGTGCATCTTCAATACTCAAACTTAGTAATACATAAGTTTTTATTTGTACTTATTTTGTTTCTCTTCTCTTACGCAAATGTGACAACAGATAGGTGCTTATCGTTATCGATTGCCGGCGATAAGTTTTCCAGAGTCAGCTGTTCCCCAGCTGTCATACCGATAAGAGACCATTTTGGAATAAAATTGGATTGTATAACAATTTAATCAATGCAAACTGGCATATGAGGGCGTTTGAAGCAGTGAACTGCTTAAATGAAGTGCATTGTATGCCTTAAGCTCTGTCAAATATAACAGAGCTCTTTGAAGTCTCTGTTAGTTTACAGTATGTTTACAGTGGAATGTTACTAAATTTTTTCGCCGCCCCTGGCAAACGAAGGCGGCGTTACTCAAAAAAGGGCGTTTAAAAATATACAGGAACCTGAGAAAAAACTGGGCTTTTCCAGGGCGTGCTATACAATTTACGAACAAACAAACTTATGTCCTATGAAATAAAGAAAAAGCAGCAGATCAAAAAAAAACTATGGTATATCAAATGAAAAACCGTATTTTTCGTAAACAGAGCTAACTTCCCAAGACATCCATTTATTTCATAGATAACAGTATTTTATCCCAAGACACGAACCAATTTCTGTCAAGATAACATCCCACGGATGTGTCTTGGATCCTTAATTTTTTGTTTTTATATCTTATTTTTTTTTTTTTTAGTTCACTAACTCGAGTCATCCAGAAGACTTCCGGCGAAGAGTTCTTTCATCGACAGAGCACAGTTATAAAAAGGCTTCTGTTAAAACAAAATGGCTAAATGGGTATTTATTTAATAATTTATTACCCGCTCTCACAGTTGAATTTACATATGCTCTCAGTTTGTAAAAGATAGATTGATATAGTTATCAATTTCATATATTTTTATATCTCTCACAGGCCTTTACATATCAATAATGGATAATTAGAAAAATTGATTTAACGTCTTCACTGTTTCACTTTTACCAAAAAGTCTTATCAACTACGACATCGAAGTAGGGGTTTCCTCAAAAATAAAGTAACATCTGTTTGCTCAAAAAATCGTTAATAACACTGCTGAACTCTCAAAATTGTGCGCTGTTGTAACAACTAAGTTAAAAAGTCGGGTATTGCCAAAAAGCCGCCAATAAGTGGATAGGGTATTACGTTAGATATCGTCAAATGGTTCGTATTAAATTTGATATTGCTCGATCGTTAAGTTTGATTATAAAAAGCTGATTTTCTCTTCTATAAAGGCTCAATGCTAACTCTCTACAATTCTTGTGGTTGTGTGTGTGTGTGTGTTTATGCTCTCAGTTGTGCATTAGATTTCTCTCACAAAGCTCTCAGTTCGGTTATATTATTATTTAAATAAAATGAAAATAAAAGTTTCCTAAAATTTGACGCATTGGCGCGGAGGCAGCCGCTGCTGTATCAAATAACAAAACACTCTCCAAAATAAATTGCTCTTCTTCTCTCTCTCTTTCTCTCTGTTTTTGTTTTGTCGTACGCTGTTGTTGCTACTGTTGTTGATGTTGTATCGTCGACAAGTACGTTAACAATAGTTTGCTCTCTTAATTGTGGCTCAGGCTGTGGGTGTCTATCTCTCTCGCTCTCTCTCTCTCCCTCTCTCTCTTTATTGATGCAATTAACTGACCCTAGACGGTTACCAATGCCAATGTCACATTCTCTCTATCCCTCATTAAAACAAACTAAATGGCAGGTTTTCTCCTAGACGGAGCTAACATCTCATCTCGTCTTTTTTGGCTCATCCTCCACCTCAGCAGCAGCCTTCTCCGCCTGCGCCTCGATGCTGGCTAACGCGGCCTCGGACATTTTCTTGTACTTGCCCGCCAGCTCAGGCAGTTCGTAGGCAATGGCCAGATCAAGCTTGTTGATCGGACAGCCGCGGAAGTAGGTGCAAGTGTCGGAGAGCTTCTTGAACTCGTACAACGGGTTCAGACGGAAGAAGTCGCGGTAAACCTCGGGATCGGGCAAATCGTAGCGCGAGATGTTCGTCAGCGTCGATAGACCCTCGTAGATGTGATAGTTCTGTGGATGGTCAATGATGTCGTCCGCGATGCGCTTCTTGTTGCCAAACAACGTCTTGTGGTTGTAGTAAGTGTTCAGATAGCAATCGACCATCTTGGCGTGGTTACGCACACGTACCTAGAGGGATCCAACACAAGTTAGTGATGCCGAGATCGGTAGAATCGCTGTCATTGGTACTTACGGCAAAGCGACGGGCACTGGCGATCTTGTGTTCGATGCGCTTGTCGATGGCCGTACGTAAGTCGCGCAAGAAGGCACGCTCCTGGGCCAGAAGCAGACGTGCAGGTGCACCATCCTGGTAGGGATGCGTCCACAACGATGTGGTATACATAAGTGGTGGCTGAGCCGACGACATCAGCGGCGAAATGTTCCAAATGAGAGCGCCCTGTACGCGCAACAGCTCTTCGGGCTTCACCGTGTCCGCCTTGTTCAGAATGATGCGCGTCTGGTACTCGCGCCCCTTCAGCTGATCGAGAATGGCCTCGGTCTCTGGGCCGACATCCAACTTGGCTGGGTCGTACACCAGAAAGATGATGTCGGCGCGATCGATAAACCACTGGCATGCGTCGTTGAAGGGGAAGACGCGCGAGACCTGCTTGCGTACCTCGAGTATGCCGGGTATCTCAACGATGTTGACCTGAAAAATTCATTTGGTGCGGAGGTAGGATGATAATATTCATTAATTTCGCTATTGTCTCCTGTGTTCAGCATTCATTTGTTAATAACTAAATACTAAGAATCCGTCTGGGCAGATTGCCAGCGCATTCAGGCAGATATATTAAAACAGTTTCCCAATCGACGAGCTAGCGTGCCAAAAGCTATTTGAGAGACAAGTTAATGCACTTAATAACTGGGTGCATGCCCCTCGCACGAAATCTATTTGCAGTAGCACTGTGGGGATTACCTTTTCGAGCAGCTTGCTCTTCATTTTCAGACCACGCAGGCGCTCCTCCAGGCCTTGGCCGAATTTCTGCAGACCCGAGAAAGTATAGTCGGCGGCGAGTTGAGTGCCGTCCAAAACTTCGGTCTCATTGCCCCACATCAGGATGTTGAAGTATGCCGGAGAGGGTTCCGCTCCTAGAAAGCAAGATATATTATAGAGCGCCAGATCTCCTTAGCTCTTTTTAGTTCTTACCGGTTCTCAACGAGTTGGGCGTGTATTCGTTATCGGTTAAATAGTTCAGAATGGACGATTTGCCTCCCGACCAGGGACCCATGAAAAGAATCAAGGGCTTGGAGAAGATCTCAGGATCGCTGAAGTGGCGATTGCTCAAATCGCGATACTTGTACAGAGTCTCCAATGGCTTGACCGCATTCTCATAGATTCGCTTGATGTCGCGCAGGATAATCTCGGCCACGTTGTCGGTGGCTTTTTCACGTGCATTGAACTCATCATCCAGCTGCAGAAGTTCCGTGATGTGTTGACGGCTACGACGGTTCTGTGGAATCTCTCCCTCCTGAGCAAAAAAAAAAATAAATTAGGGGGAATATATGACACAAGGAAATCTGTTTTACCCACCCAAAGGAGTTCATCTTCCGGCTTTGTGTCCTCTTCTTCCTCAGCAGCGACTGCTGTCTCTTCTGCTTGAGGCTCATCCTGAGCTTCTTCGGGCTCCACAGCGTCTTCCTTGACTTCTTCAGCAGCTTCGGCTTCTACGGCTTCCTTCACTGGCTCGGCTTCAACTGCCTCTTCGTCAGCTTCTTCTTCAGCTGGCTCATCTTCCTTCTCCTCTTCCTTCTCTTCTTCCTTCTCTTCTTCCTTCTCCTCCTCTTGCTCTACTTCCTTCTCCTCTACCTTCTCTTCTTCCGGCTCTTCAATAGATTCCGGTTGAGCTTCGACTTCCGCCTCGGCAGCTTCCTCGACTACGGGCTCCTCAACCTCCGCTGGGAATTCATCGACGGGGCTGGCAGGTTCTTCAACCTGAACAATGGGAGCGGCATCCACCTCACGCTTGCTACGCTTCTTAACCTCTTCCTCTTCATCGTCTTCCTGGCTATCGTCGTGAGCATTAGGAATACCATCCCCATCAACATCATTATCATGTTCGTTCAGAATTCCATCACCATCCATATCTTCGTCCTTTTCATTGACCTTGTTGTCTCCATCAATGTCATCGTCCAAGTTATTGGGTACGCCATCTCCATCGATATCCATGCTCTGAGGCTCCTCCGAATTGGACAAACCATCTCCGTCCACATCATGGTCCTCATCATTGTGCACGCCATCGCCATCGATATCACTGTCCTCTGAAATGATCAAATGAAGATTTATCAGACATGGGAAAACAGGAGATGCCTGTGATTCTTACCGTGGTTCAGGGTGCCATCCCCATCGATATCCTCGTCCTCTGTAAGCAACACATTTAATAATTGTTTGACTATAAGTACTTTACTAAAATTACCATGATTCGCTTTGCCATCTCCATCTAAATCCTCATCTTTCTCGTTGGGCAGACCATCGCCGTCCAAGTCACTGTCCTCTGAAATGGATTAAAATGGGAAATTAGAAAAACGAAAAACAAATTTAAAGTTAGTATTAAGCAAATTATTTGTGGAACAGGGCTTGGGTGTGGAAAGGTTCATCTTCATACCGTGATTCAGAGTACCATCTCCATCAAGATCCTCATCCTCTGCGTAAGCAAAATTTTCTTAAATATCTTCCTACCTATACATTGGAAGCCAACTTACCGTGATTCTTCTTTCCATCTCCATCCAAATCTTCATCTTTTTCGTTCGGCAAACCATCCCCATCCAAATCGTTGTCTTCTGCAAGGCGGATTTCAAGTCAGTTCTACAGGCACCTGAACAGTTTGCAAACTCTACTCACGCTGATTTGGAATACCATCGCCATCGATATCGATATCCTTTTCATTTGGTACACCATCACCATCTATGTCGTCGTCCTCATCATTAGGTATGCCATCGCCATCGATGTTCTCATCCTCGTCGTTTGGAATACCATCGCCATCGATATCATCGTCCTTCTCGTTGGGAATGCCATCACCATCGATATCGTCGTCCTCATCATTTGGAATACCGTCGCCATCGATATCATCGTCCTCTTCATTGGGTATACCATCGCCGTCGATATCGTCATCCTTCTCATTGGGTATTCCGTCGCCATCGATATCGTCGTCGTCTTCATTTGGTATACCATCGCCGTCTATGTCGTCGTCCTCATCGTCCGGTATGCCGTCACCATCAAGGTCGTTGGCGCTTTTCGCATCTTCTGTGGAATCCACATCAGTAATTTCATCACGCCCACCATCATCATCGTCGTCATCATCCCTACTAGGCTGATCGGATTGCAGTTCTCCAGAACCATCTTTACTCGTGACACCATCTGGGAACCGAAGAACATATTTGTATACCGTTTCGTTCGGAAAGTCTGGCAACTCTCACCTGTTTTCAGTTCATTTATCGCCTTCTCAATGTAGGGTCGACATTCTGATTCGCTTGGTCCGACATCGGCATTGGCAAACCCAACTGGAATACATAGTCAACAAGAGATTAAGAAAGTGTTTTTCCCAGAATTCCAAAGTTGACCCCTGCACTTCACGAGTTCTTAGAGAGATAGCGGGAATTCCTAACGCCTCCGTGTTTATTGCCAGCGCGAGGTCATCTCATCTTTTCAAACTTGACATTATTTATTGTGTGTCCGAGCAACACTCATACACTCGTACATACGCATCCAAGCGCACTGTGAATTATGTTTGGCAATTTATGAATTTTATTTTTAAAAGATGAAAACTCAAACACATTTTCGAACGCCAGCGAATGTGAATGGGGGGTACGAATAGAAATTCTGTTGGCCGCTCGCCCACTGAACATTTTCTGATTTTCTCATTCCTTTTCCATGTGTTTTTTTTTAGTACTCGGTGTTTAGTGACGTGAGTGCATAAATACATATGTGAACCGATGTGGGTATATAGCCTCACTCTGAGTTTTTAATAATAATCTAAGGTCGTGTTTTTAGTGATTGACAGGCCCGTTTGAGGTCGCTTCCTAATTACTTTCCCTATGGGAGAGTGAGGTGTGACAGCTGCAAGGTCTCATGGAAAAGCCGCTGACTAGATAGTCTAGATCGAAAGATGTTTGACACATTGGCGAAATCGATTAGAACGATTTAAGGGAATACGCCGAATAGGTTTCACAATATGCAATCCACCTGTCAGCGGGTCATTCTCGTGATTTATTTCGAATACGCTAGTCAGTCGAGGAATCTATTTGGGAATTTTCTAATTTCATTCCCGTTCGCATAAACAGAATTATTTATACAAGCCCAGCAAGCGAAGTCTGCCTGCATATTGTGTTTATGTTGCCTGCAGCCAATCTATTCGTACTTTATATTATATGGATCGTTTCTCTTTTTGCAATCTTTTGCGAACCAATACCAATGCATGTGCTCTGAGAGACAGCGGAGAGACAGATTCCGATACAGCGACAGCGACAACGACTGCTAAAGATACATCTACAGCTACAGCTACGGCTACGGCTACAGTCTCAGATACTTGCTCAATACATAAAATAACTTAAAAAGTCTAAATTTAAAAATATTACAAACGATGACAACGAAAAGCGACCAAACTGGCGATCGCTTGCGGCGTTTCAGCGAACAATTTTGAAAAAGAAAAAAAAACCAAAAATTGAAAAGAAAGACAACAACAACAAAGACAAGAACAGCGGCAGAACACCAACAAAAATTAATGTATCTGTATTTACGGATTTGTAGCTGTATTTGTATCTACATATATTATACGACTGCTGTACTAATGCGCGTATATCATGCTTGGCAAAATATTAGATAGTATTCTCGAAGTGTCGTCGCTGACGTTTGCACACAACAGGCTCACACACACAGACCCACACTCACTCGTACTCACATTCACATAAATACAACCACGCACAGCTCAGCCAAATATTTTTAAATAAATGCTAAGATATATCTACATATTTATTTTTTCTCATTCTCTTGGCTTTTTGTTATAAAAATTGCATAATGCCCAGAGTACACGATACGCTGGGAAGTCGGGAAAAGCGGAAAACTGAAACGAGCAAACGACACTCTCTGCTTATATAAGACAAGGTCCTTCTGCATGTACATAGGTTAAGGGTATCCACATATCACTCACCATTATTGGATACGGCGATTAACGTGAGTCCCAAAAGGAACCAAATTGTTAGCCGCCCCATAATAGTCAAATCAACAAAGTATCCTTGAGTTTCCCAGTCACGTCATAAATTCTCCTTTATTATTTCGAATTTTTCCGTAATTATGAATAATTAGGAAAAATTATTAAATCACTTGCTCGTATTCCGCATATATATCCGTGATATATGGGCTCGTTTAAATGCACTGCATGAAAGGTAAGAATTCGATACGATAAAAATTATGAGTATTATTTTTTATAAAGAGTGGGCTACTTATAAGCCGTATACTATATGCTGATGGATTTATAAATATAACTTATTAGGCTCGTACAAATTTGTCACACTTTTTGTGGGTTTTGAATTTTGCACTTGTTCGTATTTTATTTTTCACTTGGTGGCTCGATTTTTTTTACTATTTTTTTTTTTTGTTTTTTACTTCGCGTTAAGTTTGACTTTAGAGGTTTCTTGTTTTGCTAGCCTTTCGCAATTTTAACCAACAATCGTCGGCTGGGTAATCCTTTGTGTCCCTTTCGACGATTGTCAGCTAAATAATTTGCTTATTTTTGGCTCGTCGTCTGTGCACGGCGTGTGCGGTTCGTTTTTTGAACAAGCAGCACGATTTGGGCTATATCTATCTATATATTTTGCTGCTTGCTAAAAAGCCAAAGAAGAATTTTCAAATTTGAATGTTGCGTACACGAGTATACGAGACGATCTCTCCCGGTCCAAAACCAATTCGTAACTCAACATGCATATACCATGAATTTACCTTGTGACCGCGAAAATTATTTTTCATTTTGATATTTTTGTAGCAGAATTTTTGTCAAAAGCACAGAACAGCACTGAGTAAACGTATCTCTTTCGCTGCCACTCTCTCGCTCTTGCCGCTTTTCCTTCTTCTTCTTTGCAAAATTGGGCGTTCATTCAGATATTAGAGAAATTTGCGTGAAAAACCGGAGAAAGATGTGACAAGTGCTAGTGGGAAAAAAGAAAAGGCATTGAGAAATGGAGTGCTTTAATAGGACTTCTCATGAATATTATTGCAGTTCACATTAATCAATCAATCAATGGAATAAATATCACAGACAATCGTAATGTATAAATGCTGAGAGACGTCGCCTAAGTGTCCTCCATAGTCTCCAAAGTATAAGCGTTTTGGAAGGAAACCTAATTATAGACCAAGTTTGCTCTTCATACTCTGCACGTTTTTACAAATGCTAGCAAAGGGTATATAATTTAATTGCGATCAGGTGATTTCTGGCTTAATTAGTCACTGATGATTCTTGAAGAGACATTTAATCTCTCGGTTCTGATCTCTTGTTTAAATCATAAAATTTTCCGGAGTAATGTCATTTTGTTCAGACGTTGCCTGAGATTTTTTCTGCAGAGTATTTAAAAATCAATACTCTTCAACTCCTTGAAAAATGATTTTCTTTAAGAAAAGAGCTAGCAGCTCACTCAAAAAGATAAACAAACGATATTCAATACTTTGGCTGCACCGAACATTGAATTCTCTTGCAGCTAGCAGTTTATTAGTTCAAATATGTTCCTGCCACAGAAGTCTAGCTTACATACATGTATAACAGACCTATACATACGTGTACTGATTATTATTTGATTTTATAGAATAAGTATAGTGCAGAAAAGAACGTTCAATCGAACCTTTAGAAATAACGTTAAGGAATAAATATGACCCATTCAAATGCCCTACAGTTCTGCGCAAAGGAGAAAGCTGAGTGTAAAAGAAGAAAATAGTCACAATCTCCTATATAAATGTGCATATAACCTTTATGTACGTAATTGCATTCATGTAGCGAAAATCTAGCGATTTGGACAGTCCGCTGAGTTGTGCGATTTGTTTGGTGTCACAAACGATTTAATCTGAATGCAGCTCTTTCCCTGCCTAGTTCTTCTCTCTCTCTCTCTATTCATGTGTGGAATATGAAAATGAGATTTCATGTTGCATTTATCATCGTTGGGTTATTCGTATGCTTGATTGCACGAACAGCTGTTGCAAGTGCGCTCGCTGCGTTACGATCCCAAGGCTGCGTCAAGTCCCAGACAAGTGCAAAATGCCTTCAAACCTTTTAGACTTTCATCGAAATATGTCAGATGGCCATTGCGCAATGAGTCAAGAACATATGACCAGCCAAAGAGAACACATAAAAAACTAATAAATAATGCGTCCCTACCCTATGATTAATACAAGAATATTTATATTTTATTTCCATGTTTTTTTTTGTTTAAACGGTCCATTAAACGCAGATTTTATGTTACTCGAGTTTTTATTGCTTTTGTCTGGCAAATAAATATCATATTCTTTATGATACGACGAAGCAGCTGTAGAAATATAGTACTAAAGATCTAAGACTAAGCTATCACTCGCAGGGAGTCCTAAACTAGATGCTTCAACTAATATATTAAATAGGATTTAAGCAGAGAGCAAGTAGAGAGTTTCCATCTACTTGATATCCTTGTTCTTCATGCGAGTGCAATAGTATCGATCGCTGTTTTCAATCCAGTCGCAAACGTTGAGGACAGTGTGAAAGGCAGTTCCCTCTTTGCACTCAAACTCGACGGGCTTTCCGTGCACGCAGCGGAAGTACTAAAGAGAGAGAACATATAGAATTATTCGAACTATACTCAATCTTCTATAACCTAAGGACTACCTTTCGGCAATTGGGATGTGGCACAAAGTCACGATTGGTGCAATCGATTTCGCTGGGATCAAATGAAGACCCACTCGCGCCTGATTCTTCGGGATCCACGACTTCCTCGGCCCCTCTGTTGTCTTGGGCGGCGCTACAGTTGTTGTAGTTGTTGTTGTTGTAGTCTTCTTGGGCTTTTTGGGTTTCTTCGTTGTGGATTTCTTGGTTGTACTCGACACAGCCGGCGCGGGCGCTGACGTCGGGCTGATTGGCGATGACGATGGTTTTGGCTTCGGTTTCGGTTTACGCGTTGTCGTCGGTGCCGTCGGCAGCACGACATCGCCCTCATCGGGATTGGCCGGGGTAGCAGGCGGTTTTGCCCATTCGGGCTGCAAACACACGAACAGACCCAGAGCGAATACTTATTAGTTTTCAGTGAGAGAAGCGC
>JAEIFJ010003055.1:0-38519 GCA_018903435.1 Leucophenga varia | reverse complement strand
AGCATTGGCAGGAGAATGGATCTAGCTTTGTCTGTCTGCCTGACCATCCGTCTGGCCTTCTATGATGCTGACTATCGGACGAAAACGATTATCTCGGAGACTATACGAGGTGTGTTCAAACATTATCGCGAATTTAGAATTTTCGCGGGTTACGTATATTCGAATTTCGATTTTTTGTGGCGTTATGTTGGTACTCATGTCTCTCACTTATGCCGACAAGCTCGGCCATTTTGAATGTTCACTTAATTGTTGACAGCTGCTTTGCTTGCACGTGTTTTGGATCGTCTTCGATTTTTACCTATTCAAAAAAATGGATCAAAGAACCTGTATCAAATTTTGTTTTCTGAATGGAATATATGGAATAAAAATGTTGAAGAAGGCTTACGGGGACCGAGCTCTACCAAAATCAACAACATTTGATTGGTATAAATTGTTGAAAGAAGGTTGCGAACGTGTTGAAGACGAAGAGCTCCCTGATCAACCATCGACCTCAACGGACGATGCTCACATCCAAAAAGTAAAAGAATTAGTGCTTGCACATCGTCGATTAACTAAGAGAGACATTGCTGATGAAATTGGCGTATCGAAAGGATCAATTAATACAATTTTGAAGGATGTTTTGGGCCTCAAACGTGTCAAGTCTCGGTTCGTACCAAAAATTATGATTTTTTTTCGTGACTTTTTTTGCCAAAAGTCCAACCAATATCGTTCCGCAACCACCGTATTCGCTTGATTTGGCACCGTGTGACTTCTGGCTATTTCCAAAACTCAAGAGACAACTCCGGGGAACGCGTTTCGAGTCGATTGAAGAGATAAAAGCTAAATCGAAGAAGGCGCTGATGGCTATACCGGAAAGGGACTATTTGGCATGTTTCGAGGATTGAAAAAAAGGTTGGTATAGGTGTATTTTATCGGGAGGGGATTACTTTAAAGGAGACAAAAAAGATATTCATGTATAAATAAATAATTAAAAAAACACAAAATATGCGATAGCCTTTTTGAACACACCTCGTAAGTTGGGTCAATGTCTTTTAAACTGAGCGAATAAAAACTACAACTACAGATAAACTGACGAAATACTTGTCTAGCGGATTTACGGAGACTACGATGTCTCCTTTAATGCGTTATGAACCTTTTGAAAAACTTGTAATATCCTTTTATCATGTTCCACAAAAGTTTTGAACAATTTAAAGGCACTATAGCTCATCATCTACAAGATTGGAGACAAAAAGCAAGGTGAAGGAACAGACAGTTGTGAATATATCAAACTTCGATGCAGCTAAATCGATGCTGAGAAAAATGATTTGATAACATTTAGCGCATATGAAAAAATTCTTGAGATTTGATTAAGAGCTTTGCTTGTTTATAAACTACAAAATGAAGAAACAATTTTTAATTACCAAAACAAATCTAAAGCTAAATAAATTCATTTAAACAACTTTGTTTTTATCAAATCATTTCATATTCTTACCGCAAAAGAAAGCTTAAATGTATTACTCTGCAGCTTTAAAGAGCCCGCATTTCCGGCAACCATTTTCACAACAAACAAAAATTATACAAAAATTTATATACGTATACACTGCGTATCTGATTGCACTTAATTAGTGAAATAATAATAAAAGCATAAATATATGCATAAAAAAAAATCAAAACTACACACAATATAAATAATAATAATAATAATGATGATGATGACAATATAAAGTCACATAAAAACACGCGATTGTACAAAAATTATAATTTCACTTTCTTTAAATCAA
This sequence comes from Leucophenga varia, assembly GCA_018903435.1. Taxonomy (NCBI): domain Eukaryota; kingdom Metazoa; phylum Arthropoda; class Insecta; order Diptera; family Drosophilidae; genus Leucophenga; species Leucophenga varia. Next base: position 36,759 of record JAEIFJ010003055.1, on the reverse strand, counting down.
AAAAAAATGTTTTTTTTTTTTTCTAATGGCAATCCGATGTTTTTACAATGTGAACTGAACGCGTTTAAGTGCAATGTGCAACTAAGATGAAGAAATTATGCTGACAATGAAAAAAAAGAAAGCAAAAAAAAAGCAAAAAAAAAAAAAAAACCAATAACTAAGGGCGACAGGCAACTGTCAGATACATTTGAACTGCATACATCAGATACACAAATACATGAACACACACATATACGAAGCGCCCGCAAGAAAAACACAAAACAAAAACAACTCAACAAAACAATAGCGAGTGAAATGCACATAGTAAGCGCGCAGCAATGCAATATTTTTTCTTTTTACTTGTATCTATGAGATACATTTTTAGTAATACATGCAGATAGGTACCTACTTACTCTTACAAACTAGCTGGAAAATTTTCCTTAATATCTCTTTACATTAGATAAAAACTTAAAAACATTTCAAGGGTAATATATATTCTTTTGCTAGGTAGTTGTGCTAGCAGCCTAAATGTATCTCAGCATATAACAAAAGTATCTTTTAGCCTAAGTAAACAAAAACAACAACTGCAAAGCAGCTTAACAAAAAAAAAAAAAAAATATGTCTGTCTGTCCACAACTCATATATAGCTCCTGTTCCTTAGCGTTACGTACATGCATCCATATGTTAAGTATTTGTATCTTATGCTATTTTTGTATCTCATGCACTACTTTCTAGCGCAACAACAACGAAAGTATCTTAGGCTGCAATGTTTGCCATTTATCATATATTCTCTTTTTTTAAACATTTTGTTGCATATTCTATTGAAATGGGGTGTTGTTTTTTTTTGTGGTATGGCATGTATCCATCCATCTATTCGTCCATCCATTGATAATTTATGTCTTGTCGAGAGAGTTTTACTTTTGATACACACACAAAAAATGAAAAAAAAAAACACATTAAACTACAGCTTAACACAGTCAAGCATCCCCCTCATATGTATGTTTGGTTTTCATCTTATAACACTTCAATTCAAAATGGTACGTGCCTCTTTTGAGTTGTTATTTATTTTATGGATTTCTTAGATGCTGCGCTGCTGTCTTTATTTTAGAGCTCATTCTATGTAATTACATTGATCCTTGTTGATTTGGTTTTAGTCTGTTGTAGATTAAAGATGACTTTGCTCATTAAACTATCTAATTGCTTTGCTACAAAATGTTTATTTTGGTTTCATTTTGGTTCAAGTGTGTTCTGCAGCACCGAGAAGGTTCAACGAACTTTTTAGAAAAATCAATTCTTAAAATACATCTTATGTATGCACAATTATGCGATATTTTGATTGAAAAACGATAGTAGACTTGTATGTATGAAGTCGTGCAAGACATGTCATGCATGAAGTTGTACAAGACAGGTCATGCATGAAGTTTTGCAAGACATTTCATACATGAAGTCGTACAAGACATCTCATATGTGAAAGTCATGCAAGACATGTCATGCATGAAGTCTTACAAGACATCATATGCATGAAGTCGTGCAAGACATGTCATGCATGAAGTCTTGCAAGACATGTCATTCAAGACAACCGCAACATTTGAATAAAAATGTCGTCAACGACTTGTAAGGAGCTGTCGTCGGTATGTCATCGAAGAAATAAACCAGTCACCATCGCAGCATTGCTATGAGTTGATGACTTTCCCGATGGATTCGGTACGGATCAACTTGAGTAAGTCAACTAAAGCATGAGCATATTTGCCAAGTGTTTTTTTTTTTTTGGAAAAGTGTCTCGTGGATGTGAAGCTCAGTGGTAGAACTTTATACTTTGAATGTGAAAGCTACCAGGTTAAAAATCTCCAGCTTAAATTATTTTATTTAAACGAAACTTCGAATAATAATTTCAGATGTTAACCATTTAATCGAGTAAATATATGACTCAAATCAAGGCGTATCAAAAGTAACTCCATTTATGAGCAAATCTTTTCTCCGTTTATTGGATTACTCTATGCAGAGTTCTAGGTACACATAAATAGTTGGAAAAAATAATTATTTGATACCGCAGACGACCCAAGAAACTATCTTTTCAATCTTTTATAATCTCCAAATTAGCAGGACGGAAATAAACACAGTTATATGTTATATACAACCGAAAACGACTTTTCTTCCAATGTGGAGAGATAAAATATACACCTCAGAGGATCCATCATATAACTGTAAGAAATCAAACAAATTTTGCAAAATGATTGCAAGGTAAATTTTTAACTTGCTCAGGAACATGAAACTCCCCATAATAACTACAGAACAGCGACATCGAATACTAATATTAAGGCGAATACAGTTCAGTTTTTATTTTATTAAGATACGTACTAATTATTGCGGTGAACAAGCACTTGATAAAATAAATTCAAGCATTTAATCATTACTGAACTCTATATTTTTTTTTAATGGAGCAAAAAGGAGCAAAAATAATTAATATCGCCGCATTATACACACTTTGCGGAGCAATATTGAGTTAGTAGTTGGGACAATTCATAACAATCCGGTAAACTTCTTCTTCTACGAAACACAAAAATATTTAGATTCCATATTTTATTTTAAAAAAAGACAAACTCAAATATTTTGTTGCATCCTTCTTTACATATCTTAAATCTTAAACAATATCTTCTAAACCCTTTTCTGCACAATACACACACACACACACACACACTTAAACAAACACTTTTCTTTCAAGTGCATAGATAATTAATACCTGCTGTGGATAAGCGTACAACTCAAACTGTTTGAATTATGTATTTGTCTCGAAAAACACACACAGAAAGTGCAAACAGAATATTTTTTAAAGTATTCGATGATTTATAACCTAAAAATATGTACACAGGAAGTTCTCCATGGGATACAAATTTTTGGTTTGAAAAGTAAGCAAACACTTCAAAAATCTGTTGCAGCTAAATTGCTAATCGTGTTGCTAGTTTTTTGAAATGCAATATTGCAACTCGTTTTACATTCTCAGTTTTTTTATTTTTGTTTATTTGCCAATAAGTGTGTTACTATTATTTACAATTGCCAACATTTGTTGTCGTTTTTCAACCTTTTTTTTTCAGTTTAGTTTTAGTGCACAAATTGTATTTTGTGGTAAAACTGGTAAATTACATTTTGTTCGAGTACCAAGTAACAACTGTCGCCAAAAAAAAAAAAACAACAAAACAACATTTGCATGATGCTTGATTTGTTTTTTTCAGTTGAAAATTGCATAATTTTGCTTTTTAGAGCTTTTTTATATTTAAATGTCAAATGATGTCGCATGCCACACGATTTGAATAAATCCGCTTGAGGCACAACACACTCACTGAACTATAATTTTGTGTAAAATAAAATAAACGAATCAATAAAATTTTGTGCAACATTTCGATTTTTCCATTTTTTTCGAAAGGGTTTATGTGTCATTGCTAATCATATTTATTAGATTCAGATTCACTTCACTTTTGGAGTATCTCGTAAATCAATGCGTTACAATAGTGTAAAATAAGACGAAAATCTTAGCCTTTTTCGCCTGTGTGACAATGTCTATCTCGCCCTTTTTAAATTCAGTCTGACCGAATATGAGAGAGACTATCTCGAAAAAAAAACAAGAAAAAGGGTCACTTCGTTGGAACCGAATAGCTGAAATACCCGTTACACAACTCGGTTTTAAACTAGTTTACCTATGCTCACCAGAATAGTGCCGATACAATAATATTTCAAAATATTTGGGTTTTAAATAAAAAAAGAAAAGAAGGCTTTAAGTTAAATTCGGTTGGACCCGATCCTTACCATACCGAAGTGTTACACATCAGTTGACGTTAGAATTGATTTTACGCAACATTTGTATTAAATTTTATTTCAGAAATACTAAACAAATTAAATATTCATTTAAAAATTTGGAAATGGGCGGTATGATTTGTTGACGCAATTTTAAAATGCGCCCTGAAGATTTGGCATGGTATAAGAAACATTTTAACCATATTTGAAGCCATTCGCTTTATAAATACATTTTTTTCATATAAAAACTTGAAAAAAAGTGGTACTTTTGTATGGGAGCTATACCTAAAAGTAGGCGTGGCAACATTGATTTTAACATAGAAACTGCCAGGACCTAGAAAAGCTTAAGTTTAAAATTTCAGCCCAAAATCTTTAGTAAACTGAGCGAATAAATCGCCAGAACACACAGACAGATGGACAGACACGGAAAGACGAACAGACAGACGGACATGGCTAAATCGATTCGTCTCGTCGAGGTGATCAAGAATATATATAACTCTATGGGCGTCTACGATGCCTCCTTTAATGCGTTACAAACTGTCATACAAACTAACTATTTGCACTAGTGTAACAGGTATAAAAAAACCTTCTTTAGTTTGAATTTAGTTAATCTAAGTTTTATATAAATTATGCCTATGATAGTCCCAATGAAATATGCCAATATGGGTAGGACCAACAAAATTTTAGGTATTGCCTCTCACCCAAACTTTTTGTATGAAAATCCAATACTATTAAGGTATGGTACTGAATATAGAATTTTACTTCAAGTAAACAAAGATTGGGTACAAAGGATTTTGCCGCGTTGTACACTTAGCATTCTTTCTTGTTTATAAAAGTTATAGTTCTATTCGTAGTTTTAGCTTAAAGATATAACTCTATGCTTCTTATATGAACCATAAGTAGTGTCTAAGTGTGGATGGTTCGAAATCATTGAACGCCATTGCCAACTCTCGAAAACATTTAAAAAGAAAATAAGGAACGAGTAGAACTCGAACCTGGGGTACGAAAATAGAATTTTACTGCTTGGCTGACGGTAGACAAAGACTTTTTGTAGCAAAAAGTACTGTTTAACACAGAAGCAAAATTATTATTCTTGGCTTTTTCAGAAATTAAAGGTACATAGTCGTTGAAATCTGACAAAAATCATCAAATATTTCTTTGTTAAATTATTCATATTTAAATTAAATTAAAATCTAAGAAACTTATTTCACACACTCCAAATACAAAAAAAAAAGAGTCAAAGTCACATTGTCACCCATTTCTAATTGAAATCGCATTCTTTTGATTAATTTGAACACAGCTTTTACTTAAAGATACAAACTAGAAATGACAACAGCAACAACAACAACAACAAATAGCAACATTTTATACTACAGAAAAAGTAATTCTATTTCAACATAAATGGACATAAACTGCATAGTTGAACAATCAAAGCGACAGACTAAAGTGCAAAAAAAAGATACATATGTGTCGCTTAGATAGAAAGAAAAAAAAAAAAAGAAATAATAAAATAAACAACTTAAAGAGAAATAAAGAAAGCTTTCTTTAGACAAGTTACGGATACAAAGTGCTGCAAAGATAAAAGTCAACACAACAACCTAAACTAACCTAAATCAAAGAAAATGGAAAAAAAAATTCATTTTCCTGCATTAGTTTTGCAAATTAAAAAGCGAAAAACACATCAATAAAATGTCACAAAATTTTTATTTTGTATCATACAGGAAATTGATAAGAAATCGAAAAACAAATTGCAAAGCAAATAATTCAATTTCAATACAAAAATCAAGTTTTAATTAATGCAAAAATACACAAAAATTGCATAATCAGACGGGAAGTTACATTGCTGGCCCACTACGAAACTATTTGCTTATTGATTTATTTAAATATTTTTGGTTTTTTTTTTTTTTAGAAAATTTTATCGAAAATATTAAAACAGGAAACGAAATATCTGACTAAACACACCACACATCGCCCACTAAAAAAAAACAGTTGAATTGTTGCATGCCATTTCCAAATGGTCAGCGCGTTTGTTGCATGTCACGAAAGTAGGTGTTTCTATACATTGTATCTATATGGAACTATCTCACTCAATGTATCTGTCTCAAACTCAACTATCTGTCAAAGAGTGTTACCGTGTTAGCATTTGCGTTTAAATATCTTTCGACATCAATCATTGTAAAAAAAAAAAAATATATACTATCACTATCTGTAACATAGATACGAGAGCCGTTTGTTAAATGAAAGCTCTGGTTTCAACAAAGAAATTTCAGTAGTGGGCACGTGCGCTACGAAGAGCGCAACAAAAGCAGTGTGTGGAAAATATTTTGCAGCTGGTGCAACGGCTCACACATCAAACAATAAAATAAATTTTATACGCATTCGATTAATATTTGCAGTTCAACAAAAAAAAAATGTATCTATAGCTTAAATTTTCATTAAATTAAAAATAGCCAGTAGCGATTTATTACTTTCCAAACTACTCTCGCACATTGTATATTGACAGTCTTCTTCTTGGCTTTGACATTGACTTGGTTTAGTGAAATTGTTTAAACTTTTTCCATTATCGATCGATTTGTTGAGAGAGTAACAATTATATAGTATCTAGACTGGCCCGGAAGTGACTAATTTTTAGCAAAGATTTGCAGCTGCTGCGTTGAGTGAATAATTATAGACGAATGACAACGATATGAGTAGTTAAAGTGTGCAATCTTTTGTCATTTATTGATTTAAATGGGTATCTAAGTCATAAAGTGTTTAAACTGGTGCAGCTCTTCTGGTATTTTCATTATTATAGACTATCTTAATGACCACACAACAATTTTTGAAATATTTGTTAAAATTTTTTAAAAGAATTCATTATATATCTTCTATATATAAAATTAGGCCAGCCCTTTTAAAAAGTAATCCAAAATTTAATACCTTTTAATTTTTATGAGAATAAAAAAAATCTATAAACGACAGAAATTAATATCTATAGTTACCGTGCATTTATCTCTAGAAATTGTCTTTCATATAAAAAGACTAAAAAAAGGAAGAAAACAATTTAATGGTAAAAAAAAATAAGTGATAAAAAGAAAAAAGAAAAAATATATAAATTTTAGGTTTATATTAAAACTTACAACTAAACAAACCAAATTCCCCCCACGGATTTCAAGAAAAGTTGAAATTGTTTTAGGAAAGCGAAAAAAATAAAAAAATAATATATATAAGGTTTTAAAAGGGGTTTTAAAAAACCCAATTTTTATACCCATACCCCGGGGGGTAAAGGTATATGGGGGGGGGCCCCCAAAAAGGGGGGGGAGAAAAAAAATTAATAAGTATACATGAGAGGGCAGAGAAGATAATAATTTTAAATTTTTAACCTTTACCCTCTCTGGGGAAAAATAATTTTTTCAAACGGGGAACGGGCCAGACGGAGGGGGGGGGGGGGACGAACGGCGGGGGGGAGAGAAACAGAGAGAGGGGGAGAAAAAAGACAAGTTTGGCTCCCCTTCCCCTCTTCAAAAGGAATTTAATAATTAAGATCTTTTTTGGGTCCTTCTGTCTTTTTCCTGCCTTCCTCCGCTTAATGTACTCTTTTACCCTTTGGGACAGGGGTATAAATTAGGGGGTGTTTTCACCTAAAAAATTAAAAGGTAATAAAAGTTATTACTTGCTCAGAGTGTACCAACTGTGATATTTTATTTAAGTTTGGTGTCACATTTTCACTTAGATTAGTTCCACATCTATTTTTTGCAAGGGAGAACTACCAGTTGAAATACACAAAATGATCGACTAAAAAAATTTTATTTTAAAAAAATCCACAGTTCTGCAAAACAAAAATGAAAAACAAAGAAAAAATTTTTGGAAATCAAAATTTTTGAAGAAAAATTATTTTAAAAAACGAACTAAAACAAGAAAGAACGCTGAAGTCGAGTATGCTCGACTGCAAGATACCCTGTACCCAATCTATATGTACCTTAAGGTTAGGTTCTGTTTTACTACCATACCTCATTGAATTGGATTTTCATAGAAAAACTTAAAAAATCGGGTATATCTTTGTATGGGGTTATACCTAAAATTTTGTTGGGATTACCCATATTGGTCTATTTCATTGGGACTACCATAGACATAATTTGTACTAACTTTGTACTAAATTTGAACTTCCTAGAATAAAAACCAATGACTTTCTACGTAAAAACCCAATATTTTGGGGTAAATTTGTATGCGGGCTATACCTAAAATTTTGTTGGTTCTACCCATATTGGGATATTTTATTGGGACTATCATAGACATAATTTATACTAAACTTGAATTTTCAAGAATAAAAAACAATGACGTTTTTTTGTGAAAAACCCAAAATCTGGGGTAGATTTGTATGGGGGTACTCCTTAAAATAGGTCTAGAGAAAAACCGTTTGTAAGTGCACACTTAACGGCCTAGGAGAGTCTAAGTTTCAATTTTAAAAGCTCTACCTCTTATAGTCTCCGAAATAATAGTTTTCATACGGCAGACAGCATGACGGACGGACGGACAGACAGACATAGCTAGTTCGACTCCCTTCCAATGCTGATCAAGAATATATATACTTTATAGGGTCTATCTTGCCTCCTTCTGTCTGTTACATACATTCGCACAAACTTAATATACCCTTTTAAAATTTTAAAAAACTGAACGTAACATCTGACAGGGGCCTTTATTGATTGACTCTTCTCATAACATGCTAATCTCACCAGAAGGAATCATAAAACTAAATACTTAATAAATAAAAAAATTCCACCTGAAATGACTGGGCTATTCTAAAGTTAAACGTATTTGTAAATTCTGGTAAAATACATATATTCTGTTGGTACATATAGTATAGCAAAAAACTATTCTCACTGGCACTGGACTACCGATAGGTCGCCTTGGTCTAACTATGCTATGTTTTGTTACATCTTGAGATAACTATAATTTTTAAATGCATTTATTTAATTTGGGCCGAAATCCCGGCGGTACTGCAATACCGGGCCAACCCGTGACAGAGGTGGAGCAAGCTCCTAAACACTCCGTCTAATTCAAAAAATCAGTTTAACATTTGTTGTCCTTCAATGAAGGAACTATCAGATGTTAAGCTGATAAGAACAGATACTACACTTTGATCTTAGCCATAAGGCCGAGAAGCGATAACTTTGAACAGTAAACGAACGACTCTAATGCAAAATGACGCATAAACTGTTTGCGTATTATAAATAAATTTTGTGTGTACGAATGAAAAAATACAACAACAACAACAATGCAGTGTAAGCAATCTGTATGATTGTTGTAAGTAAATAACGACAACAACAAAATCATTTGTTTATAAAAGGAAGCTAGAAAATATTTTTAAAATTAATTTTTTAAAGTTTGCTTTTTTTCGATTAGTTAAATAAATAATAAAATAGTTTCAATTAAAATTAAATAAATTAATTTTTTTTTATGATTTCCATAGTCACTGCTTTTTTTTTTACTGATTAATCACTAAACTTCTACGAACTTTCACGAAAATTACACAAATCAATAAACTTTGAGAAAAAAAAAAACAATTTAAGTTTAGAATGCTTTTCAGTTCATATATATTCAATCAAGCGATAATTCAATGAAGAAAGATAGAAGACCGTCTTTCGATAACTTCTAGCGTACTGCAAGAGCGAACGTTGTAAACTTTCAAATGATTCGATGCAAACTGATTTAGCGGAAAACTTTACCGGAGTTCAATAGCATAGAAGAAATGCGATATAAAGAAATGCGATTTATTTGCTAACCAGGTTGGCAAATCGAGCAAACGAGCCAAGTATAACCAGCGAACCAACAAAAACAAACCGACCGACCGAGCGACCAACAAACCAAACGCCGACCAAAGAAAAACTTAATGCACGAAAGAGTGCAAACACATAAAGAGAAGAAGAAGAAGAAGACGAAGGGGGTGTTGCTGTTTAAAACAACAGAAGTAAGTGCAACAAATAGAAGAAAAAAGAAGAAGCAGAAGAAAAAAAATAAACAAGAAAGAAGCCAAGCAACACCAAACTGAACGATTATAGCTGAAGAATATAGAGAAGGCTTAAAGTGTGGCATTCGGCATGTGGTGCATTCGAACCCGTTTGAAAAGGAATAGAAGTAACGAGGCAGTGTTGCCTAACTAAAAAAAAAAAAAAACAAGGAAAAACGTTAACTTCGATGGAACCGAAGCTTAAATACCCTTCACACGAATCTAAGACAACTCCAGTTAAGACTCAAAACTAGTATCCAATTTTAAGCTAAAAATACAGATGTAACAATAATTTTCTTGATAATATCAGTCAATGAGAGGTAAGTTTGGATAGGGCTATACGTTATAATGACCCGATCCGTACAATATCGGTGCTGTGTACATACGAAGTGTGTTCAAAAAGTATCGCATATTTTTTTTTTTTTTTTTAATTATTTATTTATTCATGAATATCTATTTTGTTCCCTTTAAAGTAATCCCCTCCCGATAAAATACACCTATGCCAACGTTTTTCCAATCCTCTAAACATGCCAAATAGTCCCTTTCCCGTATAGCCATCAGCGCCTCCTTTGATTTAGCTTTTATCTTCCTCAATCGACTCGAAACGCGTTTCCCGAAGTGGCCTCTTGAGTTTTGGGAATAGCCAGAAGTCACACGGTGCCAAATCAAGCGAATACGGTGGTTGCGGAACGATATTAGTTGGATTTTTGGCAAAAAAGTCACGAAAAATCAGTACAAATTTCAAAAAAATCATCATTTTTGGTACCAACCGAGACTTGACACGTTTGAGGCCCAAAACATCCTTCAAAATTATATTAATTGATCCTTTCGATACGCCAATTTGATCAGCAATGTCTCTAATAGTTAATCGACGGTGTGCAAGCACTAATTCTTTTACTTTTTGGATGTGAGCATCGTCCGTTGAGGTCGATTCGCAACCTTCTTTCAACAATTAATACCAATCAAATGTTGTTGATTTTAATAGAGCTTGGTCCCCATAAGCCTTCATCATTTTTATTCCATTAATTCCATTCAGAAAAAAAAATTTGATACAGGTTCTTTGATCCATTTTTTGGAATAGGTAGGAAAATCGAAGACGATCTAAAACACGTGCAAGCAAAGCAGCTGTCAACAATTAAGTGAACATTCAAAATGACCGAGCTTGTCGGCATAAGTGAGAGACATGAGTACCAACATAACGCCACAAAAAAATCGAAATTCGAATATACGTAACCCGCGAAAATTCAAAATTCGCGATAATGTTTGAACACACCTCGTAGGATGGTGTTAGATGTGTTTTTACCCAATTTTAAGTGAATACATTAATAAATAATACCTATTTTCATACAAACATTCAAAAATGGGCGGTAAGTTTGTATGGAGGCTGTACCCATAAAAAAAGGGCGTGGTACCTTTGTTTCGATATTCGATGACATAAGAAGAATTTTTACCCAATTTGGAGTAAATACATGCATAAATAATACCTATTATCAGAGTGGGCGTGGCAGTTTGAATTTAACATACAAACTACCTACAACTGAGAAAAGCTTAAGTTTCGAGTTTCAGCTCAATATCTTTAAAACTAAGCGATTGAATCGCCTCCCACCAAACAGACGGACGGACGGACAGACCTGGCTAGATCGACTCGGCTCATCAAGCTGATTCGGCGTCTCCTTTAATGCGTTGCAAACTTTCTGACAAAATGAAAATACGCTTCACACTTTTTGTGTGGCGTGTATAAAAAGTGCATTAATCGAAAAAAAAAAGAAGCCAACAAAATCGCTTTTCTGAAAGAAGCAGAAGAATCTGATGCGAAAGCCACAACTTGCCACGCGCGGCGTTACTGGAAAAGCGTAAGCAGCCACATAAACGTTGCACGCCACAAGCGTGTGTCGAAGTGGGGCAGCAGGGAAAGAAGATTTAGTTGCAATGAAAAAAAAACCGCTTCTAGTTGCATCTTACACGTCTTCTTCTTCTTCGTCATCTTCTTCGTTTTCTTCTGTTTGTCATCTTTACAGCATTTCTTGGCATTGTTTTACTTGTTGCAACTTTTTAATTTTTCCATTTTTTTTTTCACTTTTTTTGCAACAATATCTTATGTGGCAGCTTAGAGCCCGCAGCAGGTTTTTCTTCTTCTTCTTCTTATTTTGCTATTCATCTGTCTGAGCGCTTTACTTGATGATTATGCGGGCAGTTTGCAAAGTTGTACTCAGATAAATGTTGCTAATGGCGTTGGAAATGGAGAAGTTCATAATGATGCTGCCACAAACTGCCTGCCTGCCTGACGATGATGAGCTTATTAGATAACTTTTCTTTTGGTTTTGTGTAACGAAAAAAAAAAAAAAAGAAGAAAAAAAAAAAGAAAAATGATATCTGAAGTTTTTCCGCAAGTTTAGTTAGTTTTTTCTTTGCAATTTTTCTTTCATTTTGTGTTGTCTTTTAAAATGTAAGTTGCAATTTTCACAGTTTTTCCTCAAGTAAAGTCTGGCTAAGTGTGCCACCAGTATTTTTTTTTTTTTTTTCGAAGTTTTGGCCAAAAAAAAAAATTTATATATGTAAATACAACGTGATTATGTAAGTTTTTTTTCAGGGAAAATTTAATGCATACATAAAGTAGAGAAAAGTGATTTTAAATAAAAAATTTTCACATTAATTATGTGAGTTAATTCGCTGCGAACGGGATTCGAACCCGTGCGTGTTTGACACATGCATTTCGAATCGTGTTTGACACGATATTTTCGAAACCAACTCCTTAACCACTCGGACACCGCAGCTTTGTTGTGGATTGTAGGAAAGCTACAGTTCTAATGAAGTTAGAAACTTTCTTCTTAGCGTAAAGTTTATAGCATGATCAGTATCGATAAAAAAAAAAAAATTTGCGGTCAAAAAAACTTGAAGAGCGGGAAAAGAAGAAGAATACGCCATCCTTTTCGTTAAAACTTATAAAATCTATTTTAATAAACAAAAACATTTTTTTAAAATTTAATTCTTTTTGAAAATACATTACAGTTTCCTTATCTGAGCCACGATTTTATTTGTCAGTTATAATCCTACTTAACATATTTTATACATAGTCTATATAAACTTGTCTTTCGATACTGATCATGCTATAAACTTTACACTAAAAAGAAAGTTTCTAACTTCATAAGAACTGTAGCTTTCCTACAATCCACAACAAAGCTGCGGTGTCCGAGTGGTTAAGGAGTTGGTTTCGAAAATATCGTGTCAAACACGATTCGAAATGCATGTGTCAAACACGCACGGGTTCGAATCCCGTTCGCAGCGAATTTCACTTTTTGTAATTTTTTTCTTAACTCTAAAAAGAAGTTTTCAACATCATTGGAACTAAAGCTTTAATACAATCCACATCGAAGCTGCGGTGTCCGAGCGGTTAAGGAGATGGACTTGAAATCCATTGTGTCATACACGCACAGGTTCGAATCCTGTCCGCAGCGAGATTTAATTTTTTTTTTATATTAAAAATTTTGTTCCCACCCATAGATTTGTTTTATATTTTTTTTTTTTTTTTAATCGTATAATATTTAAGGTGCCGCAAAGCCCTAGAAATTTTCCATGTATTTTATATGGGAAAATAACACTTTTCCGTAGAATTAGTGTAAAAATCTGAAAATAAATATTTTTTACCCAGATAAGCATGTTTCTCCTCATAAATGTTCGTAGAATAACATCAAAAACAAACCAAAAAACGTAAAAATAAAAAGAAGAAGACGAAAAACAATCCAAAAATAAATATAAAAATTTTGTAAAAAAAAACTATTTTCCAAACATATTTGGACTACCCTATTGCATTTATATATATATTATGTGTGTATTTCTCCATGTTTCACTTTTACCCCCGACAGATCTGGGATTTTTAATAAGTTTTACAGCGGCAAAAAACATAAAAACTGTGTGAAGCTTGAGGCTCTTACCACTCTTAAACTTAAAAAAATTGGACCACTACGAAATTCTTATAACAGAACTTCATTCACAAAATCAGTAAACTCTGAGTTCCGCTTCATGTAATTTCCCTAAGTCTAACCAATATTCTTTTAATATATTTATTAATTTGGGCCGAAATCCCGGCGGTACTGCAATACCGGGCCAACCCGTGACAGAGGTGGAGCAAGCCCCTAAACACTCCGTCTAATTCCAAAAATCAGTTTAACATTTGTTGTCCTTCAATGAAGGAACTATCAGATGTTAAGCTGATAAGAACAGATACTACACTTTGATCTTAGCCATAAGGCCGAGAAGCGATAACTTTGAACAGTAGAAGTGCAACTCTTATATAAAATGTTGTATAAACTGTTTGCGTATTATAAATGAATTTTGTGTGTACGAATGAAAAATACAACAACAGTGAGAGTGAATATAGCGTATCTTTTAGTCGAGCTTGAACGATTGCAAAATTCCTTCTTTTAAATTACTTTGCTCTGAATAAAATAAAAAAAAATCACATGACACTTGTAAAATGAATCAGCATCAATTCAAAATTTATCAATTTCAATTAATAATGTTATCAATCACATCAATTAAATCATCCTACACAGCCTAAAGAGCCAACAAACTCAGAATATGAGTAAATAAATGCCCAATATTTTTCATATTTAGTTATGTATATATTTTTTTTATTTGCTTAAATGATTCCAATGCTTAGTCAGCTGCTAATCAATAAATTACAACAAAGAAAAAACAAATAAAGACGCAATGTAACGCGCCAATTGCAAAAGTAACAAAGCATGAAAATAAATTATTGACAAAACAAGTCAAAATCAAAGTACACAACAAAAATATGGCCTAGACACACCAATAAAAAAAAAAATATAAAAAAAATACTACAATAACTACAACAGCCAATGTAATCATCGACATTAAGACTCGCACTAGCAGCGCTGTAGCAACAATGAAGCGCAGAACACGCAATATTTTTGTGCTCTGGGTTGTGCACCCATGAACCATGAAATAAAATTTATATGTAACAAAAAAAAAAAAAACAGGCAGCAGCGGCAGCATTGAAGCAAAGTATTCCGCAATAGAAATAGAAAACATAAATTAAATTTGATTAAAATCAATTTAAATTGATTGCAATAACAATGAACGCCTCTTCGTTGTAATGAATAAGTGTGTAAGTATGTAGATTGGCTTTTTCAATATCGTTAGCACATACATATACAGGGTGCAGTTCATTTAGTGCCAAATTTCCCATATGAGTCAATTGATCGATGGGTGCCTGTTTTTATAAGCGAAATGATGTATAGAAGCATCTACAATGTTAATAACAGCGTGCTTAACTGTTAAATAACATTTTGCAACAGCGTATTCCAATGGCCTATGTTAACAGTAACAGTTAATAAGTTAGTAAAATGTTAATAACAGTTTGACTGAACAATAAAATGCAGCACGTTTAGTGCTGTTATTCTATTAAAAAGTGAAAAAAACAAGAATAAACGTTAAATTCGGTAGCACCGAAGCTCAAATACTCGCCAAACGAAACTTTAATTAGTTTATGTACGATCAACCGTGACGTAGATTATATTCTGCAAAAGAGTTGATTGGGTGACAACTCATATTAAGGCTCAAATAAGACGCATATATGCAAAATATTAAGCTAAAAATACATATCTCTTGAAAAAATAAAAAAAGTGTAACGTGAGTTTGTACGGGGTCTGTAAGTTATAGTGGCCCGATCCTTGTCATATCGGAAGCATATTCATAGGTAGACAGTAGAAGTGATTTTACCTAGATTGGAGTGAATATATTCATAAATAAGAACTATGTTCATACAAAAACTTAAAAATGGGAGCTATACCTAAAAATGGGCGTGGCACCTTGGTTTTGACATTGAATGACATAAGTAGTGTTTTTATCCAAAATGTAGTAAATACATTAAAAAATAATAACTATTTCCATATGGGGCCTATATCTAAAAATGGGCGTGGCACCTTAATTCTGACATACAAACTGCTTAGGATCAAAAAAGCTTTAGTTTTAAATTTCATGTCAAAATCTCTAAAATTTTTCGAGAAAAATAGAGAGACGGACATAGCTAAATCGATTCGTCTCGTCAAGCTGATCAATGTCTCCTTTAATGCGTTACAAGTCGCTGATCCCGATCCTTATATATAAGGCCATGTCAGAGTCCAGATTTTTTAAAGACATGCGCAAAATTGAAATTTTCAATTGTTATCAAAAATCATCATAGTTCTTGAGTCAACACTAGTTTTTTTGTTGGTAAAAATCCATAAAAACGTTTAAAAATCTAGAGTAGGTTTGAAAGGGGACTATTCATAAATATGGTCTTTAAAGTATGTCTCTAAGATGGGTTTGTTTTTTTCTTAATAGTTTTATATTTACTTATACACCATCAATATTATGCCTGATATAAACCGGGTACCATTAAATGTTAACAGAATATTAACAGCAAAATTAAAATTGACTCATAACCATCGAAAATAATTTGATGATTTTTTTATTTTACATCAACAAAAACAAAAAAGGCAAAAGCTTGTCAAAATTAATCATTTCTTCTATAGCAAAAAATTATTGAGCAATACAATTTATTTATAGCGTCAATTTAAAAAGAAAACAAAATCTTGGAAATTATTGCTGAGTAACTTACCTTTAAAACAATAGACAAACTGCTGGCGGTGGCAGACTCAGAGAATACGCTATCGTGTGACTGTGACAGGGGATCGCGTGTGTATTCGCTAAAAACAAAAATATATTTTTTAAATAAAATTTAATATTTTGCAAATGTACACCTACCTATCCACTAAACGTCCCTCGCTTAGACTACGTTGACTATCAGAGATTTCACCACTATTCGAGGCCTTAAGACGTGCAACATCGCTATTATTGATCGAATGATGTACTACACCGCTTTCATTGCCGCTGCTATCCAATTCCTGTGAAGAATCACCAACGCTACGCAATTTCTGACGTTCTGCAAAGAAATTGCGATTCATGGCGCTCGGAAAGACAGCAATGCCCAACGATTGGCGTGAACTCTGTTGTGTCTGTGTTTGTTGAATACGTTGATGATAGGACATCGACGATGTGGCAGTTGAGGTCGCACTATACATATCGCTGCTATCGTGTGCCGCCAATTCGTCCTCGTCTAAATCACGTTGCTGGTGCTGCTGCTGTTGATTTATTTCTTCGTCTGTTTGATTTGATTTCTTTTGCTGCTTTCCTCCGCGCTTCTTCTTACCAAGTATAACGCTCAGTAATTCATCACGATGTGTACCATAAGATTTTGATTTTGGCAAAGATTGTGTCTGATATGAATCGTGCAATTGTTGATGTGTCAACGGCGATGATGGCGACGATGCTGATGCGGATGCAACTGTTGCTGCTATAGAATTTAATGTTGCACTGCGTAGATTCTTTTCACTAGAACTGCTGTTCGGTGGTGGTAATGTATTACTTGAACCAGGTGCTACACCGCTCGCTACTCCTCCGGCGCCAACTGTTGTATCAGCGGTGCTTGTGATTGTGCGGCGACGAAATATGCGACGCAGATTACGTAAAGGATTAAAGCGCCGGCGCTTCTGTTGCTCTGTAAATACATAAAAAAAAAAATACAAAATGAGATTTCGTTCAAATATTTTTGCGCCAGAGAAGCGCTTAAGAAATTTGAAATATTTGTACACCAAAATATCTTTCGTATAGAGAAATTAAAGCATCCTACCGGAAGCGCACTAAATTAGAAATGAAAACATTTCTGACAAAAAGTTCATTGAACTTATTTTTTATTTACTAAAAAAAGTTTTTATCAAAAGGTTTACATTTAAATCTTTTAATTTATGAACTGACTCTCGTGTGACGCCATTTTGTTGATTAGCCATACTATGAGACCAGGATAACTAATCTATTTTCTGGGTGTGTTTAACGCTTTCATAAATATTTATTCAATTCACGCGTATCGCCACACACAACTAATTTTCATATGTCGCAAATAATTTCTAATTCTTTGTTTAAGATAATTTATGAGCAGATTTATATAGAGTAGCGTTCTAGTTTATTGTGTGGTTTTACACAAACATTCGAGTAATAATTCCATGTGCGAAAATGCGGAGAAATTAAAGCATGACACACGCAGCAGAAAATATATAATTATAAAGGAAAAAAAAGGTCTCCTATGTGACGGGTAGAAAAA
Source organism: Leucophenga varia (assembly GCA_018903435.1). Lineage (NCBI taxonomy): Eukaryota > Metazoa > Arthropoda > Insecta > Diptera > Drosophilidae > Leucophenga > Leucophenga varia. The sequence continues at coordinate 18,844 of JAEIFJ010003055.1, read as the reverse complement.
AAATATTTAATAAATTTAAAACGTTCTAAAAGTTAACTCGAAAATGATCCGAAATAGTCCCACAATATTTTAAACTCACTGTGCCGTCATTTTGGTCCAATTTTTTTTTAATCTCGGATTTCTAAATATAGTAGAAATTATATCTATTATAGTAGGAACAAAATATAGTATGCCAATTCGGGTAAGAGCAAACACTTTTAGATATTTCCCCTTTACAGATATACCCCAATTTTTTGTTTTTTATATAGAAGAACCACATTTAGTCTGACCCATGGTGTATTCGCTCTCCCTTGTGATTTAGTTTGAGATCATGATAAAATAAACCATGAACGAGAGGACGAAAAAGTTATATACTTTCTGTACGTTTCGTTTAGATTGATTTGTGCTGCTAGCTAAAATTACCAAACAAATACGACACCTGAAGATAATTTCAGCATGGTCTGCCCCTATTTATGCTAAGCACAACAATGGAAACACAAGAGCCTCTGTACAAAGATTATAATTAAAACCTATACCCAAGGCAGGCAGAAGAAGGCATGGTAGGCCCTAAAAAGTATATATATTTTTGATCACCATAAATAGGGAATACGATCAGATATCTCCATCTGTTCATCCGTCCGTCTGTCATGCTATGTGCTGTACGAAAACGATTATCTCGAAGACTAAAAGAGATAGGGGCATCATATTTGAAACTTAGACTCTCCTGAACCGTCAAGTGGTCACTTACAAACGCTTTTTTTAACACCATTTTAAGCCGTAGCCATAAATACCCACGGGCTTTTACCTAAAAACCTCTTTGTTTCTTATTCTAGAAACTTGCAATTCAGAATAAATTATGCCTATGATAGTCTCAATGAAATATCCCAATGTGAAATATAGGAGCAAAAATGTTTTAGGTGTAGTCCTTATACAAATTTACCCCATTTTTTTTTGTACTATAATCCAGTACAATTTCATAAGGTACTAAAATAAGGTATATTAAGATTGGGTACAAGGCATCATTTAGCCGAACATAATCGAGTTCAACGTTCTTTCTTGTTTTTTAAAAGTGTTGAATATTTTTATAGAACCTCAAATAATTTTTATGTACAAAAGCCAAATCAATTTTATAGGCTATAATTAATTTCAAACCTAGATCTTCTTTAGCTTTATTTGAACTGCAGATTGATTTTGTTTGTCTGTTGAAAATGCTACTCTGATAAAAAAAAACTTTATATTTTTGAATTTATTTATCTAAATTTGGGCCAAAATCCCGGCGGTACTGCAATACCGGGCCAACCCGTGACAGAGGTGGAGCAAGCTCCTAAACACTCCGTCTAATTCCAAAAATCAGTTTAACATTTGTTGTCCTTCAATGAAGGAACTATCAGATGTTAAGCTGATAAGAACAGATACTACACTTTGATCTTAGCCATAAGGCCGAGAAGCGATAACTTTGAACAGTAGAAGTGCAACTCTTATGTAAAATGCTGCATAAACTATTAGCGAATTATAAACAATTTATGTGTACACGAATGAAAAATGTAAAACGTAACATAAAGTATTTGAAGTAATATCGAAACGCGCTGTGTATGATACGCAATTAAAAATAAAAATTTTAAAAATATTTTGAATTCAATAAAATTAAAGTTTATTGAACTTTTTGAAAAACATATTCTTTTTTGTTGTTTATTTATTAATTAAAACAAAGAGTAATTAAATTTGTTAAACTTAAAGTGAACAACCATATAAACAGCAAAAATATACATTTAAAGTTATCAAAATATTGAATTAAGACGCATTTAAGTTGGAATCATTTTAGTGTATAAATCTAAAGAAATCCCACAATCAGTTAACGATTATTTTCATTAGCAATAACAATTATTGGCAACAGCTACAAGCCATAAATGTTAACAAGAAGTGAAGCGTATCTATGACAAATGTTGTAAAATAAAATTGTGATGTGTTTTTTTTGTCTTATCACATCCAATTAGGCAGAGAGAATGAGCAAAAGGTGTCAATTGACTCAATTGAATTGACCGACAATGTCTGCTCATATAAAATGCAATCAAATAAATAATCGAAATACATTTTTAAATATTAAATTTTTTTTTAAAGAACTTCTCGGTGCACATGGAGCTACGTGGTATTAGATTAGATTATAAAATATTGATGTTCTTTAAATTAGTATAGGTACTCGTGTGAGTATGTATTAATTTATTTTCTCTAACACTCACACTCATTCGGTTTTCATATAAATATAATCAGCATTACGCTGGGAGTTCCCGAACGCTGTTTGTTATGCCTATTTATGGGCATGTTTTCGGAACGCCATCAAAGATATACATTTTCTTTTATTTATTATTTTTTTTAGGAAGTAAAGCGTCATTTTCAATTTAAAAACAAGTGACGAAAGCTTTATTTAAAAAAAAAATAAAAATCAATTAATGAACTTTATCAGGCATTTATAGTAAAAGATATGCAAGATTGATATATAGTAAACCATGGAAATGTATATATTTTTGTAGTTGATTCTTCATTATTTTAATAGGAACTCGAAATTAAAAAATTCTCGAAACATGTTAAGAAAAGAAAGCAAAAAGGTTTTCATAAAAAACCCTTATATTGGGATAGGTTTGAATGTTCGTCATATTAAACAATTGTAAGATCTGAATTCAAATTGATTATTTATGAAGATCATCAGAGGAAAAACCCATACAAAGTTTGCAGTTCTTCTGGTATTTTAAGTAAACCAAAATTTTTAAACAAAAACCAAACTAAAAATTTGTATTAGGTTAAATGTGAGGCTCATAAGATTGAATTAGAAACAAATTTTAACAAATTTGCCTCAAGATACCTTAAAATATCTCTGCAGAATATAAGTTTCAAGTACGATCGGTTTTATACGGCGAATAAGAGGATAGATAATCGAACGGACAGACATGGACATAATAAACTTTTAGCACAAATATTTAAAGTTAGACTACATTTAAAAATAGACCATAAAAATAATTTTGTAAGCTGTTTTGCAAGTAGGTTCTTGACAGTTTAAATTTCAAAAGGTAACTCAAACTTTATCTATATATAAAATAGTAAATATGTTTCTATGTCCGCTATGAACGTTTAAACCATTCAACCGATGAGTCCCAAATCGCTTTAATTTGAAAGGCAACAATGCAAGTATAATTATAGACCACTAAAACAATGAATTTACAATATTTTGTCACAATAAACATTAAAAAAAATAAAAAACTGGTATTTTTTAGTATGTTTTCATATAAACCCCAACATATTTTGGTTGCGCTGCAAAAAAAGTACAAAAATGCCATCGAAATGATTAAAATTGCACCAAAAACAGTAGATGCAAAACGGAGAAGAGCCGAAAAGGTAGCAGAGACGTTCGTACAATGTAGTAGCAAACGAGTATTTTATATTTTTGAGACTTATACGACGAACAGCAGGAAAAACGTAACTACTCCGAGGAAGTTCTAATTGCTTTCTTAAGTGGTGAAATATTTGATTACAACGACGAAGAGTTAGGCTCATTTATTAAAGGCTTTTTTAGTAACACGGCAATGCTTGAATTTAGTTATTAAAGCCATTAAGCATGTCTAAAATAAATATTTTTGTAAATAAAACTCATTTGCAGCACTAAATAACTAATTTATCATAATTATTCTAATGGTCAATTATGTATAAACTTCAAAATAATGACAATTAGCTTACCTTGACCAAATTTATTTACACCACGACACATTAAATTATAAACCAAATGTCAACAAGAACAATGACGTCTTAGCAAATTATCAAACTAATTATTTTCTACACGCACAAAACAGAAATATTATACTCTACTCAAAATTCATAATCCCTGACTATAAAAAAAATGTCCATAAATAAACGCATAAGTGGATTACAATTAGGTCAGCTAACGGCCACTTGAACTTCCTCCAAAAAAAAAATCCTCAAATATATAAAGTATAACCATAAAATAGGTATGTGTATGTAGTTATTTATTTACCGGCAACAATTTTAGACACTTGCATTCATTCATTCATTGTATCTAGTACGTGTATCTGTGAGGTTTTATTTTTGTGTTTTTTGTTTGCGGCACATGTCGTCGTCATTTGTCGTTTCTTTGACCAAATAAAAACGTGAACAAAATAAATAAAAAATAAAAAAAAACATTGTAGGCTCCAAAACAACGTGTGCTGATTAAACAAAGAAATAAACACAAAAAATAGCGTAGAGCTTGCTTGCCTTTTTGGCTGTTAATAATTAAATTAATCAATTAGACGTTAAATTCGCTTAGTAACTTAGCTGGTTATGCCACATAAAGTGACAAAAAACAAACACAAATTGTTTACATTTTTGTGGTCAACGAGCGCTAAAAATAAACTAAAAAAACGTGTCAGGAATTTCTAATTTGCAAAATTACACAAGATTACGCCAAAAATGGGTCGTCGATTTCAAAAAGGCTAACAAAGGATTAAGATGCTGTAAATTCCACATTTTTTTCGTACAATTTAAACAAATTCAGGCTTCATGTTTTCGTAAAAATACTATCTTAATTTACAAATTTTAAAAAATGATTTATATGACTTTTTTTTCTGCTTAAAAATCGTCAGATAATGTGCAGCTTAACTTTATAAATCTATTCATACATAACATAAGATTTTTTAAGAACTGAAAAAAGAATTTGAAAACCGGGGTTTTCTGGTATCTCAAAAACTATTCTTAGAAAGTTTTTGGTAGCCATTTTGAAATCTGCGACCCAAAATCTCTTTCAATTCAAGCGCATCGTAAACTATATATCTCCCGAATCTGTTGTATATATCTCTCTTAAACAAAACAGTGAAATTTAAGCAAAATTGGAGGTGAAAAAACCAAATAAACATACAAAATAAATACCTTAACTGACATTTTATTCCGAAAACAAAAAATTAAAAAAAAGAAGAGTCTCATCACGCTTGTTAACTAAAAATTTCAGACCTTAACTGAATTTTATTCAAAATATCAGTATACTCTCTTCGTTCTTTTCCATGTCTTGCTCAACTATAAATTTCTAAATGTATTTAATAATTTGGGCCGAAATCCCGGCGGTACTGCAATACCGGGCCAACCCGTGACAGAGGTGGAGCAAGCTCTAAACACTCCGTCTAATTCCAAAAATCAGTTTAACATTTGTTGTCCTTCAATGAAGGAGCTATCAGATGTTAAGCTGATAAGAACAGATACTACACTTTGATCTTAGCCATAAGGCCGAGAAGCGATAACTCCTAACAGCAAACGAACGACTCTATTGCAAAATGTTGCATAAACTGTTTGCGTATTATAAAAAAGTTTTGTGTGCACGAATGAAATATACAACAACAACATTGAAAAAGTGAAACTCAATGTTGCACTGATTTAAGGGTTGCAGATACAATATTAATAAGTACAACAATATTTTTATACCCTGTACCCAAAGGGTAAAAGGGTATAATAAGTTTGTGCGAATGTATGTAACAGATATAAAGAGGCAAGATAGACCCTATAAAGTATATATATTCTTGATCAGCATTGGAGGGGAGTCGAACTAGCTATGTCTGTATGTCCGTCCGTCTGTCTGTCTGTCATGCTGTCTGCCGTATGAGAGAGATTATCTCGGAGACTATAAGAGATAGAGCCACCATATTTGAAACTTAGACTCACCTGAGCCGTCAAGTGTTCACTTGCAAACGGTTTTTCTCTAAACCCATTTTTAGGGGTATCCCCATAGAAATGTACCCCAAAATTTTAGATTTTTGCATAAAAACGTCATTATTTTTTATTCTATGAAGTTCAAACTTAGTATAAATTATGTCTATGATAGTCCCAATAAAATATCTCAATATGGGTAGGACCAACAAAATTTTAGGTATAGCCCCCATACACATTTATCCAATTTTTCAAGTTTTTGTTTGAAAATCCAATACAATAAGGTATATAAAAAAATAGGACTTAACTTAAGGTACATAAAGGTCGGTTACAGGGTATCTTGCAGTCAAGCATACTCGACTTCAGCATTCTTTCTTGTTTATTATATTAATTTAAAGTTTTTGTATTTTTTTTTTTTAATTATTTATAAAACATTGTTGTCTTCTAAAAAGAATACAATGTAAAACTATTTCACGCTGCTTTGAATGCAATTTAATATTTTCGTCTTTATAAACAAGTTTCAATATTTCTACTAAACTATTTATTGCATTTTGTTGAAATTCCAAACAACTTAAACTCGTTCATAATCATTATCCATAGTCTTTAATAATAATAATAATGCTCATTGATTTATTGCAAATACAAAATGATTTCATTGAATATATTTTTTTACATTGAAAAATGCGCCTTCAAGCGTTGAAATACAAAAAGTATCTATTAACATTTTTTTTATACAAAATATAATCATTTGAAAAACTTTGTCATTTCTTTGAAGAGTTTATCTTTCATTCAAATACAATACAAAACCCATTTAAATGATCACAATAATGTGTTAATTTCTTTTATTATGTAAGAAGAAAAATGGAAGCGGGTCGGCTTTTGTTTGTATCTTTTTTTTTTCTTAATCAAAAGAAATATGTACAAAAAGTATCTGTGTTAAATTCATTAAAATAAATTTTAAATTGTTATTTTTTAAACAAAAAAAAAAATACAAGTAAAAAATAATATCTTTTGTTTTGCCAAAGATGCAACGACGTTCGTTTATCAATTTCATTATGAATATTAATTAAAAAGTTTTGCAAAAAAAAAAGAAATATTTTAATTGTTGCTAAATTTCTTAATTAACTTTAAAAAGTTTGTTTTGAAATATTAAAATTAAGAAACTCTTCAAATGATTTTTAATTGTTAATAACAAAACTAATTTTTTTAAATTAAATCTAATGAAAATATATTCATGTCATATCGATTTGGGGGCTTTAAACATTTTTTTTTGGTTTCTAAAACTAACTAAAACTCCAAAAGGGAACATAATTGTAAGCTTGTTTATCAGATTAAAAACAGGCGACAAACAGTAAATTAAAAATTTAACAATTCCAAAGATTCTTGAAACTGATTTATGGAAAGACAAACTTTTAAATTAGAAATCACATAGATTAAAAAAGTCAAGCAGACAGTCAGCTAGACAGTAACCGATTATATGATGCAATCTTTATAATCGAATAATAGCAAAAAAAATTGTTGTGGGCATCAGCAGCTATAAATAATTTACAAATAAAATATCGCAATTATTTTATACAATAAAAAAGTTTTTTTTTTAAGGAAAAATACGTAAATAAATGATGTAATGCAGTAATTTTAAAAAGTATTTCATTTAGGTTTCTCAAAGTTGAAGTAGCAAACTATATGATACACTACACCATGGTGAAATTTTATATAAAATCTTATATGAAATTAAAGTTTCACCCTGTGTTATCCAAAGTGCAAAACAATACCGAATTCGGACTGACGGAAATTCCTATACTTGGTGAAATCAAGCGCGTATTGTGATCTATTATACTATATGTTAAAGTTTCTTCCCCACATCTTTAAAACTAAGCGAATGTATCAACCTCTCTAGATCGACTCTTCTCGTCGTGCTGATCAAGACTTTATAGTATATATATGTACTTTATAAGGCCTTCGATGTCTTCTTTAATGTGTTACAAACTTATAAACTTACAAACTATAAAAATCGAATTCAAAAATCTTATAACATAATAAATTAGTTATTTAATTTTTAATTATTTATTTATTTATTTATTTAATTTTTAATTATTTATTTATTTTTCATTTATTTATTTATTTTGCAACCCTTAAAATGTGCAGTAAATTTGCTCAGCCGTCTGTGCCGTGTGTCTTATTGCACTCTTTCACATTCCCTATTTCGTTTTCTCTTTTTCTTTTTCATTTAAACTGTTTATATTTTCATTCGTACTACATGAAATGCTTTTATAACTCACAAACAGTTTAGGCAACATTTTACATAAGAATTGCACTTCTACCGTTCAAAGTTATCGCTTCTCGGCCTTATGGCTAAGATCAAAGTGTAGTATCTGTTCTTATCAGCTTAACATCTGATAGTTCCTTCATTGAAGGACAACAAATGTTAAACTGATTTTTGGAATTAGACGGAGTGTTTAGGAGCTTGCTCCACCTCTGTCACGGGTTGGCCCGGTATTGCAGTACCGCCGGGATTTCGGCCCAAATTGAATAAATACATTTAAAAATTATAGTTAAGACCGTAACAAGAACTCAGAGTACACAGATTTTGTGAATGAAATTCAGTTTGAGTACCTTGCTTCTTAGTGATCCCAAATTTTATAGTTTTAAATTTGATATAAAATTGATATAATTTTTTAAGCCTCCAACAGGATCGTGTGAAATTTTATTAATAAAAACTAATTTTTCTGTTCTCTGAGTTTTTGTAATAATCTGTGTAAAAATTGCCACACCCACTATTAAAAACTAAAAATACATAACTATAATCTCACATTAAATCAATTCTATTTCAAAAGGCTTATCTGTATACAAATATATTCAAAAATAAACAAAACAAGTAGGGGTACCACAAAATCATAAATATAATGACAACTACTGTACACCCCAAAAAAAAAAAAAAATTAAACAAGCACACAGACGAGACAACAGATCTGAATAAAGACAATCTGTTGAAAATGCTAAATAATTTAAATTTATTTATTATGCGAAATGTTTTGTAGTTTCACCGCCAAATGTAGGTGTTGTAGTCAGAGTCTGACTGCCTGCTTGCTGTCTGTCTGCCTATTTGCCAACTCTTTACCACTTTTGCAAACTTTGACACCAATTTCAATACAATTTACTTCACGCCCCCTCACGCTCTCTCTTTTTTCTTCCAAAACACCATTAATATATATGTTTTTTTTTTTTTTTGCACACCTTTTATGCAATAAGCATTTACTAACCCACACTCCACTGTCGATATGTGTCTAGTTAGTCGTCTAAGTAAAATTCAAAACACATTCATCAAATCATTTGAAATAAAGCTTGCACAAGTAGGTGCATTTATTAATTTATCATTCGAATTTGAATATTTTAATCGTCGAAATATGTAAATTAATTTTCTAACAGCAGCTCAAAAAAATTGTAATATTATATTACAAGGTCTATGAACCAGGGAGTCTTGAAAATAATTGTATTTGATTTATAAATTAATTTTGCAAAAATACTAAAAGAAGATACTAAGTTTTTAAACTATTACTGAAGCTTCTTAAGTTGCATCTCTTACGAATTCGTGGTCTAAAATATATCATATAACAACCTAACCTAAACCAAACCGGATACAGTACTACTACTACATTTTCTTTTTGTTATACTTGGCCAATTTCAAATTGGCAACACTTCTACAGAACAACAATTTTCAAGTACCTTGAGTAAAGAAACTTGAGTTTTGCATAGTCTTAAGATTTTTTATTATTTTTTTTTTTCAAACTTCCATTCAAGCTTGTGGAAGGTCAAGTGAATGAATGCTATATATAGAGTTGTTATTCTTGTAATAATAATATTTTTTTTATATATTATTTTTATATTTTAATTCTCACAACTCTGTTGTTGTAGGTTGTCTTAAAATAAAAAAAAATAAAACAAAAAGTGTCAAGAAAAATAAAGTCTTATCCGCTTTGTAAGTGCTTAATTAATTTAAGAAAAATAGAAAATAAACCCATACGACTACGACTACAAAAAAAATTGCACAATTCTGACTGCGTAAGTGGTTTGCTTTTGGTTATATAGAAATTTTCGATTGGTTGATTTTATAATCTTATACGATTATTCAAGCTTTTCTATAAAAATTCTTTTTATTTTGCACCACAAAAGCTTTTAATTAACTAATTGCTTCATTATAGCATTTTCTACGATTTTATGATAAAATTCTATTGTATTGAAAGAATTTAGAATTTAGTTTTTAATTTTTAATTTTGCATATCGAAAATATTGTGCAGAGCATTCAGAAGTAGTTAAGCACTATAATAGAGCTAAGCTAAAATTTATTTCTCTTATAAAAAATCTATAAATACACAATCGAACATTAGAGTCTTTTTTATATTTGATAACCAAGTGTCTCGCCGGTAATATGTCAATATAAGACTGTGTACTTAACTTTATAAGAACCTCTCAAGACTTATCTAAATTCAATAAAAGAAAAAATAGGTTGATAAACTAAAATATAAAATAAATAAAATAATAAACCGAAGCGGACAATAAACTTATCGATTAGATGTTAGTTTTTTTTATTCAATTTATTTATTTATTTTTTTTCCTTTAAGAATAAAATTTTTAAAGAATCAATACAAGGAGTATTTAAAAAGAGGAACTTCGGAATCTTTTTTAAGCTTAGACGTGAAATGATTTAGTTGAGAGATTTGTGAAGAACCTTTTTTAAAGTTTTTTGGGACTTAAGGTAATTATAGAAAATTGAAGTTTGATGTGTGACCACAAAAAACGAGACATTTCGATAACGCAACGAAGATCGAAACCAGCGTCTTACATAACTTCGAACGCATATTATGCCCATTTGGAAAAAAAAATCTTCGGTTCCAGACCACTAAAAGAATCCCAAAGAATTTAAACGTCAAATACTGCAAAGATCGCTCAGTATATATAGACTAAACTAGACTAATTTTTTATACCCTGTACCCAAAGGGTAAAAGGGTATATTAAGTTTGTGCGAATGTATGTAACAGACAGAAGGAGGCAAGATGGACCCTATAAAGTATATATATTCTTGATCAGCATTGGAAGGGAGTCGAACTAGCTATGTCTGTCTGTCATGCTGTCTGCCGTATGAAAACGATTATTTCGGAGACTATAAGAGGTAGAGCTTTCAAAAATTGAAACTTAGACTCTCCCTAGGCCGTCAAGTGTGCACTTACAAACTGTTTTTTCTAGACCCATTTTAAGGAGTACCCCCATACAAATCTACCCCAAAATTTTGGGGTTTTGCATAAAAATTTCATTGTTTTTTATTCTAGGAAGTTCAAATTTAGTATAAATTATGTCTATGATAGTCCCAATAAAATATCACAATATGGGTAGGACCAACCAAATTTTAGGTATAGCCCCCATACAAATTAACCCCACAATTTTGGGTTTTTACATAAAAAAACGTCATTGTTTTTTATTCTAGAAAATTTAAATTTAGTATAAATTATGTCTATGATAGTCCCAATGAAATAGACCAATATGGGTAGGCCCAACAAAATTTTAGGTACAACCCCATTCAAAGATATACCCGATTTTTCAAGTTTTTCTATGAAAATCCAATTCAATGAGGTATGGTAGTCAAATAGAACCTAACTTAAGGTACATATAGATTGGGTACAGGGTATCTTGCAGTCGAGCATACTCGACTTCAGCGTTCTTCTTTGTTATATATAAAATAGTAAATATGGTTCTATGTCCGCTATGAACGTTGAAAGCATTCAACCGATGAGTCCCAAACCGGTTTCAGTTCATTCTTGAAGTTAACTTTCTATTTTTCTTAAATATTTTTTTATTATACTAGCCCCAACATATTGTAGTCTCGCTGTAATAAAAAAAATGGTATTTTTAGTATATTTTCATTCACCGAAAAGAACTGCAATTGTACAAAATGCAGAAGATGCGAAACGAAAAAAGGGGGAAAAAATTAGAAGATTTGAATTTAATTAATTGGAAGAACTGCTACCGAAATTTAAAAGTTTATATTAGTCTTAGGGTTAATATGAAATCTTGAGTTTCTAGATAGAAGTTCAAGTCCCAAACATGAAGCTTTTTTTTTCCTATAAAAATATGTCTGATTAAAAAAATAATTTAAAAAAAAAACATTCAAATCTTTCCAAAACTTTTTTTTGCAATTTTAGATTAAAAGCAAAACTGGCGCCATTTTTATACAACTTTTCTTTCATTTATCATCGTCGTTAAGTCATCTTTTGTTAAATTTTTTAAAATCATTTTGTCACACTCTTTATTATTTGTAGCTACACAAAGAAAATGTATCTTTGGATACTTTTTGCAGCTAATACATTTTGAATGAAATCAAAAGTAAGTGAACTAGAAACCATGTTTCACCCAATTTATAACTTTTGCTTGTTTATTATTTTTTATATTTTTTTTAAATCTGGGTTAAAAACTTTTCAGTTTTCGGTTTTACATTATTTCACTTCCGCTTTTTATGGATTGTTTAGTTTATTACCAGAAAAAAAAAAAAACATTTTGAAAATAAATAGAAAATTTCTACAATGCTTTTTATTTGTTTAGATGTATAAAACTCGTAAATTATTTTTATTATTAAAAAAAAATTAGCATATAAATATGAGCTGGACAATTTACATTTGAAAAAAGAAGAGTTAAATATGTATTTCAGTGCAGTGATTTAAAATTAAACTTTGATAGTTTCAATTCGCTGAACAAAAATAATTTAAATGGGAGATGTAATGTAAGGGAGAGAAAGAGAGAGAGAGTGTTAGAGTGTGAGAGAGAGATATGTAGAGTGGCTAACACTAGCTCCAAACTTAATAGGCAATGCAATCTGGAACAATATGCGAGATAAGCTGTAACATCAGTGTTGCCGTTTGTCTTTTTTTCTCTTTCGCTTCTCATGATGAACTGTACAGAAGACTATTACAGTTCATAATGCGTGCGTCCGAAAGAGAAAAAAAAGGACAAACGGCAACACTGGTGGCCATACATCTACTGCGGCTTGAATCTGTTAGAAAATTTATTATGGATTACTTTTTTGATAATTCCAAAAGCTTTACTCTTCAAGAGCAAGTTAAAAAATTTAACAGAGCAATAATTTTGCAGGAAAGTCACACAAATCTGTTCAAAAAATAAATGAAATAATGAATATAATTCACAATTAGTTTTAACTAAATTTAAACAAGGAAAAAACGTTAACTTCGGTGGAACCGAACCTGAAATACACGTTACACAACACCTTTAATAGTTTATATGTTCACCAGGTGCTTAGATTAAATTTCACGATGAATTTGGTCAAATTTGTATGGAGGCTTTATGTTATATTTGCCCGATCCTTACCATATCGAAAGTGTTCACTTAGGTGGACATTGGAATTGATTTTACCAAATTTAATTGAATTCATTCAGAAATAATAAATGATTTCATATAAAAACTCGAAAATGGGCGGTAAGTTTGTATGGATGTTATACATAAAAATGGGCGTGGCGCCTAAGATTTGACATTGGATGACATAAAAAAGTGTTCTTACCCTATTTGCATTAAATATATTCATAAATAATACGTATTTTCATACAAAAATCGAAAAAAGCGTTAAGTTTGTATGGGGGCTATATCTGAAAATGGGCGTGGCAACATTCTTTGATATTGGATGCCATTAGAAGTGTTTTTACCCTACATTGTAGTAAAAGCATTCATAAATAATAACTATTTTCATACAAAAATCGAAAAAGTGGTACGTTTGTATGGGGACTATATCTAAAAATGGGCGTGGCACCTTGGTTCTGATATACAAACTAACTGGGAGCACAAAAAGCTTAAGTTTCAAATTTTAGGTCAATATCTTTAAAACTTTCCGAGTAACACTCATCGCAACAGACAGACGGACATGGCTAAATCGATTCGTCTCATCGAGCTGATCAATAATATATATACTTTATGGGTTCTCCGATGCCTCCTTCAATGCGTTACAAACTTTCAGACAAACTGAATATACCCTTCACACTATGTGTGGCGGGTATAAAAATTACACAAAATTTTTTTAAATAATGATTGAACTAATTGTGAATTATATTCGTTTATTTATTGAATTTTAGAGATTTTCTGTGGCACGCCTGTATTTATCGCTGAAATATATTTGTAACTCAAAATAATTTTCTCACATAATTATAAAAACTAAACAGTTTAAAGCTTTTTTTTAAGCTATTAACTCAATTTATTTGTTTCTGATTAAAATTTGGCACGTTTCTTAAAAAAAAAAAAAGAATACAAAACTTAAAAAAAAAAAAAATTTCAGATAAGAAAGAGTGACGCTTGCAAAATACTTAATCAATCGTAGAGCTTAAACTTATAGGAATATTGACATTTTTTACTGATAAAATACATAAATCAAAAAAAAAAAAATTAGATGCAAAAAAAGATTTTTACCTTACTCAAATTTAATTCCAAATAACGTAGCAAATATTTGAACAAAATTCAATCAATTTGCAAACAGATTCGTTTATCTTGCAAAAGATTTTTTTTTAGTTTTTCTAGGTACACAGCACAAAATTTCTTGATTTATTTGATGTATTTTTAATAAATTTATTTATTTTTTCTTTACGTTTTTTTCCAATTTTTTATTTCGAAATTCACATTTTTATTGAAAACGTTTGAATTTTATTGCAATTTATTTCTTTGCATTTGCAAAACTGCTCAAACTGCAAATGAATTTTAAATGAATTGATTGCAATTTATTTATTTATTTTTTTTCATAATATGTATTTTATTTTTTTTTTTTTTTTTGTTGCATGCAACAAAAATTCATGCAACAATTTCAACACACAAAAACGCGCAACATTTTTATCTTTTTTTTTTACGAAAAAAAAAAAATTGTGCCACAGACAAATTTATTTTCGCACAATTTTAATTTTCAATTCAAGCCAATCGGAGAAATATTATTAAACGAATTTATAATGCGCTGCAAAAAAACAGGTTTTTAAAAATTACCAGATTCTATTTGTCCAAAAATTTGAATAATACTCAAATGTGCAACCCTAAACCCATTTGTGCAACACTGACTTGCAGCTTGTTAAATAAAAAAAACAGCTTAGAATTCTCAAAAAAAATGTAAGCTTCTTGTTTTTAGATTTTTATTTGGATTATACACTGCAAAAAATGGCCTTAAGGCCCTAAATATATTTGCAGCGCATTATGTAAAAATTCACAAATTTCTTCAATATTCTTATTAGATTTAGTAACTTTACACAAACACACACATACATATACAAATATACAAATTTACAGATACACACACGCGTCCGTACGTTTTGGTACGGTTCAATGCGGCGCGAAATTCACCTGTGCACAGGTGAAGTAATTCAAACAGAATGAATGAGAGTGAATGAACGAACGTAAAAAACGTTAAGCAGCAGTCAAAAAAAAAAATAAAAATAATAAAGAAAAACGCTAAGCGAAAAAAAAAGCTGCTCAAACAAAAACACACACACACACACATACTTATGTACAAAAGCAATACGCAAAAACAAAACGCATAATAAGAAATAAATACGAGAGACAGACGGACAAAGTCAAAGAGCGAAAAAGCTGTTGACTAACAGACGCGCTGCTCAATTGAAGTAACGATTGATGGCAACAACAACAACAATAATAAAAAAAAAAAACAATAACAAATACAATAGCACAAAACAACAACAGTAAAAGATATAAATCAATTTTTAATAATTAAAAAAAAAAAAAAAAAAAAAAAGCTGCTTTAGCCAAAGCTGTTAAGCTATAGCAGCTGTTAAATACGCTGTTATTTCGCGCTGTTAATCGTTTAAAAACTCTGTAAATTTTCTTGAGTTCAGTGTTGTGGGAGAGACTTTTCGAGAATTTTGAGGGAAAATACTAATATATTTATGCTAATTATACAAGCAAATACTGTGTTAAAAATAACTATTTAACCGCCACAGACAATACTTTAGACTTAAAGGTAAAATCTGTATTGCAACTCTTCAAAATCTTCTTAGTAAAAATAGCATAGAATAATTGTAAATAATTGTAAAATTAATGCAATTACCTATTTCAGAACACATACAAAAACAATGAGAAAGCCTGGGATCTTTTGAAAATCAGTGTAAAGCACAGAGTTGCATTGACAAAAAACTCCGTGTTGAAAAGCGTTAAAAGGCAGAATCCAACGGTTAAAAAACTCACATCAATATTTCTGGCATTTCTGCAGAAGATTTTGGTGCTGGACGCGTAACTGGGTCAAAACCATCCCGCAAGTTCTGTCCACGCTTTGGAGATGGCAGTAAAGGTTCATTTTTTCTTTATTAGAAAAAAAGAGACCATTATTATAAGTTTAGTCAGGGCGTACGACTACGGCCAGATATTAAAAATTATTCAACTTTAATGGTAATTTGATATTAGCGACCCTTAAAATTAATGAACTAACTACCACAAGTTGAACATAATTTTAATTGGATGACCCCACCTTAATTTAATGACCATGGCATGCTTCTGTTGAACCAGTAACTATTTTTTAAATTTTAATTTAACCAATCTAACATAAATAATTGTAAGTAAATACAGAACTGACGAAAAGAGTATCGGAATCATTTCGCGCTGGGAAAAGACCTAAGGAAATAATTAAATGGTTTGGTTCAAAAAAACGCAAGTTTACGATGTTGTGATAGCTGAAAGAGAACTCAAGAGTTAACAGAACTTCGCAACGGTTCATAAGACATAAAAATCTCAGGGTTGGCTACATAAAAACAAACCCTATCACTGTTCCTCATGTTTACGGACACCATTTAGCCCTGATTGCAATACCCATGATTGTTACGTATTTATTTTTCCACAACGCCAGCATATATTTCTTATTCGATATGTCTACTAATTGGATAAAACACAACGACAATAACAGCTTTATAACATTGTTGCAACAGCTGCTTTTACAGTGGTATGTATGTATAAGCATAAAGCTGTTAATGTTAAAATTTTAACAGAAAATCAATTTAACAGCTGTTTGCATTTGCTTTTATTTACATTGTTTTTGCAAATGTGTTTTTTTTTTTTTTTGTTTACATTCAGTTGGCATGGAAATGCTTTTTTTCGGAAAAGTTTTATTTATTTAAGAAAATATAATTGAAAATTTAAATTTATAGCAACAAAAATGAAATCATTTTTTATAAGAATTAATAATAAATGTTTGGAAGCAGCCATTAAAAATATACAAATAAATTGTTGCCGAAAAATTCTTAGTTCTTGAATTTTAAATTTTATCGAAACGCTTTGGAAAAACAGAAAATAAATAAAAATTTTATTAGCAACAACTTATAAGCTGCTAGAAAGTTAGCCAAAAAGATGCTTTATTATGGTGTCAAAAGGGCGTTGTTGCCTCAAAAAATTGCGAATATAATTATAAGAGACAAAGAAAAATATGCTAAAATGAATAAAAAAAAAAACACAAAAACAAAAGCAAATGGCCCATGATTTTTAGCTGTGGTGCTATATTATTTTCTTTTGTAATAAAACAATACAATAAAACTAAGCAGAGTGGTAACTACTTGCTTATAATTGCGTTGAATTTTTAAATTGTTTTATTACAATATTTCAATACCCTGTAGAAAAGTTGAAATACACTGTTAAAAATTAAAATCGTTGTAAACAAACGTTAACTTTTCAAAAAAGCTTTTAAAAGCTCTTTTGTAATACGCTGATTGGTTGCCTATGTAACCAATCACAACATAGCAAAAGAGCTTTTTAAAGCTTTTTAAAAACTTAAATTAAAAATATTTCAATTAATTAAAACATTTTTCTAAATGTATCTTTTAATGTTTTAATGTATCTTTTAATGTTTTAATGTATCTTTTAATGTTTAGTAAGAGAAACAAAATATATAAAATTATATAGGAAAATTGCAAAAAAAAAAAAACAAATTTATGTTAAATTCATGCGTGCTTTCCATCAAACGCTCAAATGACATGAGTAGTACACATATATTTGCAAATCCAAAAAAAAAAAATAAAAAAAAATAAAGAAACTTGAACACCAGCACAACATCATTCAATTCCATTAAAAATCAATATGAATGTTCAGCGTAGTGTAAAATGAATGCGACAAAAAATTTGTTGTGTTTTTTTATACCGCCACACATAGTGTGGAGGGTATTATCATTTTGTCAGAAAGTTTGTAACGCATTAAAGGAAACGTCGTAGACCCTATAAAGTATATATATTCTTGATCAGCACGACGAGACGAGTCGATCTAGCCATGTCCGTCTGTCTGTCTGTCCGTCTGTCCGTCTGTCTGTATGTATGCGATTCATTCGCTCAGTTTTAAAGATATTGACCTGAAACTCGGAACTTAAGCTTTTCTCAGGTCTAAGCAGTTCAAGTGTTAAAATCAAAGTGCCACGCCCATTTTAAGGTATAGCCCCCATACAAACTTTTACGGTTTTTTTCGGATTTTTCTATGAAAATAGCTATTATTTATTAATGTAGTTACTCGAAGTTGGAAAAAAATACTTCTTATGTCATTCAATATCAAATCCAAACTGCCACACCCATTTTTAGATATAGCCCTCATACAAAATTACCGCCCATTTTCGAATTTTTGTATTAAAATAGGTATTATTTATGAAACTATTCACTCAAATTTGGATAAAAACACTTCCTAATGACATCCAATATCAAAACCAAGCTACCACACCCATTTTTAGATATAGCCCCCATACAAAATTACCGCCCATTCTCGAATTTTTGTATTAAAATAGGTATTATTTATGAAACTATTCACTCAAATTTGGGTAAAAAACACTTCTAATGACATCCAATATCAAAAACCAAGCTGCCACACCCATTTTTAGATATAGCCCTCATACAAAATTACCGCCCATTTTCAATTTTTGTATTAAAAAAGGTATTAATTATGAAACTATTCACTCAAATTTGGATAAAAACACTTCTAATGACATCCAATATCAAAACCAAGCTGCCACACCCATTTTTAGATATAGCCCCATACAAAATTCCCCCCATATTTTTTGTATTAAAATAGGTATTATTTATGGAAACTATTCACTCAAATTTGGGTAAAACACTTCTAATGACATCCAATATCAAACCAAGGTACCACGCCCATTTTTAGCTATAGCACCCATACAAACTTA
>JAEIFJ010003054.1:0-15436 GCA_018903435.1 Leucophenga varia | reverse complement strand
GGCAGGTGATAGAATACTTGAACCTCATGCAATAATGCACTCGTTAGGTACACGGTCAGAAGTAAGTGCATTATTTAAATCATCTCCGAAAATATTGACTGTTGAAGAGAGCGTAGCCATACCCTCAATAACTGCGAGACCTATGCAGTCATCGGTTGTAGGACCTAAATCTGTAGCCGAAACGAGAGAATCCATGGACAACGAAATACCATCCTTAAAATCTATTGGCATTCAAGTTATGGCAATATCTACAATTTCTACTCGAGAAAAGGAAGACGACAGTAAGATAGTTGAGTCATTTTTAACACCCATAATGAATAAAGATAGAAAATCAACGTCCGGCACAAAAATATCTGTGCAATCATATACCAAGAACACTGTTTCCACGAATACGCAAAACTCACAAGAGAATGATAATGTTGCAGATAATGGTTCCATGAACTTACCGGAAATGAAAGCTTCCTTATCTGGTGTATTTGGAAATAAATTTTCGTGTACTCAGGATTCCAAGCAAACAGTCGGTACAAATGTAACAAATCAGTCGCTTTTTGAAGAGAGCATAGGAAAATCCTCAACCAATGAAAGACCTACGAAGTCATCTGCTGTTGGATCTATGTCTGCAGAATCCGAGAACAATGAACTAGGTGCGTCACAATCCGGAGGTACTAATTATAAAGCAATATCAACAACTTCTACTGTAAATAAGGTATGTCAGCCATCTTCAAAACACATTCAGAATGATGGCAGAAAAACATTATCGTCGGACACAAAAAGATATAACCGAGCATATACCAAGAGACATAAGTCTACTCAAACAGAAGACACGAAAAATAACGAAAGGATGGTGGGCTTTGGTTCTAAGAATAGCGAAAAGTTTCCTGAATGTGAATCTATTGCATCAGACGATAAAGCAAAAGGCTTAAGAAATACTGATGATGATAATCAAAAACTCAATACCAGTATAGACAACAAAACAATGCCTTTAAGTAAGGTTAAATGTACTTGCAAGAGGAAAATACCATTTACAGGGTCCGTAGAAAAAAACTGTAGGACAACATCTATAATGAATACTTCAAATTATCAAAATTTGATTGGGCAATGTGAAACTAAGATGTCGAGTAACCACTGTCGAAGATGCATTAAAAGAAATCCGTGTATGAGAAATGATTTGGAGGTACGAGAAGCTATGTAATATATATATCATATTTGATCTGTTTAAAATGGAATTTTTTTTTTTTATTTTTTTTTTTTTTTAAAAAAATTTTTTTTTACCCCCTCTTTTGGAAGGAAAAGGGCACTTGGGAGTATGTTAATGCGCGAATCAACAGAAGGTGCTGACCCCTTAAATACGCTACCTCTCGAAAACAAAAACATCATAGACAGCACTACCACTATTGAACGTAAGACGAAAAAATCCATAAGACCAAGACAATCAAAACAGCCATCTGTAAAAACTGAGACAACACTGGAGAAAGCCAAAGGAAAGTCTAAGCAAAAAAAGAAGTTTAAGTTGATGTCTTCTTCAGACGAGCTGGTCATTGCCAAAAGGAATTCGAAGGAAACCAATGATATTTGGTAAGCTGCAACATATATTTTGATGTTTTATCAATCTACAGTATTCAAATGTGACCCAATTCAGGTTCAATTGCAATGTGCCCTTACGCCTTAGTATACCTAATGAAATCACTTTGGAACATCTCCTGCAAACAAATAATTTTCACTCCTCGGCAAATAATAATAACGGAAACGCATGTTTTCCAAGATCTGAAATGCAAAGCATCAAAATACATCCAATGTGTATTAGAAATACTGAGGATCCATCTCTGGCTACAGGTCCGTCTGCAAATATTGCACAGCCTCTGCCTCAGTCCTTATGCTCGAATTCACAACCAATGGAGCAATTTCCATTCTCTCCTTATTTTCAGAACTCGGCATTGCGTTATTCTCCTAATTCTATGCCAGGTCCATTTCAAAACTTGGGACCGACTTCTTTTCAGGCTAATCTTCCACCTTATTTGCCAAATTCTTCTCCACCTATCCCAACTTCATACCCAAATACGTTTTCGTATCAGCCCTTTCCATACAAGTCTAAGAAACCTGTCCTGGGTGCAGAAAAGAAACATAAACAGAAAAAGAAAGAGCATTTTAGGAAGAAGACCTGCAGACAGTGGTTGAGTGAAATGTTTTGTTTCAAAAAAATGTTGGAAAACTGTATGTGCGAAAAACCGTCAGGTCCTTGCCGCCTTTGCTATTGTAATTGCAAGATTAGGGAGCAAAGAAGTACAGACTCCGATATGTCGATGCAAAGAGTGTACTCTGCACTTACGGAAAAATGAAATTCAGAAGCAAAACACACCTCGCATCAAAACGAAACTTAAACGAAATAGAGCTAAATCGATAAGTTCCCAAAATGTGGTTTATTCTGGGGAAAAGATCTGTACGCAAAGTAATTCACAACAAAACAAATTAAAGTCTACAAAAGCAAAGAGGGGCTCAGAAGAATCTTTAGTAGTATCTGTAAAGCCAAAAAATCTAAGCGATAAGCAGAACGAAAATCTTTTAAGGACTGTAAATCATAATAAAACTAATGACCAAACCGGGAAATCAAAATCTTTAATATCAGGGCAAGAAAAATCAAAAGTCTCTAACGTATTAAAGACTTCAAAAAATACGATTCAGAATTCTAAAAGAATCGTAAAACAAACACGGTCGGAAGGAGGCGACATACAACACATGAGACCTAGGAGAAGTAGTTCAAGTAAGTCTTTATGTTCTGCATTGAACATATTTCTGGTTAAGCAGGAGGACAATCATTCTCCTGCCGTTCTCGAGGAATACACAATAACAGCATGTGGCAGGTATCCCATGCAGAATGAAGATTGTGACTTGAGAAGATTGAGCTCTGGCATGGAATTAAATGAATGTTGTAATAACAAAAATACGAGGAGTGTGTTGGAGGATCTGAAATGCTTTTTTCAACAAAAATCTGCAAGGTAGGTGCAAAAGACTTTTGATTATATATATAGCTTTAGTTTAGTTATATTTTTTTTATATTTATTTTTTAAAGAAACGACAATGCAAGAGACAGACTGATTGTCATACGAAAACCAGATGAATGGTAAATAAATTATTCGTTACTGTTGCATTAATCATGACCTATTTTCTTAGGCGCGAACTGGACGGCTCACAACAGTTATTGAAGGTGAACAATTGTTGTTTTACTAAAATTGGAAATTCTAAAAAACAAGCAAAAAAATATGAAGATAGCAAAACACCAATAAACAACAATAACATTGTTTTAGGTGGCTTCAAATTTAAACATCAGCAGATTGGTAAAAAGTCTTCCCAGTCTTCGAATAAGATTAATTGTAGTTGCAGCAATCGGAAAACAAACTATCCTATATACAAGCCGCAGATAAACAGAAACACTGCTCCAGCCTCTCGTGAATGTCCAAAGTGCTGTTACAAATGTTTAAAAAGTGAGAAAAACAAAAGAAAAGTTAATGATGCAAAAAATCTAGTTTTCGAGAATCAATCCGAACAAGATGATGAAGTAAATGTTCTGTTGAAAGCACGCCCACTGCGTAATAGCAGTGTGGGACCTCCTACCTTGAAACAAAATTCCGGACCATCAAATGGAACCCAGAAGAAATCTAAGGTTTGCATTTGCTCGCTAAAACTTCTGCAGACCCTTCGAGATGAACATCGCAAAATGAAACAAAAGAAGAATTTAAAAGAGAAACCCGCTCAAGTTCACCAATGTTGCCAAGCTTCTGTGGAAACGCTTGGGGAAAAGGATTTACTTAACTCTTTGTATTGTCCTCAGCAACAGCAGCAAGAGCCACAGCAAAATGACGGAGAGTGGCAAGAGGAACAGTCGGAAATGACGAAACTGTCTTTATCGGGTTTGCCTAATGACGAGAAATCTAATTTTTATGGCAAGAATATCATTAACGTAGGCGAGCAACAGCAGCAATTGTGTCAACTTGAACCGTTACAGGAGCATCAGGAGATGGAAAAATACAGCAATAGCTGTAGATGTAGCAATAACTCTAAAGATCCTTCAGAGCACACGCTGACAGAGGAGGCCGCTTGCATTTGTTGTGAAAACAATGTCCAGAATATTCAAAAGGAATTGAAATTAAAAAAGCCACTTGAACCATCTGAGAGCTATCTAGAAAATTCCTATTGCAATGGGTGTTGCAATTCCAAACAGCAGCAACAAGAATATTACTTTCAATGTGAGAAAGAGAACATAAATATTGACAATGGTAAATTTACTGAAAAACGAGAACAGGGAAATAGGTTTCAAGAACAGCAATCTGGTAATCGAGTATGTAGTGCATTATGTGATGGTATTCTAAATGAAACCAAACCAAGAATGGTCTCAATTAAAGCTTATATAGAGAACGAAGATGATGAGATATTCATCCTGTATTCTCCTGAGGAAGTACCATCTGAAATACAGCAAGAAAATGTTAAATTAAACTCTTGCGTTTCTGAATTTAATGAGAACTGCATAAAGTGCTCCCAAAAATCTTTGCATCAAACACCAAATGAAGAGCAGCTACATTTGCCTCTTGGCTGTACATCCTGTCCCTACTGTCAATGTCAGTATCCACAATTACACCAAAACGAATGTGACCTACATCTAACATGTTCAGAAGCCAACTGTTATCAAAATATTCGGAACCAGCAAGAACTGCACAGGAACTCACAAAAATCTGATAGAATTAGATATATGGACTGCGTTGCACTAATTGTTCAACGACAAGAAGAGGATAGTTTTCAAGAACAACAGTCTGATGATCAGATATACGATTGCAGTGCATCATGTAAAGGTATTCTTATACAGCCCCAACAAAGTGTGGTTTCAAATCAAGCTTATATACTGAACGTAGATAACAAGTTATTCACTCTGCCATCCCGTGAAGAGCTTCAGGAATTACAGAGGAACTCTTTAACTCAAGTACAGCCAGAGAGTTCTCCGCTTAATTACTACGTGTACGAGTTTGATGATAGATGTCTTTGCTCTGAATGTTATTCTCAAAAATCCTTGCAGCGTACACAAAATGAGCCATTTGAATCTAGGTACAGTGAAACTGATTCCCATCAACTATCTACATTATTAGAAAAAACTCTGTATTTCCCTAATGATACTTTACCACTAGACCACGAAGAGCAAGAACGACAGGAATGTTATCTACAATCAATATATTCTGATGTCAACAATTCCCAAAATATGCAGCAGCAGCAACAGGAACAAGAGGTGAACGGAATTTTTCAAGAATTGGATAGAATAATTTGTATTGACAGCAATGCATTGCCTATTCAACTACAGGAGGAACAGTTATCTGATATTAAAATATCTAGCACATCATGTGAATGTATTTTAAATACAGCTTACATACAGCCGGCAGATAACGAGATAATCACAGAGTATTCCCCAAATAATGTATCTCACAATTTACAGCTGAACTCTTCATCTCGAATACAGCCGGTGGGTGGTCAATACAACTGCTACGTCTCCGACTTTGATTATGTGAGTCTCTGCTCGGAATGTAATTCTCAAATATCCTTACAGCAGACAAAAAATGAACAAGAACAACCTATACCATTCGACTCTAGGGACTGTGAGACCGATAGCACCTCTCCTGAATGTCAATGTCGACATCAGGAGCTTATTGAACCAATACAACAACCAACATATTCTGATGCCAACTTTTCAAAAAATATACAGAGGCAGCAAAAGGGACAAGAGCTTAACAGAAACACTCAAGAAGCGGATATAATGATATATATTGACGGCGACGATTTGCTTGTTCAACAACAAGGCGAAGATAGTTTTCAAGAACAGTTATCCCGGAATCAGACATTAAATTGCAGTGGATCATGTGAGGGCATTCCAGAGCAATCAGCTTTAAATCAAGCTTCACAGCCTGAAAATATTAAATTGAATTGTTATGACAATTATTTACATTATTTTGAAGAGCAACAATCTGAACAACAGGAAATTAATAGTGGTTATTCCCTTAAAAGTTTTGAAAACATGCCACAATGTGCCAGCATGACACGGCACTACCGTGGTAATTTTCAGGATCAGCCATTGGACTGTCTCTGTGAATTTGAGCTTACTTCGTTGGAAGAAATGAGCCCAAACGAACCTAAGCCAGTTTTGCAGAGAGAAATCAATGACAGATCCTGCCACACTTTACGGCCATATGTAACGCAGTCAACTTGGAATATGACAGAGTCTACAGACTCAAAACAAATTCCTGGCCCTTTGCAGGAAGCACAAAATCAACTGATTCAACGTATTTCACGCAGTCATGAGCACAAAGAAGGTTTTAAAGAAAAGAAGCCTATGATACACTCTGGTTTTTATTGGAGACTCATTAAAAAACATGATATACAGCCCATTCCTGATGATGTTCAGTGTAATATGCCATGTATGAGTAAAAAAGAACTAAATTTCCAGGAAGAAAATAGTCAACAGACGTTGCAGGAGAAACAGTTCACAACGGAGCCTTCACCAGCAAAAGATGCAACAGCATAAAAGGTTAATACTGCAGGCAGTGGATCACATTTTCACCAAAATACGTTTGAGTATTGTAACACATCTATTAATATTTCTTCCAATATATCTATAAAAAAAAAACTAGAAAATTCGGATGTATTTGCTATTTATTTGAGAACATGAATCTCTGAGATCTTTCGCTTTTTGAAACAAAACTTAGTACTATTTTGGGGAATCATGGTCTCCTGCTTGGGTAGCATCTGGGATGGTAGGTTTCAGTATCAGACAAGTGCGTCCAAAGCGTGCCATATAAAGTTTTGATGACGAAGAAGATGCTTTGATCCCGCCCGCTCTGTGCCGTGGATAATGGGACAAGAGACGTCTCGCAATCTTTGGATAACTAGAGAACTTAGGACCTGTGAAAGGTACGTCAAACGGTGTATGGGAAATAGCATCTTTCGGCGCTTGTTTTGATTTTTGCGTTTTTCTTATTGCGAACGCCTTGTTTGGGAACATCGGATGGGGCATCAGGCTGTATCACGCCGGATTTTTTTGCTTGCATATTTGCAATACTCTTAGAATAGGCACGCTGGATATGCTGCTGTTGCTGCTTCTGCGTCTCTTGCTGATGTGTAATGGAACAACAACTGCAATTTCGACGCATACAACAATATGGACAATTCGGATTCCCACATGTACACATGTTGCACGGATTCAGAGGACAGTTGGGGCAGGGAGTAAATGGTCGAGTCCAGTTTGGTATGCGAAAGTCCTGCTGTTGCTGATGTCGCTGCTGTGCTGTTGTCTCCGGCAACATGCACGGCGCGGCACAGGGACCGAGAACTGTTGGTGGCACTGGCGACCTCAATGACGAACAACTACTGCAGCAAGTGCTTGTTGCTCCTGCTAGGTTACGATGCTGCATGCAAGGTGGCAACTGGCAACAGCAATTGCAGCACTTACTGCACAGGCAGTTCACAGCTGGTTGGGGTAAATTGAGGCAGCAATTCGGCATCACTTGCTGAAGTCCCATTTGCGGATGAAATACAACAGACGGTGTTGCTGACGGCGGTGCAACAAAGCTGATGGTTACATGTGGGGCATCGGCTGTTACTTTTGCTGTCGATGTTGGTGCTGTTGATATTGGCACATTGGCAGATGGGGCTGCTGGCAATGATTGATCGTTCAACTGCTGCAGGGCTTGCATGATTCGCAATTGATTTAATGAATTGAGGTTTTTCTTTTTGGTGGCACTTGGATTGAGGTTGCAACGTGCATCTGTTACCTGGCAGCCACGACTGTGGGCACCCACCATAGGATTCCGTACATCATCCGTTTGGGAGCCCGTATGTGCACCTATGTCACATGGCGAGGTTTGTTGCTGAGCATTACAGAGACAGGCCGAGGCCTGTAGTAAATCTTCAAACCGTTTACGCACTTTCGTATCATCCAGCACCACAAAACTGGGTTTGACGGGTACATTCTTATTGTGTGTCTTGGCCAATCCATTATGCACTACATTATTTTCATCAGGCTCCTCATCCGAGCTGCCAGCATCTTCCTCAATTAGCGCTATGCGTATGCGCTGCTTACCAGCTACCCGAATTACCTTTTGCTCCCTAAACTCGGCTTTGGGTTGAGTCACCTGCTGACCCAGTACGCTAGGAGCGACCTCAATCTGTCCATCATCACTTATTGTGACGGTAAAGCTTCGTTTTCCATTGGCTGGTTCGTGTTTTACTTCACCACGTGTATCAGTTGTGTCCTTAAGCATAAACCTTACCGCCCCGTCCGACATTTTTATATTTTATTAATCCGAAAAAAAAAAAATTTTTTTATAAATTTTTTTTAGGTTTAAAACATGTGAATTTGGTTGTAATATCAGACCTAGACTAAAGACTGACTAGTTGAATCTGAACAAAAGCCGAGTTGACCTTACATACTTTGAAAAGCCTATGTAATTCTTAGAAAAACCTATTGCTCATCTCCGGCTGAAAATATAGTTCTTAAAACTTCATTTCTAAATTTTTAGACGTAAAATGAAACAAATTAAATAGATTTCAACTCGAATAGTTGTTATTCTTGCTGGTTGGAGGTGCAGTTCACAACTACAGTGGGGCAACGTTTGCAAAATTTCATCGAAAATCAGTAGCAAAATGTTCTGCACTGAAAGTTGTGAACACGGCATTAATGCGACCTCAAGTGGTCGCGTATTAGGACAAAGTAAATCATTGTCTCGGATGCAACGGGAACCAGTTCAAATGGGGCAGTTGGGACAACTGAGACAAACACCATGTCTACCGCAACAGCCGAGTTGCAACATGGGTTACGTCCCAGTGTCAGCACCAAATTTATGGTTAGCCAGTGATCTGGAGTCTCCGCGCTTGGGAATGTGCTTTGTGACCGAGAGACCAGAGGGTTTGAGGTAATTCCAGCTAAATTATTGGGCCAAATTGTAGTTCAAAGTGTATTTCAGCATTGACTGCAGAGTGCCCATTCCGAGCAATTTCAATGTGGACGAGAACCAAAGATGGATGTTGAAACCCTCAGATTCACCACCAGACAACGACTTCGGCTTGTTATTAATGCAGAGTGCCTTGCCGCCATGTGTTGGTTTCGCTAAAGGGGCAGCTAGATCTGAAAAACCATCACCAGCTTGTAGTCCGTGTTTCCCCTTTCAGGATATTTGTGCTGCTGAACCAAAGCCAAAGCACTGCATGCAACAGTCCTGTTGTGTGTGCCAGCAGATGGACCAACAAGACCTGCAACGGCAACAGCAAGAGGAGGAGCTAGAGCAGCCACAGCAAGCAGAGCAGCCACAGCAAGCAGAGCAGCCACAGCAAGCAGAGCAGCCAAAGGAACAGGCACAGCCACTGCCTCAGCAACAGCAACAACAATCCACCGAGAATACGTGCAGGGCGGTGCCTTCTCCACTAGATAACCAGCTTATGGGCTACTTGGAGTCTATTGTAGAGATCATGCTAGCAAAAAAAATTGTCTAGCTTACAGAATCAGGATGGACAGTCAGGACAGTCAAGTATGGGAGTCTTCGGCCTCGTGCCTTTACACCAGAATGATCAGCAACACTTTGATCCTGCTTTTACAAACTTGCCAAAGCTTGTACCGCCCTGTGCGTGCGGTGGAATTTCGCCAGCATCTGTCAAGGCCTCACCTGTTAGATCGCCAGCCACAACATCGCAGCCAGTCTCTCCTGACAGATCGCCACATACTTCAACTGTTGCAGCTCCCTTAGCAACAGAGCCACAGTCGAGCGCACCCATGTGTTGCCCGTTGTGTAATTTCCCCAACAAACCATATCTAGAAAACGGTTCGCCTAACTCCCACAGTGATATGGAAACTCAAACAACCTTCAACTCGTGTCCCACGTGCCCAACTCGGAGCCATGTCTGGCATCGTCCCCGTTGTTCTCATTGCTTCTGGTATCCCACAAAAATTCAAAGATAGTCAAATATAGTCAAGTTCAGTTTTCCCAAGAATAATTATACAAATTTTCAATGCAATAAATGTTTTTTTATAATAACAATTTTCTACTATATATTGAATTCCTATTGTAAGAATGTACTGCATATGCTAAGAAATAATGGATTAAGCTATAAGTAATTCTACACAATCACATTCCATATACAATACCAATAATATATTTAAAATAAGTATAAGTATACTTTGTAGAGTTGTTAACTAGGCCTAGAGTTTCTTGATTCCATATCATTTAAGTAGTTAGTAACATAGTTGCTTATAATGGATGTAATCGCAATTTGCTCTATTTCCTGATTGACTTGTAACGTGTCAAGGGACGAGGTTGTCTCTGGTCTTGACAATCGATAGACACCAGTATTGCTACTGCTCATTGTTGTTGTGGCATGGGCTAGATTCGTATTTGGCTGAACTGGAATGGCACCATATGGGAGGGTATGATTTTGCCTCTGGTCGATCGTATGGCGACGTCGCATGATGCGCCTATCATACCCACTGAACTCGGGCCTGTGTGCGACTGATGGAGCCGTGTACAGAGTTGGTGTTGCAGGTGCCGGGGCCGTTGTAGGTTGTTGGGGTGCTATATGGCGATGATGAGGTTCCACTGCAGCAAACGGAACCTCTGTGTACTGAGAAAAGGCATCCTGAAAACATTGCAATCGTGGTTGATATGAAGATGGCTGCAACTGGCGTAGGAAATGTTGCTGCTGCTGTTGCTGCAGGTACTGGTACTGCGAGTGATGAAGGTATTGTTGATGCTGCAGCTGTTGCTGCCACTGCCAAGTTCTGCTTTGTTCCTGTAGCTGACGTTGTTTATCTGCAATGCGTTGCTTGAGATGATCGAGCGCATTTTGGAGTTGCTGCTTCACCTGTTCCCTTCGGGTCTGCAGATGCTCCTCCTGCTTTTTACTCTCGATCATTTTGTGCATGAAAATGCGATGATAATGGGCGTGTTGTCGCTCTTCGATCAGCCGACTTGCATAGACATCCTTAAGGCGTTTGTTAATACTCTTGAGTTGCTCATCTTCCTGATACTGCAAACGCTGGTATTGCGCATTCAACTGTTGCAGTTCCTCCTGACTCGACTTCAAATAAGAGATATTGCTGTCTGCTTGTCGCTGCCACACTGTTGGTTGCTGCTGTTGCTCTGGTGGGGCTTGTGGACTGGCATATTTTACACAATGTTGCATCGTCCATTGATCCACAAGATTTAGATTAAGTAGATGGACAGCATTGTCGCTCATGTTGTGGTGTTGCAAGCAGTTCTCAGAGTTCATAGGCCTTTGCAGTGACATCTGTGGGTCTTGTGGCTGAGGATAAGATGGCAAGTTAATCGTAGCTGTTATATTCGTCGACTCATAGGACTCATCAGAAACTTGTTGCTGATGCTGCTGTTCTATTGTAGTTGTAATAGATTGTTGCTGTTGTCGTGCATAGGGTAGCTGGTCTTGTTCTGTTGCTGCAAGGTTCGATGAATGCTCTCTCTCAGAAGTATTTGACAAATGTTTATTCAACTCGGAACTTGTTTCCTCGGAAACAGCGTCTCTTGTAACTGCATCATTTTCTGCCAGCGGAGTCAATGTCTCCGTCGCTGCAACTGGCTCCACCCCAGTGAGCCCCACATGAATCTCGGCAGATTCCGTCAAGCTTATTTGCTGCAAATCTTTCAATATTCCCATTTTAATAATATTATTATTATTGTCCGGGTTGTGCCAGCGAAAGAGCTGCAACTGTTGTTTCCTTATATCGTTGGCATTGTACCTACTATAAAAAAAAATATATATTAAAAATGTATTTGGAAAAATCCAGAGTACACGTTTATGAACGAAAAATAAAAATGGTTTGGTTAGTTATACATAGCTCTAAACAATTTTTATGTGATTATTTTTTTATTTTTTCAAGTACTTACTTTATATCTATACTCAATGATTTCCTTAGATGGCTTTTGGAATCACGATCTATTGATTCGTTCTCGGGCAACGGCATTTCTTCGAGCACAATGCAACATTCATCGTCGCTATAGAGTTGATTTTCATTCACAGTCTCGTTACTCAAGTTGGGCATACTAAGAGGCGTAGCCTGCGCAAGATCATTAGATTCGGTCTTGATAGATATCTCCAGATTTGAGGTTTTGTTTGTCACATCCATTCTGGTTTTTCGTTCACTCTTCTTTTTCTGCTTCAATAGCTGGGCAACGTTTTTTGCTCGTCCGGATCCAACACGAAACTTTAGCATTCCACTGATTCGATCCAGAGGACTTACAACCGTGCAATGACTACGCCTACACAGTTCTCCGCGAGCTAATTTCTTGGGTATGAATAGACTCTCGTTGGAATAGACACTGGCACGACGCTTTTTGGTCTCGGCTCTGGGAAAAGAAAATGTAACTTTTTGAATCAATATTCCAAAGGAATTAGTTCTGAAAAGGACTTACATAGAGAGCGAATGACGTTCTTCGAGACCAAGAGGCCTGTTCTCGGGCTTGTTGACTGCGCAGCTTTCATTTTGAATAACATTTATTTTGTTTTTGCCGCTGTCATGACTTTTTTTCATTAGATCGGCTTTAAGATCTTCTAAGCAAGTGCTTTCCTTTTCTAAAGTCTGTTTATCATCTTCTTGTTTATTTTTATTTGGCCTGCACCATTATTTAAATCTTTATTTACTGTGTCAATAGAATTTTCGGGAAAACTTACGAAGAAGGAAAAATATCCTCTTGCTGTTCTTCAGAACTGGCATTTGATTCCTCATTGTTTTCTGTTCTATCTCGTAAAATTATAAAAAAATTTAAATTATTTTAATAAAATGTCTAAAAGTTTTCAAAGGTTTATTTACAGTTTCATACCCACAACTCCAGAGCAGCGATTCAAATTCTGGCTTCAATTCGGACACGTTCTCGTCCATGTCGCATTGTGCACTGCCTTTAGTAAATCCCATACATTTCTCTTTTATACCGCAGCGTATTTCATCAAAATGTTTACAAATAAATCTCACATTCAACCAAAGACAATTTAGCCGACTCTTGAGATTTAATATCGGATTTGGTTCTCGAAAGTGTCGTTACCGAAAGCCAAACATTCTGGTCTGCGCTGTAGACAAGCAATAAAAAAATAACAAAACACATATTTTAAAATTATATGCACTCCAAAAATAAAGCTCAAATTATACATTTGCCTTTGGTCATTTGCAGCGCGGGCCCTTAACGACAACTTGCCCACGTCAGCAAAACCAGAAGTGGATCATGAAAAGTGCCTTATAGCGGGGCTCAACTTCATTTTCTTATAAAGTAAATGTTCACATACAGAATAAATACATATTTATTCAGTATTTGCATGTAATTAATGTTTGAAAATATCTTTTAAATCAAAAGACTAAATGATTTTATCATAAACTAAGTTCAACTTTCAAGAAAAAGTTTTCCTACCTACAGTCAGATATTTTATTTGAAATTAAAAATAATAAGTATATACTTACACATACCATATATTCTTTTAATAAATTCTCAACCCATCGTCAATCAATTCGTAAGCTTTCATAATTTGTCTTTTTTTTTGTTTATTTACAAACACAACTCAGCACTGAAGCGCGCAAACAAATATAAACAAAACGTTCGCTTTTTGGGCAGGAGTTTTGTTTTGATTTCGTTTTCGGTTCTCAAGACGAAGCTGTCGCAATGAAATTTGAGTAAACCGATGTCGATGCCAATGCCGACGTCGCAGTCGTTGCCGAGACGGACTTATGAGCAAGCGTCACGTTGCACAGCCCATAACTGAATGAGTGCAACAGAATAAAGGCTAATAGAATTATTAAGCTCTTCGTATGCATGCCTGCCTGCCACGACACCTCCTATATTACAATTATGGCACAGTGAGGGTCTAAAATAAAAATACCCAATCTACATATGTCCGTTAGATAAGTAGATATAGATATACATGTTCGGTTTAGTACACGTAGCAGAACAGGTTGGGAAAAGTACGTTTGACTTTAGTTAGGGACACGTCAGCTCGTGTGCTAGCGTCCTGTGAAAGTGTTACACTAGTTGCGACCGTCGAACTTGACTACACACATATCTATAATGTGCGATTGTTATTGTCAATTTACTTACGGTCGACGTATGCTATTAATAGCTGTTGTATTTTTAACTAGCTACGCAAACAAAAAGTATTTATTTTGATATATTGAATATAAGCCAATTTATATAAAATAACTAAATTATGAAATATATCATATAAGCAATTTGAATAATTTATTTTCTACAGCCAGCTTAAAATTAATTTTTAAACTTAACGGCCGTAGATACTTTAAACCTGGGTCTGCCAAATACTCAATATTTTTTTCGATTTATTATTTCAAACAAGTTGGCAGCACCAACTCCATGTATTTTCATGATTGCAGGCTACGGTCACACTGTTACTTGTAGAGTAGCGACAAAAGAAATTTTATAGTTGCTTGCTAACAAAAACATAAAATATATAAAAGATATGGACAAATTAACAACAATAAGCGCCACGCTGTTCATGGCAGCCGATGTGTTTGCCATTGTGAGTTTAGCACTACCCGATTGGATTATTACTGAAGAAGCAGGTAACAATTGGGAAAATCAAAACATTTCACCTACGGTTACCAAAACAATAACAAATGCTTGTTGATTTATTGCAGGAGATATACGTCTTGGCCTAATGTGGACTTGCATGACACTGTACAACCGTCCCCAAGTATGCTATACCCCAGACTTGCAACCGGAATGGCTCATAGCGCTGGTCTGCATCTTCATTGGCTGCATTTGCATTACTACGACCGTCATACTGTTGGCATCCAGTACTTGGGACCGCAATGTGATTCCCTATGCACGCTGGGTGGGTTTTGCAGCTATGGTACTATTCTGCATGGCGGCGGTTGTCTTTCCACTCGGCTTTCACATTGAAGAAATCGGCGGACAGGCATATCAGCTACCGAATACCTTTAAGATTGGTATATCCTACATTATGTTCGTACTGGCGCTCTGGATAACTGTTGTGTCCGAACTCTTTGCCGGCAAAGTCTGCTTGCCACACTTTTAAATCTTAAGATCTAAACATAAGAATTAGTTAGGTTGTAATTCATTTGAAGGTTTTATTTCTGTGATTTGTTGTTTTGTTTTAATGCATATTGATGATTTTGTATGTATTTTTTTTTATGTTTATAGCTACTAAGCCATATGAACAACAACTTTTGAAATCTCTCTACAACTAAGTGTATTCACTTCGTTTACCACGTATTATAATGGTTATTAAAAGAAAAACATTCCGATTATGTACTTTACTAACATTTTATCAAAATAATTAGATTTAATTGAAAGCATAAAATCGCCTCCTTTTACAAGATAAACAATGTAACTAATCCAAGTCCAAATCTGTTTCTGATCATGCATTGTATAAGTGGCTGATC
>JAEIFJ010003053.1:0-24606 GCA_018903435.1 Leucophenga varia | reverse complement strand
GTTCCTTGTGCTGGTCTACATGCTCTTCAGCTACGAGCCATTGACCTACAAGGGTGTTCTCTATCCCCAGGCAGCCTACACAGCAGGCTGGCTGATCTGGGGGTCTGGGCGTGGCACAGCTGCCCTTCTGGGCGATATACACAATTTATCAGCAACCAGGAAACAGTTTCAGAGCAGTAAGCAGCAGATTCTTTTCTTCAAGGTACTCCTGAAAATATCTCTCTCTCTCTTTCTATTCCCTTGCAGAAACTGAAACTCGCTTTGCAGCCCACTCCAGACTGGGGTCCTCGCCAGCCCCAGCAGTTGCAGGCCTATCTGCTGCACCGCAAACAGGAGGCCGAGTCCAAGCCAAAGCGCAGCGGTTACTTCATGGACAACATATTCGGTTAGCCAAAGAAAACACGCTGGTATTTTTAAAATACTTGCATTACGCTTTATTTTTGTAATTTATCAATAAACTGCAAATTTGAATTGTTTATTTATCTTCGCTCAAAGCTTTTAGCTTTAGTTAGGAAAAGATTTAAAAACTAACATTTTGTTGTTGCTTTACTTTTGTATTATGCAGATTTAATGCTATTGTTTTTATTGCTAAGCAGCTTGATTTCTTGTCATTAACTATTCATATCTTAAGAACTAAATTCAAATGAAAATAATCATAAATAATTGGATAGAACTAATTGAGCCTAACTAGCGGCAGCTTTCATGATATTGTCTTCGACTTTTTCTATGCTTTGTGTTCTATAATTGAAATGAAAATATTATACAGATCTAATATAGAAAGGCAGTTAGTGTATATTTTCTGCCAGAAGGAAACGAAAAATAAATGGGACAAGAATAAGATTCACTTTGAATGTTAAAATTTGAAGTCGAAATAAAGTTCTTGTAAAGACTATAAAGTCGAATTAGTTTGCTATTAATATTTTTGATTCTGCTGCAATCGAATGCACAGGAATATTTTGCAAATATTCTATTAAATCTCTGGTTAATTATCACAGCACTTTTTGATTTCTTTCATTTTATTGTGCAAAATTAAATATGCCAAACAAAATCGAAAAACGGGGCGGGCCAAACTCAGGTATTTACAGCTCTTACGGACCTATGTGTGGTATAAGAACTATGCTACTTATTGCTTTTACTACCGCAGGCAATCGAATAAAAGTTAAGAACTATATAAAAAGGTTTGGCTTTGGATTTATTTTGGGAAATTTCAAAGAGGCTTAAAAGATGCTTTAATTCGAAATGTATTTCTTCTTCTGTGTGTGTGTATTAGTATTGGCAGATCTCTGTTAGACTTGGGCAATGTTGAATCGCGTGTTTGATTTGGTTTTGAAACCCATAAAAAATGTGATTTCCCTCCCCCTTTTTTACTAATGAGTTTAGAATTGACTTGTTATTTCGTAGCCTACTTTTCAGCGCAATTTGCAATTAGTAAAATTCAGCGTAACTTGGCTATATAATTTGAATCGAAAATCTATATATGCACTGGCTAAAATGGAAGTTGTCCTTTAACGTTTCACACTAGATATGGTCCTATTAATTGGTTTAGTTTTCTTTTAGTTTTCTTTTGTTTTCCTTTTGTTTTGCTTTGCTCTATAGAAAAAGTCAACATGTGTATACGATATGAGTTTACCTTGAGTATATTGTCTACTTGCTAATGATATACTAGTGTCTGTATGTTGGTTAGAAGTGTCTGCCCCTATATATCAGTTATACATATGTATATAGTACATAATTAGTTTAAAATCGAATCACTTAACAGGTGCATAGACTTAGCAGTTGCCGTGTTCTTATCCTCCTCTATTTACAGCATAGAAAAATAGAATCTACAGATCGAGTTAATCATATATGTCTATATAGATATAGATTGGCTCTAGAAAGTCTGTATTGGTCGATAGAGTCCTGTATAGCCGCACAGGCGGGCGCGCAGTGCGGGTATCAAAAAGGCCGCCAACGAGATGTCGCTCAACAGATCCGCGCACTCGCAGACCAACAGATACATCTTGTCCCCCTTCTGTGAGGTGCTCTTGTGCAGAGCAATGCGCCGCAGGCCCGCGGCACGTGGTAAATATCTAAGGTGGAAGGGGGAGAGTTGGCATTAGAACATGTTTGTGCCTGCACTTCGAGACTGCTTCACTTGCCTGTACAACATGCGGGCTCCTGTCCAGTAGAGCCAATTCTTTTCGAACCGCTCGCCATCGTCGCCCTCGAAAACCTGAAATTAAATTTTGCATTTTTCATGTCCACTCGATTCCACAAGCACTTCCGTTTCCTCTTCTCTCCATTCTTTCTCTCTTTCTCACCTTGAACACACTGATAATGTAGCCGGTGGCCGCAGTCTGTGACTTCTTAAAGCTGCCCGCCTCGTTCGATGGCAGCACCAGCGGCGGCCTGCAGATGGCAGCCACCTCGCTGTACAGGTCCAGCGTGTGGGCGGCAGTGTATCTGGAGGGGAAGTAAAGAGAGCAAGAAACAGAAAAATTTAATTGAAAAGGGCAACGAATGCAAGAGGCCTAGGTGCCTCGTGAGGGATGTGAATTGTTTAAAGTAAAAAAAGGAGAAACCCTAACTAAAACTTGCTTGAGGTGTTTGAGCATTTACGAATAGATTTATAGACTTATTTATAGATTTATAATCATAGTTACGATATTATTTCTTGTCTTACTTGAGTGTCTTGGGCTCGAACTTGGAGAGTGATGAGACCCGCAGGCTGGCATAGAAATTCGATGGATCCGTTTGCATTGTATTGATCAGATAATAAGATATAAATGGAAACTCAGCTGAAAAAAAGAGTACAAGGTTAGCTGCATTTTATCCTACTTTCTACAGGGTATATTCGCTTGCTATCAACACTTACAACTTTTCTCCATGTTGGCCAAAATCATGCCGCCCACTGCCGTGTTGGCCTGTTGCACCTCCGTGAGCAGCTCGGCGGCAATGGCTCGTTGCTTGAGCAGCGGATGCGAGAGCGGTGACTCCATGACGGGATCTATGGCCTCGAGTGGACTCATGAGATGCACAAGTATGCACAGCTTGGGATCGGAGACCTCTAGAACACTGAGCGGACTGGTGGCCTTGCCCTCGGCATTCAGAGCGGGTAACTGCAAGGTAGAGAGAGCAAGAGGGTAGTTCAATAAGTTGACTGACTAAGCAGAGTTTGTGGATGACTCACTGGTATGCCGGCAGGCAGAAAGCGATCGACACTGTGCACCGGAATGATGAAACAGTCTCGATCCAGGGTTGCCAGGGAAATGGGCTCCGAGCGTGTGCTGCCAGCGTTGCCAGTGCTGCCGAAGTTACCTGCAATAACAAAGGTCGAGGGTATTTAAAATGCGTGAGATTAATTCTTTATACATATATACTAAAATACTACAACAGAGATCATTAATATATCTATTATATATTTTTATTATATTTTATTTAAGAAGCTTTTTTATTTAAAGAGAATATCATATTGAAAAGCAAACTTTTCCCCAGATTGTTAATAAATTAGCTTAAAGTAAAGTAAAGCTTTTGTGTGAGCTTCAGTTAGATTGTGAGCAGCTTCAGCTAAAAGCTTAAAGCGAAGCTTTCAAGCGTGTCCAAACATGTCTAGTTCTCAGTATTCGTTCGTTTACAATACAACAAAGAACTTGCACCAACAACAAAAAGATGAGCAAAGAGCTAAAGATAAACATAAAGAACAGAGACCAAGAAAGGATGCCCCAATGTGTAAATAAGAAGAAGAGCAGTTTGAGGTTAGGTCTAAATTACAGGGTATGCATTATTCAAATGTTCAAGTGTGTGTGTGTGTGAGTTTGGGATCTGTGCAACATTCGTGTGAGCGCTGGCAATGATGACATTAGCTTGAGTTGCTGTTGTTGCAGTTGCTGTTGTTGTCGTAGTCATTTCTTATGCGTGCAGCAACAACAACAAGTTGACATATTGAGGTTATGTTGGAATTCAAACCTTGCCGCGTCGCCGCAGCGGCAGCTGTTAGCAACGTGCTCGTCGCACTGCACGCCTCTTGTCGTTGTTGTTGTTGTTGTTGTTGTTGCAGCTGCAACTGTTGCTGGTAGAAGTAGGCATGTTGCTGCTGCTGTTGCTGTTGCTGCTGCTGCTGCTGCTGCTCTTGCTGCTGCTGCTGCTGCAGCCGGATGAGACTGTTATTTGTGCTGTTGCCGGAGCTGCTGTTCCAACGCAAAAGGGAGACGGAGCGATCGACGAGCGGCTGCGGTACGTCCACCTCGTAGGGCATGGATGGCAGTGCAAAGGACGTGGCAGTGGTCGGGGTACCGGGTATGCCCGAGAGTGCGCTACATCGTTCTGCAATGGATTCTGTCGATATTTTATATGGAAACACAACACAAAAACGAAACGAAAGAAAAACAAAACAAAAACAGAAACAGAAAAACGAAAAACATTTGAATTTGTTGTCTTTGAAGAGGGGGAAGGGGGGTGAAAAGGTAAAAAGGCTGGGCGGGAAGATGAATCACAATTTTGTTGTTTTTGTTTCTTGTAGTTAGGCACAAAATGGCTGAGGAACTCTAGACATATTCCTAATGACCGTGTGACATTTGGTATTAGTAGGCGTGGCATTACTGCTACAACTAACTGTTAAACAAGTGGTACACAGTATGGCAACTACTCGCTCTCGACCTTCGCATTGCACACATGCCACATCTGCCACAACTTACATCCACGTTTGTCTCTGCCCCAAAAGCCAAGCCAGCTGGAAATTCGAAGATTAGGTTAGCTTACACGTGAGCCTCGATAAACGTCGCCAAAACTACTGCTATCGGATTATAGTGTAGTATATATATAGTACAAATACATATATACATATGTATATCTATGTTTGTACGTGTAATTGTCTTTGCAGCGATTCCTTCATGCGTGCCTAATAAAGCCTCTCAAGGTTCAGGGCCAAGTTATGTGCTCGGCAAATGGAAAGCGATGCGAGGCGGAAAAATGAATTCGACGTACGTACACTTATTCTATAATTGAGAGAGAGAGAGTGGGAAAGGGGGAAAGTGGGGGTTGTGGAATTTGTGAAGGTATTGGGGAGTCTGCTGGGAATGTTTCAATATTCAATTCGTGGATTTATTTGCTGCGTTTCTTTTTTAGGCTTAAGTACACTCTTGAACTTCTTTAGTAGAACTTCCCCAACAATTAAGAATCTAAACATAACTATGCTGACAAAGGCATATTTTATTAAACTTTATTGTTATTTACCAAACATAACAAATTGAATTTTTTGCTATTTAAATAAATAAGTAAAAAATTAATAAAAAAAACATTGTTCAATTTGTATAAAAGTTTTGATTGGAACCTAAATATGCCTAGTAGAGTATGTATGCTCAGAATTTTATTTGATTTAAGAATTACATATAAATTTACTTGGAAGACTTTTTACAAATACCCTACGACCATTGAAAATTCTCTAAGGGGTATACTTTGTATAAATGTAAAGTAAAGTAAATATATTCTTTCTCATAAAAAACGAATTGTTTTTATTTTTATTTCAACTCAACTTTCAGCTCGAGCCAGCAACCATGCGATATTTTCTCTCAGTCTCACAAACTGTGGCATAGCCATTTGTCTTTCTGTACGTCTATCCGTTCTTCCTTCCATTTGTCTGTATGAACGTCTATATCTCAGTTATTATATAAGCTAGTGACACTAAATTTGGCACGAATACTTTTCTATAATATGCGCTAATAAATTAACAACTTTATCAGCTTGCTAAGACATATTCTAGTGTAATGTTACATTCATATATATTTTTAATTTCAACAATATCGAATAATAAATAAAGAAGTTATACAAGTTTTTCTAATTTGACGTAGGGTATTTTACAGTCGGGCAACCTATATCTATAGCACTCGTCTGCTTTTTATTGCACTTCTCTATGCGAAAAGAACATATGTATAGGCGCCATATTTGTCTCGCACATCAGTTGGCACTCGACAGAAGCGAATGAAAACATTTGAATTGAATGAATGAATTGAATGCAATGCAAATGCTCGGGCTGTGAATGTGGTCTCGGGGGCGGGGTTAACGGGTTAATGGAGCGCAAATAACTGAGGCGCCGCGCTGAAGCGAACACAAAGCAGAGACAGAGAGAGAGAGGAGGGAGGTGAGTAAGACAGGGGAGTAAGAGATAGATAGAGAGAAAGAGAGAGAGTAGGGTGTGCGATGATATCGGCAATTTACCTTCGCCCACATCGTAGCCGGGTCGATTGGGCGAGAAGAAGAGATGGGTGCGATAATGGATCTCCTCCGGCTGCTGCACCAGGCCCATGTCGCGCGACCTCTTCGTGCGGTTCGCCTTCGATTGCAGTTTCCCTCCGCCGCCGCCGGCCTTGCTGGCGCCCTCGCGGAAATTCTTGCGAAACATTAAATTCATTTTGCTTGCTTGTTGTTCTTGTTCCTCTTATGTAATGAATGTCCTGTGTATGTTCGTGTGTGCCTGTGTGTGTGTGTGTGTGTGTGGTGCAGCGGAATGTGGTGTACGGTGGATGGGGGAATCTCCTTCTGCCGCACACTTGATTAATTTATCTTCGTTGTCCGAGTTGAGGTGAGATGCGAAAGGGTATACGTGAGTCGACTTGCTTTCTATGTATGCACTTTACTAATTTGTTAATCCACTTGTCTGTGTGTGTGTGTGCGTGTGCTTCGCTTGCTCTGTTTACTTTGTTATTGAGTTAAATTAATTTCTGTTTCAGTTTCAGTTTCTCCCTTCCATTTGCATTTGTCCTGGCCAAACAGTGCGATGATGCGACTGACTCTTGTTGGAGCTCCTCATGCCGTGGCTGCTCTCGATCTCGCAACAGGTCGAAACAGCCTCACACCGGTTCGGCCAGGCCAGACCAAATTGTGTCAAATGATTTGCGCATTTGCTTGGCGATCTTGCTCGCTTTTCGCTCTTTTTTATTATTTATTTCGAAAAATGTCTTTTATTTTGGTTTATTTTTAGACTTTTCGCGGTTTGGTTGTTTCGTTTGGTTTTATAATTTAAATGAGCGCACAAGCCAAATTTCAATTAGTCAGCCATGGAAATGTCAATGATTATTTTCGATTTTTTACAGCGGGTTTCAAGCTTAAACTAAGGCCGGGCACATTCAATTTAAACTTAATTACACGAATAATTCTTTGTTGCGACAGAATGAGAAATGGGAAATATTTTAAGTGAGTTTGCAATTGAACTTAAAGTAAAATTAACAAATGAATTTGAATTTAATTAAAGACAAACAAATGAATTTAAAATAAATTTTAATAATACATATAATAATATAAAAAACAGTATTTTTAAAGGGTAATTTAAGGCACATGCTGCTCGTTTTCAGCATTGTTTTTTGAATTAAATCATTTACAAACTGGCGGCAACTTTCGCTTTTCTTGAGCAACAAAAAGTCAATCAAAACATCAACACAAATTATGCACACACGTTTATACCGTTGTATTTGTGTGTGTGTGTGTATGTGTGTATTGTTTTCCTTTTTTTTTTGTAACAGCAGCTGCGGAAATGAACCATTTCCTTCGCTAAGCAGTTCAAAATTGCTCAAGACCGTCGGAAACGCAAACATGAGCCTTAAGTTCCTGCTGTGTAAGCGATAGAATACCCTCTAAGACGGCAGGCAAAAAGGGGTGTGTGGGTTGGGTTTTAGAAGGAGAACTAGATGATAAAATATAAGTGTCATTTATAAATATAACACGGCACAACCCCTAAAAAAACTATTCAAATTAGGCAATCATTTATGCAACTTTCTATTTTATTTATATTATTTAATATATTTATTTCCTATTTAATACCCTAACTTGAAACAAAGGAGTCTTGGCCAAGCTTGTCTTGGCAAAGTCTTGTAAGTCTTGGGTATTTCCTAGTCAATCATTTACTGCTGCTGTCCCTCGTTTTACTTCGGACACGCAAGCAGCCAAAAGGAAAGTCAAATTGTAAGGCCCGAGGCAATTAGCTGCCGGCGAAAGGGTACAACGCTCTGTACGCTGTGCCTGTGTGAGTGTGTATCTGTGTGTATGTATATGTTTTCTGTGTGTGTGTGTGATATCCTCTGCTGCTGTATGTGTGTTTAATTAGCTCAAGACACGGCTCAATTAGTTAAACTGCCGCTTATTGATTGCCATAGTGCGATAAATTTCTAAAGCTTGCCAGAAAAAAAGAAAAGAGCTGAGCCGAACAAATTGAAAACTTCCGAAAGCAATTTATAACAACTGTTTTTGTTGTTGTTGTTGGAGGCATTAAGAAGCAGCATCAAAGCGGATTTTGGAAAACGCTCAAGTGATTTATGGACTAAGAAAAGCGCATAAAAAGTTAAAGCACAAAATTTGAAACTCAATAACGAGAGAATAATTGAATATGATTGGCAAAGTATAAGTGCAATAAGGGGTGTGCGTGTGAATAGTCATTAATACAAGCTAAGTTCATTCAATATTGGCAGAACACTAAGCTCAGCGACTTCATAAAGCTGCTGCTGGTCAGAGCCACTTGAGAAGCGTAATAAAATGAGGGAGAAGCTGCTTAAGCCGAAGGTTTTCCTCTCAATCCCGCTATGAAAACTAAGTCCGCCATCAATACGGGGCAATCATTGGGGGTGGGATTTGCACACACATTGCGTATACGCATTATTATCACATTGCACATGACGAAATCACCAGCCGAAAGTGGACTGTCAGCACATAGTAAATTTCAATAAAAGAGGAGAGAAAGAGAGAGAGGAGAGAGTGGGAAGAGAGTGGGAGGAGAATGTGAGATCTAATGCGAAATGGATCATAAAGTTTTTACAGCATTGCCCCCACTCAAGTGGCCATAATTAATTGTTTTTACGACACAAGTTACAGCAATAATGTCCATCACACACAAACACACACACACGCACACCCGCAATCAAAACAAACAGCAATGAAACAATCAAATAGGCCCCCTTATAGCAGAGGCCAGGCCACAAGAGTGAGAGATAATAAACATAAAAATTAAATTTCGCTCTTTTCTCAAAAAAAAGCCCGAAGATATATGTATGTGTGTGTGTGTGTGTATTTGAGATAGGTATAAGTGGAACTATATATAGGCTGCCTAAGAGTACACTCGACTGGCAGTTGCTCTGTGCCTGCGAGGCGTATACTTAATATAGTAATTCTTCGCTTATAGAGTAGAGTCTTTGCCAAGCAGGCCATATTTATGTATATTTACAGGGTATGCAAAAAACTGAATGAAATCAAACATGAAGCATTAAATGTGAATCTGAATATTCGTGAGGGCTGCACTTCGAGTTGAGGTCGTACATGACCTAGGCAGAGGCGCAGCCACAGGCACAGGCAGACGGCCCTTGACCTTGTGGGCGTGTACAATCCAACTAGTAGATATCTGTGTGTGTGTGTGTTAGAGTGGTTGCCTGTGTGTGTGTGTGGGTGAAGTGTTGTTGAATGATTCGGCAGGTTAGCTTTCGAATAGGTTGACTAAGTGTTGGCACAAAGCGTTTTCTTGCCGTGTAATTGCTGAGCATGTGATTTGTGATTATTCATCAAATATTATAGCGGGTACTCGTACATACATATAGATACATATGCTAAGCTCTTCTACGAAGCCAACTAACAGCTGAAAAGCTGAAAAGTAAATGGTTTTCGGTTTAATGCAGTTTCAAGCGGTTTCGTTTATTCTTTTTTTTCAGTTTACTTTTTTGTAAGCGAAGTGTCGATATTTTATAGCTGACTATATAGTCGGGATTTATATATATACATATTTATTTGAGTCTATTTCTCTTTATATTTACACTGCAATTTTATAAGGATTACAATTTATTTAGGTTATTGAATAAAGTTATTTAATTTAATTATTAAATAAAATATTTAATTTCATCATTTTATTGTATTTCTTTTTTATTTCCTTTTTACACTTTCTATTCATATTATTCGTATAATTTTTATGTAATTGTGTGCTCATGAAATGCATAAATTATATATTCAATGTGTAACGATTTCATTTTCTTTCGAATTTCACGCATTTCTCCGTGCCACGCTGCGTATACTTAATTTTGTCACACTTCATGCACTCATCTCAAACGACATTCTCTGTCTATATTTATATACACAAGCGTTTCTATATAGACCCCGCACAAGTATTTTCTTCTTTTCTATCCCTGCCGCAGGACAACTTTGGCGCGACCTTAGTGCGGCATCCAGTGTCAGCCACGGGTCGGCTACGTAATATTTATGTGTTTCATTGTTTGCCGAGTAATTAGCGACTGTTTCGCATAGTTTTTTGTTTCGTTGTAGCTCGCACAGAAATCAATAGAACTCTATTCAGTTTGACAATCACACACACACACTGCACACACACACACACACACGTCGGTGTTCACACGCCTGACCCAGCGCAGATAAGGCCCACACTCATATGATTCGAATTTAGCTTACAGCTCGAGCAATGAATATGAATAAATGCGAATGCGAATG
The DNA here is from genome assembly GCA_018903435.1 of Leucophenga varia. Taxonomy (NCBI): domain Eukaryota; kingdom Metazoa; phylum Arthropoda; class Insecta; order Diptera; family Drosophilidae; genus Leucophenga; species Leucophenga varia. Next base: position 14,160 of record JAEIFJ010003053.1, on the reverse strand, counting down.
CGAATGCGAATACAAATACGAATACGTCGCGAAAACGTTTTGCCAGCGCTGCGTTTGAAATTCGACTGGCAGTCGGCAAGCTTTTCCGCGGCGTTTTTCCGCCGAATCTCGCGGGCAATACGCTTTTCATTAACTCAAATATGACGGCATCAAATTTTCAAAACTTGCACTTGGCGAATATGTAAAATGTACAGCGAGCGAAGACAAGAACACGTAAACGCAAATGAAAAACGTAAAAGAATATGAAAAACGTGAAAGAAAAGCTTTCGTCACTTGTTGCGCATACGCCGTGTGGCCTGTGTGGCACAATACACGTTTCCTGCAGCGCGTCGCGAGGCGACCTTAGCATTAGTCGTCGTCATTCGCTTTATATTGCTAGTTATTAAATATTTATTATACAATTTATGGATTTTTCATTCGCCGCCCGAGAGCACCGAACATTGCGGCAAATTAACGTCGAATGAAACGAAATGTAAGCCGGATACCCGCTGCTCCTGCGACTATCGTATCACTTCGGACTCCTTCCTATGTACACGGCGCGAAGGCGTACGACAAACAACACCCACAACGCAACAACAAACAACGCGGGCACAACAACAAACAACGCACTAAAGCGATAGAGAAAAAAAAAACAGAAGCAGAAAAAACGTAACAACAACACTAACAATTTAATATGAATAGCACCTGCGTGCAATTCAGGTACGACTATCAGATATCCTGTTCTGAGTAAAGGTACTGCAGCATGACAAAGTTTTGCATTGGAGAACTAAGGAATAGTTTGTGATTGATGGAAAGTGACAAATGAACTGCAGATAAAAGTTTCATTTACTATACTTTGGAAGTAAACTTCTATAGCAGCAGATCATATCACAGTAGTAGCAGTTACTACTGCAGTAGCAACAATAACAAAAATATCTATAGAAGGTACACTTAGCAATGCAGTAGCAGTTCCTTTAGTAGCAACAGCTTCCAAATCAATACAGTAGCAGTTTCAGTAAAACTTGATGGAGCTAGGCTAGCAGTAGCAGATACAATTTCCGTACAAGGTCCTAGTAGCACTTAGCAGTAACACTTAGTAGAAACACGTATAAGTATATATGGTTATTTATGTATGGTTATCGAAGCAGTCAATATTTTATATTGAAATGGAGTTGGAGTAACACTTACTGAAGCAGTCACAGTTTCTAACACAGTATCCATAGCAGTAGCATTTTCCATGAAAGTAGCAGTTACTACAGTACAGTCTACTGGAATGGAACTGCTTCAAGTCGAAAGCATTCAGTACCCCAGAAATGTAACAGTTACTAAAGCAGTAGCAGTTACAAGTTTCTCTAGTCGTAGCAGTAACAGTTACTGTAGCAGTCACAGTTTCTTAAGCAGTATCAGATACTGAAGCAGTCAGAGTTTCTAAAGCAGTACCAGTTACAGTAGCAGGTTCCATGACAGTAGCAGTTAAAGTAGCAGTTACTGCAGCACTGTCTACTGGAATGTAATTAATCCATGTCGAAAGCATGAATAACCCCAGCAATGTAGTACTTAATCAAACAGTAGCAGTTACAAGTTCCTCTTGGCGTAGCAGTAACTTTTACTAGAGCAGTCACAGTTTCTATAGCAGTATCAGTGCAATTCCCTATTTCAGTAACTGTTACTGAAGCAGTCACAGTTTCTGTAGCAGTACCAGTTGCAGTAGCAGTTTCCATGACAGTAGCAGTTACTGCTGTCTGCTTGAAAGGGACTACCCCAAATGGAATTTCACGAAGTACTCCAGCTAAACATATTTTTTGTTATTGCGCTTGTATTGTTGTTCCACTTTATCCTGTTTGTTGCTGCGTGCTTTTTCTAGCGTTTTATTGATTATGTTCTGCCGCCTGGCCAGCTGACAATTCCCGTAGCTTCCGAGTCGACCTCGACTGGGGCCGGGACTAGCGACAGTTGGGCTAGGTATCTAGGGATGTGGGGAGTGGGGGGGGTAGAAAGAATAGGAATTTTTGGACAGAAGTCATTCGCCTTTGGTCGCTTTAATCTGTTTTCTGGTCTCGTTTTCTTTTTGTGTCTTTCGGCTGTTTTGTGTGCGGTTTCTGACTAATTTGCCGCTGAACTTACTAGGCCAGTTTCATAGCTAATTTGGCCACGTGCCACACGGCGGAGCAGGAGGAAAGGAATTACAATGACACTTAAGAATATAATGAGAGAACTGCGAAAAACTAATGAAGTGTCGTTGGAAAAGTCTTTTGTGCGCAAATTATTTCAAATGCCCGAGGAGAAAAGGAAATTATGACTCATAATAAAAATGAAAATCAGTAACGATTTGCATAAGCAATAAATATTTATTTAACTTTCTGCGTGTTGACAAACTGATTTCGTGGCTGTTCCAAATACAGAAGAGTTTGAGTTCTGTTGATCTGCTGGCATTATTTATGAGACATTTGTTTAGCCTGTCATGCGGCATCTGTCATGTGCCGTGTGCTGTATGTGGCATGTTGCACGGGGCATGTGGCGTGTGGCATGTGTCATGCGGTCTCAAATGCTTTGGCTCAGCAGCGGCAGCAATAACAACACGTGATTTACATGCGCTCAAGCTGCAGGCGAACAGCTGAACAGCTGAACAGCTTCTCCCGCAGGTAATCCCAACTGCATTGCCTCCTGCATCCCTCCCCCCTCCCCCACACTCGGATCAAGTGCCGGGCAAAGCCTTAAAGCTGAATCAGCATTGTCCTGGCTAAAACTGCAGTCGCTTCGTTTTTATGACTTGCCACAAAAGTTTCACAAAGGCAACACGCAACTGCCACATGCAACGCAGCGCTGGGAAGGTGAAGACAGGCGCACTCAAGTGGCATAGCCGAACTGCTGAATACGCTGCAGATAGAGGCTAATAAACTACACAGAGCACAGACTGTTAAGTAGTATTTACTCTGGTATATACTGTCTCCTTTTGGTATTTTAAATAGCCACTAAAAATACTCATGAACTATATACCAAACTCAACATGCACTGCGCCTGCAGGTGACGCCCATCTGAATGGTAATATCTGGCTATAAATAAGTGCATTCAGCTGACACGCTCCACCATAATAAGCATACTCTGGAAGGTAGCGCCGTGGGGTATACTACAATATAAAGTAGCTACTACTTACTAACTCGACTGTTGCCCCGGCAACCGAGCCAAATGAGTTCCAGCCATAAACAACTTAGCAAAGTGCCGACTGGCACTAGGATAATGCACGTAAATGATCCAAATGAAATTCCTTGGCTCGTAAATTTTAAATGAATTAGTTAGCATGACTTTTTCACAGAGAAAGAGAGAGAGAGAAAGGGAGAGAGAGAGAGAGAGAAGGGGAGGGGAAAAACCGGATTGGCGCGAACTTAACTAAAGCGTTATGAGTTGTTTAAGTAGTGCATAAATTACTGCTGGACGAAGAGCAGGGTAAGAGGAGGAGGCGCCTTGGTAAATATTCATAATTAGTTCAAACAAAGAGAGAAATAAATTAATGAGGAACTATTAAAGGTCATTAGCTGCCAGAGAAGTTATGCTTATTTATTCCTGTATTTATATATTTATTTATTTAGTCATTATATTATATATTTATCTGTTTGCCTATTTATCATTCTATGTATTCATATATTTATCTTTACATCTATTAATGTATTCATCTTTTTATGGATTTTTTCATTCATCTATTTATTTATTTAGTATTAAATCAATTAATTGTATCATCAATTCACCTATTTATATATGTATCTGTTTATATATTTATATATTCACTTATTAATCACTTATCTATTTATCAATGACCTGACAATCAATTTGTCTATTCATCAATTCATCTAATAATCTATTTACCTATTATCTGTTTATCTTTACATATAATTATTTATTATCTATCAATTAACTATTTATTTACTTATCTAACTGCCTTTATATCTGTTAATCTTTTTATATATTAATCTAATTATCTATCTATATATTTCACTTTTCAAATATTTATCTATTTATTTTTTTAGCTTTTTTCTACTTATAAATTTTTCTATTCATCTATTTATCATTTATTTATCTATCAATTCACCTATTCATAAAATAATCTATTCATCAATTCCAATTATTTATGTTTTTATCATTTTATCTAAATAAAAATTTTTTTATTCATCTATTTATCATTTATTTATTTTTATCAATTCAACTATTTATAAAATTTTATATTTTTCCATTTATCTATTTAACTTTTTATCTGTTTATCTTTTTATTTATTTATCTTACTATTTATTTATATACGTTTATATTAATTTATATATTTCTCCCTTTATATTTGTATGTATACATTTACCTACTCATCTATTTATCTGATTATAATATTGACTGGCCTTTATTTTCTCTATTAGCCGATTATGTATTGGCTTCTTATGCCCATGATAAGTGGGTAGTTATCACTGTGGGAAGAGACTCCCAGGTCTCCCACGCTGTTGGAACCACTCTAGCGACGCCTCTGGCTTGTCAGCAGGCTGAAAGAGCTCGTCACAAAGTTGTCAATGTGCTGCGATAGCGATAAGCGCCAATGATTGATATACGATATACAATACGATTGTTGGCCCAACTAAAGAGACACAGACAGCGACAGACAGTGGGGTGGTAAGTGCGGGGGACTAGATGTAACCCACGGGGTACCTGTAGTTCCGTCTGGGGGCACTCCCGACGTCATGAGGGCTTATCGGCGTCCGATAGATAGATAGATCGATTCATGGATACGTCATCATTCACACCTCCGAATGCGTATTTGACGCGTTATTTTCAGCAGGGGCTTTACGCACTTTTCACTGCTGTCCGCAGCAGAAAATGGGAAGACCACAAGAAAAATGTTCCCGAATTTGCAATTTAACGAGCAGAAGGAAAGGGAAAGAACAAAAAGGGACGCACAGCAAAAATGGTCTTGAAAATGCAAGTAAATCTTTTTTGTGGCAGCTTTTCGGCTGCTTCACTGACAGCTGCTTTTCACCAGTTTATTGCTGCGCCACGCCCACCGCCCCCGTCGCCCCTGTTATGGGCACACTACATAAATTACAACGTCATTCATTTCCGTCATAAAATTGAAAAATGCTGTGCAAATTACGCGTAAATAAGAGAAAAAGGCGCCAGCGAGAAAATCGAGAGAAAAACGCAATGAAAATGCGCGCGGCAGGAAAACTACACGCTATTTATGCATGAGTTTCCACACACTGCTTCGCCGGTTTTTTATGGCTGGCGCAGAGATGTTTATGACGACACCACAACTATATCTGCAGCTGCATCTTGCGGGATGCCGGACACACAAACACACACGCAGATAAACGCACACAGATACGTTTGCCGGCACTTTTAATAAGAGTTTCTAGTTGAATTACAAATGATTTTTTAAGTATTTCAAATTGTTGGGGGTATTCTTGCACAGTGATATAAAGAAGAGATATGTAATGAATAAAGGATAGAGAGATGTATTTAAACGTTAACTTTATACAATACAATTTAGAGGGAGAAAATGATGGTTAGTGTATGTGTAAATAGTATTGATATTATTTTATCTTTTGAGGTAACTTAATGTCGTCAAAGTCTAAACCACCGAGATGCAACCGATATGCATACGCGTATAGCTATAAATGAGGGGGGAATATTACGTGAATTGTTTCACCAAATTTAGTGGACGTAGCTCTCTAATAATCTCTGATATTTAGGGTCTTATTACAACAAGACAGAAGAACAATATACGGACAACACGGACAGGATCGATAGATGAAAAACCGCAAAACACAGTCAGATAGAAAGTGATAAAGAGAGACAAAGAGACAGACAGAAGGAAATAACAGATAGACAGGACAGAAAGGCAGACAGAATGAATGAGAAACAGAAATACGGACAGACGGACATATAGATAGACAGACAGCCAGACATACAGGGAGACAAACAGACAAAGACAAACAGACAGAGAAGTAGACAGACATACAGTCAGACAAACAAAGGGACAGACATATTGGCAGACAGGACTCCACCGAAGATGCTGATCAAGAATATATATATCTCACTTTATAATACCGGAAACACCTCCCGGTTCCCACAAAAAGATATAACATTATTATACTTATTAAAACTGGATGCTACCGTAAATTTTTGTTTAGGTTCTATTGAAAGCATTCCACTGAACAACAATTAATCTTATTGGAAATATTCATTATTTCCAATTAAGAATTTCCAATATAACTGAGCCACTTTACAAATTCCCCAACTTCTCAGTTGCCCTTTCAAACTTCCTTGACCTGATGCAAGACAAACCAATTGGCCAATTTGCTTGGGCCATGAATGTTATTCGTGGTTTGCTGTTTGCATTGACAAGATCCGATAGATGCTGCCTGTAGATTATGCACACCACAACTCATATGCTGACAGATTTGTGAATGCATATTTGCATAACTGCCCCCACATATACATATGCAATTACCACACACACACACACGCACGCACACACGCACAGGCTCTTTCTAGGGCAAGCAAATGTGCTGATATCTAAATAATTTGTGGCCTGCTGACACAGTCGCCATAAGCCCTCATAAATGACCCCCTCCCCCCCCTGCCTGCTCTAGCCATTTCAAAGGTCAACCAGAGAGCAAATGGCCAAACAATGAGTCCCCTCCCCAACCAAATCCCTGCCAGAGCAAAAACCAATTCGAGAGGCCTGCAAATTTATGCTCGATTGTTGTGCTCGGACTTCAAGTCCAAACTGCCAGAGAGAATCGGGTCAACTCACCCATATAGTCGCATTGCAATGGCTCCGGTGGCTTCTCGTGCAGCTGACGGAGCCAGTGCATCAGTGTGGCCAACTTGCTGCGCCTCGTGTTGGTTCTCTCGCAGTTCAGCACACTCGGCTCGAACTCGAAGCTGACTTCCAGTGCCCGCTGCATGGCGTTGCAAAGCATTCTCGATCTGTTTTCTAGTATTTTAGTTTGGTATTTCTTCACTTTTTAAATAGCAGCACTTATTAAATTCAAGCAGAACTACGCGTTGTTCAAACTCGACTGGACTCTGCTTTCTTCCCCCTTTCGCAGGCTGTCGCAGCTGTTTTCGATAAGGTTCCACCTCGTGTCTATCGTAAATTTAGCTTTAAATCAGCAAATTGTCAGATAGCCCACAACGCCAGACGATGCCCGGAACGCCTGCCATGTCAATCAAAACAGGCAGTGGGTATTTTTTTCGACAGCTTTTCAATTACTCACGGCCCCAAAAACAAATCGAAACTGGAGAAGTGTGTAAAGGAATGGAAAGGGAGGGGGGGTGGTTGAAAAGGCTGGGCGAAGAAGGAATCACAAATTTCACATAAACATAAAAAATCCCCAGCTAATTTTTGCTGTCATTATTCATTCGCCGGGCTCTGCAAAAAGAGGCGTCCATTGTAAAATTTAATGGTGATAAATCAGGCAAATAATTCAAGCCAGAACAGCCCCCCTACTCTGTGTATATGGTGTGTATACTATATATAGAGGCCATATAGTACGATGTCTGTATGGCAGTTGTCGTTGGCATCACAAAAGTCTCGCTTTCATCATGCAAAAATGCAAATATCATAAATTAATGCAGATTTCTGAGAGCCGGGTGGAGAGGGGGCAGCTGTCAATGATAATGCCACTTTATATGTGCGGGTTTTGGTTCCCCCTTGGGGGGGGAGAGGGGTATATAAGCTACTAAGAAGGACTTGCAATATTTGGCAAAGTAACATTGTCATTTTATAGGGGGATTCCCAATTGGGTTGCCTAATTTGGCTGACATATTATTTATGCAACTGTTCAACTAAATTATTGTGCTCATTCACAATTGTCCGGTAATTAGAGCAACTTTTGCATTATTCAAGTGAAGTCTGCTATTCATTTGACTAACAAATTTTGCACTCGATTTATATTTCCACATCCGTTGCTGCGGTTCCTAAACGCATTTAGTGGTCAATCTTGCGGTTAGGAAAACCTCAAATACTCGTATGTTATGGTAAATGACAGTTTCAACAACAATTTCATGAGTGGGGAAAAGTAGGAGGATATACAAAAATTTAATATACAAAAGTAGGTTATGTATTCAGTTTAAATTAATGAAATTTTATTCATTTTAATTATTTGGTTTACAGTATGGTGAGGTACCTTAAAACTAGACTTAAAGTAGTTTCTGCTGATATCATTTCATGAAGTCTTCTGTATTGCATAAGCAGAAGGTATCTTCATAATTCATTCATATATTTATTTAAAATAAATAATATTGTATAAACGACATGCATATTTCACATATCTTATATATTCTTGATCAGTATATCAGTCTTTTTGCGCCTTTTTTTTTGTCTGTTTTTGGGCTTGAAAATATTGAATATATATTATTTGAAATTATTGTGTTTGTATTTAATTAAAGAGAGTACACCCAATTCATAGAAAAATGGAACAAGAGAGAGGGAAAGAAACTAAGAGTAGCGTAAAGTACAATAAATATATTATTCAGCTCTATTACATAGGCTATGTAAGATATCAAGCTATTGCATTCGACTGTTAATTTGTTTACTTGTCAGACATTAAGGGCTAGTTAGTCTAGTTACTTCCGCATTATCCTAGTCCCCTTCTCTTTATCCCTCTCTCTCTATCTTTTTTATAATTACCTTCCTTCTCTGACTTCCCCTCCCTTTTCTTTTTTATGTCTTAATCTTATGTTAAAGTATTTATTTTATTTTATTTGGTATTTTAACTTCTTCCTTCATCCATTTCCTTGCCATCTTCGACTTTTTGATCTTTACGCTTTCCCTCTTTCATTCTCTTACTTTCTCTTAAGCCATCCTGCCTTTATTTAGCTCCTATTCTATATTTAAATGTGTTATAATTACGCTCTATCAGGCTATAGTTATCACGTGTTGGGGACCCCCAAATCGAAGTGGAGTGAACGATAAACATGATGACTTCGCACTTTCACGCACAATCGAGTAATCAAATTTAATACTATTTGGACAGTGGGGACAAGAAGGCGAGGCAGGTGGGCAATAGACATACTTCAGTGTATGTATGTGTGTGTGGCAGGTGTTGCACATGACGTGCTTGACAGGCTGCAGCAAAGTTCTGCAATTGCAATTTCTGCTTTACGACTTGACTAAAGAAATGTCTAATTAAATATTAATTATTAAACAGACAAACGACGACGACGACAACAGGCTGCTGCTGCCTGCCATGTTGCGCTAGTGCCGCAGGGGCAGTGGGCAGTGGCAGGAAGGAGGTGGGGTGGCCACCCCGCCGGCATATAGACTTCATTTCTTCTCTGGCTTGGCCTCAACATCTTTGGCATTTCATTTTATTTGCGCAAACCTCGCTGTGCACCCGCTCCTCCCACCGCCTCTCCCCCTCTGCCATATGTAGTAAAAAATAATGCCGCGGACTGCGGATAAGCAGAAGGCTTGCAACATAAAAAGACGTAGGCGGCAACTGGGCGTGGCAGTTGGCGAGTGCAGGCACATAAATAAGTGACGTGTGAGGATGTAAAGGGGATTCAAAGAAGGAAGGGAAAGACTTACAAGCAAGCATGAAGAGAAAGGAGAAGAGGGAGGGAAAGAGAGAGAGAGAGGAGAGGGGAGATAGGATGGAGAGGAGAGGGAGAGCAGTCGCTGTTAACAATGACATTAGTGGCACGCTTTGGGGTATGCATTAAATACTTTTATTTTTAGACTTTTTCGCATACGCACAATGAGAATCGCATCATATTTTCAACATTTTAATGGCACCCCCATAAATAAAAGAGCAGCCTGCCAGATAAAAAAAGCGGATTCCACGTGCCTATTAAAATTTCTTAATAGAATATGCAATGACTGTAGGCAGGCACAATAATGGCCAAGTTATTATAACAATTTTATTTAACTGGTTGTTAAAGAATACGAGGAAAATGTTAAAGAGAGCTAAAGGGAACAAACTCAACTGCAACTGAATCCATCAGTAAACAGTAAGTAACTTGTAAATATCATATCTTGCAACTCTCCTCCTCCCTCTCTCTCCCCCTGTCTCTCAATCTCCACCCTACTTCCTAGTACGTGACTTTGCTCGCGTCTATAAAGTTTGTTTGCACTTTGCTGTTGCAGTTGCGTTATGTCACTGCATTCGTAAATGTTTCGTTAGCCAGGCAAAACTTCAAAGGCAATCTATGCCTAGCCTGCTCTCTCTTTCTCCCTTTCTCTCTCTCCTCTCTGTCTCTTTGTGTTAAGGGTATTCCGTGCTTTATACGTTTAATAAACTGCGCTGGCAATGCATACTTGCTCAGCTTCATTCTGGCTGTCAGTTGAATGCCTTAAACTGCTTTATCTGACTCACTCAAGGAGCTGCGCAGAAGGAAGCCAAAAGGAAGCCACGGGGAAGCCGCAACACGGACATGACATAATAATAAAGATGCAAGAATGGAGATTAGTTCAAAGCAAATGCCAAGCAAATGACGCAGCGGCTAATTTTGTCGACTGCAGTCGGGCCTTGGCAGCAAACCCCAGCAGCTCTGCCTCTCTTCCTTTCTCTCCCTCACTCCTCCCTCCCTCCCCTCCCCTCCCTCTCTCTCTCTGTGCTTGCCCCATGGGCCTGCCAATTGGCTGACAACTCCATTGCGAGACTGAGTTTGCTAATCTTTGGCAGCGCATCAAATCAATTGCCTGACCCTCGGCGCCAAGGTGCAGCAGACCGAGCGCAGAGTTCAAGGCCAAGTTCGCAGGGTGTCCGGCCGCATTCATATCAAAATTGTTGCCAACTTTGGCAAGCTGTAAAAGTCAACGGAAAAACACCTGCAGCTTCAATTGCCATGTCTGCGCGGCCATAAATTGTGATAAATGAAGTGACCCGTCATGTTGTCGGGCTACTTATCAATGTTACCCCCCGCGAAATGGCAAAAAGGCAACGGCAAACGGCAACACCCGCACAATAATTTACACATTTGGCACACGGCCAGCTCTGGTTAGAGATAAAAGACAAACAGAAAGTCAACAACAACAGCAACAGCAAAACACGTAGATTTCTGACTGTTGCTTGGCTTGGATTGGCTTAAGTGTGCTGGGTATTTCCTCAGCAATTGCTTGTCTGTCTGCTTAGCTCGGGGACAACTTATGCCGAGATGTAATTGATAAGGCGATTGCACAAGAGAGTTAGCCATGGCAAAGGCACAAGCAACCAGTGTTGCACAATTACCCAACGTAATATTACTACTGAATATTATTTAACTTGAACAACCAAATTGTGGATGTCTGGACGATTGGACACAGTTCCAGCTGCTACTGTCGTTAAATCTTACTCACAAACACTTATATTTGAATTATATTTTGTTAAAATAAGATTAACTTAGATAAACTAACTGTACCAGTGTTGGACAATCAGCCAATGTAATAAAACTACTGTATTTTGTCTGGCTCGAACAACCAATCTTGACGATTTGACACAGTTCCAGCTGCTACTGTTATTAAATCTTACGTATTTTAATTTTATTTTGTTAAAATAAGATCAACTTACAAGATGAACTAACTCAGAACGAGGGTTTTATGGCCTTCCATATTTTGTTATGCTCAGTTTTTCTAAGTTAAAAGAGTATTATAACTCTGTGTCAAACCCAAATACATTTCAAAAGAAGAATAAGTCGTCTTCAACCCCACACAGTCTACTCATTATCAACAATCGAGTTTATAGAGACATGCTCTTTGGTGTGTTTGTTCGTGTAAATGATATCTAAGCTGATTTTCTAATAAAAATCTTAATTCCGAAACTATACTTTCCTATGTTAGTTTTATGTTTTGCTCTATTTATGTTATCATAAATATCGAATGTGTATATTATTAATGCCAAATTGGTGATTTTAGTTGCGGTACGTATGAAAATAACAAAAAAACCTGTCAGTAGAAAAAGAAGAAGGGTAGAGAAGAGTCCAATCCGACACGTTTCGATTTATATACAGTGTAAAGCAATAGAAAGTATATGTCTAAAGTGAGGAATGAGTCAGCCCTGATAGGTAGAAAGACATACAGACAGAGAGGCAGTCTGATGGACATGGCTTCCCTGATGATGGAGATGCACAAAATGAATATAGATCCTGCAGGACTATAAGTTTTAAATGATAATCAATCAGTAAATTCAAAGTGGGAAATTGAATGTTAAGGCGCCGTGGATGTGGATGCCTAGAGGAGTTGAATGTGTCCGCACCCGGACGCAGATACGATTGCGAAACCGAGAGAGTTCTGCCACTACTCCCATGCACCTTAAAGATCCCGCCTAGGTCTTTAGAACTCTTCCCTGACTAGCAAGAGGATATAGCACCTTGATTGTGGCATTCACAGTCACACTCACATTCACACCCAATCACATTCGGCTGCAGATTTGTTAGCTATGCTGGCCGCATACGCAATTTCATTGTTTTCTTTCATGCATATGCAACAGCATCAAACTCTGCATAAATTATACGCCGCGTTGCACGTTGCCAGCCAAGCCGAGCCAAGTCGAGCCGAGCTGAGCTGAGCTGCTGCCCCCTTTATTGACTTTTTTTTGTGAAGCGTGCGCTGTATAAATATTAATTAACAGGCAGCTGCTGGGAATCTATCTACATACATCGTCTACATCGATCAGTGGGTCAAAATGGCGGCTCGAGCGGTGCTTGGCCCAGTCTTAAGTAGCTTTTTGTGGGTCACTTGCAGCATAATGATGAGGGAGCCCCTGCCCCACTCTCTCTTCAGCTCTTTTTCAGCGCTTGCCACACGTCGCTGGGACTATAAATTTTAAATTATGTTGCAATGCCGTCGGCGCTGTTTTATTATTTGCGGGCTAAACAGGCGTGGCAAAATAGCTTTAATTATGAGAGATGACAAGGCAGATGCCAGGAAAACCCACAAAGGAAGCTGCTGTAGATCGCTCATCCTCTGCAACTCAATCTGCCCCATCTCTTTCTCTCTCTCCTGTCTCGGACTAGAAATTGATTTGCAATTTGTGTATTTCGCATTGACAATGAAATGGCAATCAAAGTCACGTGTTGGCAGTGCCAGCTGCTAAATTCGCATGTAAATTGCCACTAGGAAGGCAGACAGAGCAAAAGAAATACAGATAAAGCTACAGAGGCACGGAGGCGGCCCGCAATCATCAAACAGCACACGAAACATGTCAAGGCAAGCAGCAAGAAATAGAAATGGAGGGGGGAAGAGGCACAACAAGAGGAAGAAAGAAATAAAACAATATCTGTAGAGAATCTCAATGATTGCCAGGCGCAAATGCAAATGCGAAAGCAAAAGGCAAAGGGCCTTTTATGCGACACACAATTGCATGCCAAAAATACCAAAAATACCTGAAAGGTACCCGCTATACCCCTCCCCCCTCACCTGCCCGCCCCGCTTAGCTTTGCTAATTAGCTTGTACTCACCTTTGCCGGGTCCATTGGCTGTCTGCAGCGAGGACATCGGTATGGCCAGACAGTTGCGCGCCGTCACAGGCAGAATAATTGTGTTGAGAGATTTGGTTTCTGATTTGATTAATTTGCATTGTAAAAAATACAGTTGTACTTCGCTAAAGTGTACTTCTATACAAAGCAGCTTTGCCTATTTTGAATTGATTTTAAATTACACTCTTTGTACTACCGCTTCAACGTGTGTAACCAAAAATTGCTGCTTAATAAAAAATCTATATTATCTGCTACTAAATGCATACTCCATAGCGAAAGTTTTACTGTATTTTAATAAAGTGATAATCGACAGTTGCGCATATCGTAGCTGTTTTGCTTCACTCTGTCATTGCATAGTTTTGATTATCAGCGCTACTCATGCTTTTTCTTTGCAACTACTGAAGCTGTTCTGGGTGTAAAAAAATTGGTAGTTATCCAGCAAAAGCGGCAACTAGACACATTTAAATAAAAAAACTAAAACTAACAATTATAATGTTGCTATCTTAAGTAAAGATCGTAAAGATTATTATTTTTGTTTATCTGAAAAACTGTCGATTTATTATTTTTAAAAAACGTCTGTCGATTTTAGATTGAAGATTGGAAACATTGCAAGATCGGTGGGGACCTTCAATTATTTTTATGTGTTGGTCAAATATAAACTGACTTTGCTTCAAGAGTTTTAGTATCTAAACAGTCTGCCGGGAACTGTGAACATACGTAGCGTCTCGAATAATTGTAGCAATACGT
>JAEIFJ010003052.1:600000-849674 GCA_018903435.1 Leucophenga varia | reverse complement strand
CTATATTACAGTACTCCAGACCTGGTTTACTACTTTACCTTGTTTATTGTCAGAAGAAAGGAGAAAAACTTAAAAAGGAAAACAAATTTTCTTCGAAAGAACAGAAGCTCAAATACATGTCACAGGCTCCTCAAACACCTTACGTATGATCATCAGTGGCATATACTATACAATTATTCACAATGGGGGTGGGTGGTGGCCTGATACAACGCAAGTTAGAACTCTATGTTGGTCTGTCTGTCTGTCCGTCGGCTGCCCGTCCATCCGTCCGTACTGCTATCTGCCATTTGAAAACGATTAACCGCAAGTGTTACCCCCGTACAAACTTAACACAAAATGTTGACTTTTTTTATTATATTACTTTGTTAAATTCTGTAGCTTTTAAAGAAATTTTCTGAAGATTACTCTTTTTCAAAATTTTGAAGTATATTTTATTTAAAGTTCGTCGAAGTTGTAGGGGTAAATAATTAATTCCTTTATGAGAGTTCTCTTAGAAACAAAAAAAATGACAGGATTGTTATTAATTTAATCAAGTCTATTCTTTTTTTTTTTAATTTCCTCTCATACATACCAATTGAAATTTAAAACCCTTTTAAAATAACTTAAATCAACACTACTAAGTGTTTACATTCTAAGCAATTACATTGTTGTTGTTTGTATCGATGTTGTTATTTCGCCCATAATATTCTACTATAAAGATCTAATCAGCGAATGTGACGTGAGGCCTTACTAAGTGCAACCAAGTCAGGCAATAAAATATATCTTAGTAACACAACAAGTTAATAGTTGTTGTTCATAAAAACAAAAAAAAAAAAAAAAAACACCATAAAAATTGCTTATCCAAAAAAAAGCATCTCTTACACCATCACAACCACCAATTTTACTATAGTACACTTCTGAAATCATCGTAAAACTCGAATACATCTTGTTTTACAGCCAAAAAAAAAAGTGTGAATCAATTAGACACGACTTAAGTTGAGTCTGAGGCTCAATTGTTTGGCTAAGCAAAAACAATTAGAGATTTTTATTACAAAAGCGAGCTCTAACGAGTAACGAGTGAAAGAGAGAGCGAGAGAGAGCGTAGGGGAAGTACGCATAAAGTGACGAATGTATCTTGCGGCTAAGTGTTGTTTTAATTTTTATTATTTTGTTTTTTTTTTGTTTTTGTTGTCAAAGTCGTAAACTGTGGCATCGGGTTTTGCTGTGTGTAGTGAAAGGCATGCGTTGTACTCGTTGTGCTGAACTCGGTGTTGGTTTTGGGTAATTGTTTTTGTAGTTTTGTAATTTGTCAAAAAAATGTTGCTAAACATGTCAAACAAACTATTTATGTAGTCATTAGACAACAACAACAACACCACCGAGCAAAGACGAGTCATCATGATTATGCCGCATAACATTTTGCCACACGCGCCATTACCATTTGCTGATCTTACAATTGCGTTTGATTTGCTGCTACGACATTTTGTGTTTTGATTCATTCAGTCTGTCCATCTGTCTGTCTTATTTTAGTCAATCTTCTACTCAATTTACTTTGCCTAGCATATCAATAAGTCAGTCAGTCATTCATTCAGTTAGAGACCATACTGTGTTGCGTATGAATGTATGTCTGTCTGTCCGTCTATCTGTCTTTAGTGATGATTAGTTTGTGTTGTCAGATTTTGACATGAGTTGTCATCTTGACTGTCAAACAATTTTGTTTATTTATTTGAAAAATTGATATTTAATATATTTAATAATGTTTAGCAATTTGCTATTGAATTAGTTGCAGTACGTATAAATTGAATCAAATTGATAAAGACTAAATGGAATAACTAGATACATATATAATAGTATTTATGAGGTGTAGCAAATATTTGTGTGCAGTTTTAAGTTGTTTAGTAAAAAAATATTTGATTTACAAATTAAAACAATTAAATTTAATTAAAATTGTACATATTCCAAACAAAATATTGAACATTTAGAATAATATAAAACTTAACTTTCATAAGATATTACGCCTTTTCACCCACATAAAAGAACGATGAAGTAAAATTGGTGGAAAATAGATTTTCCTAAGCAAGTAAAAACAAGATATATATTTTTTTTAAATAATATCGAACAAGTGGGAAAAAACTAAATTGGTTTCTCAAAGACCAACAAAGTAACCATGAATTTATGATGACTTTTACATTATATTTGAAAGAAGTTAATAGTCATAATTGCCAAAATCCGAAGATTATGATCAATGGAGATCTCTCAAAATGCGCATCTGTCTATTAGCTCCTAATAATAAATAATACTTTTTCATCATGTTGTTGAGTATACAAACTTAAATATGGTTGTTCTGTACCAAATGCTGTACCAAATATCCATAAACATTAATCAAGTTTGTTTTTGACTTTCAAGACTTTTTTTTTAATGGAATGGAAACCAGATACACAAGTAAAGCTACCCAAGTTGACTGAGCTGGGGGAAAAAAAAATTTTTTTTATGTCGACAAAGGTTCAAATTTAAGCTTGAAAACACCCTTTGAGGGTGTGGGGGAGTGTCAAAAAACATTTTTAAAACTTTCTATATTCGCTAGAAATTTATTACTCGGGGGTTTTCGAGATCACTGAATCCAAATTTCATGCCAGAATATTCAATTTCAAAATGACGGATGCAATATGGCAACCATGAAATATAAAATCTGATCAGATTCACTTTAACCAAGATACTAGGAGGTCGTCATATTGCATCCGCCATATTGAAATTGAAAATTCTGGCATAAAATTTTGATTCATAGACCCCGAAAACCACCGAGTAAAAAGTTTTTAAAACTTATGTTTTTTTTGGATACCTTTAATTTTATTTTTCGACTTTTATCAAGTCTTTTAAGGCTTCTATTCTATTTTGTCATAACTACAAGTCAACTCGTTACTCAACTATAGTGAATTCAAAAATGTTATTTTTATACCCTGTACCCGTATGGAAAAAGGGTATATTCAGTTTGTGAAATATATGTAATAGGCAGAAGGAGGTATAATATAATCTTTAAAGTATATAGTATATATTGTCTTTAACAGCATTGAAAAGCGAGTCGAAATAGCGTGTCTGTCTGTCCGTCCATCCTAACGTTTGCCGTATGAAAACGATTACCTCGGAGACTATAAAAGATTGGGTCACCATATTCGAAACTTAAACTCTCTAAAAAAAATTACATTTAAAACTATTTTTACACCAAGTGTCACCCTGTTTTCACCAATTTACCCCATATTGTTACGAATATGTATTGTAGTGTTGGTGTTAGTGTTTTTCTCTACGATTTAATTTTCTCTCCATTAAAATCGTCTTAATTAAAAACAAAAACTTTTTCCAATAAATAAATTTTAGTTTTACTAAAAAAAAAAAAAACCCGTTAACTTGTACTTTGATCATAAATAGATAGTATAATTATGGATAACAACGTAGTTAATTACTATCTAATACATAAAACCTTTTGCATACTAACTATATACGTGCATGCATGCATTATGTATTTGTATATTAAAAGCTATAAAATCAAATAACTTATATAATTTTCTCATAGTTAAAAATATCGAAAACGAAAAAAAAAAAAACACAACTTGGAACGAATCTTTATTTATAGCGTAATGATCGACGACGGCGACTTATAAAGTTACTGGAATGAACCTAAATTTTTTGTAGACAACAAATGCGCATTTTATAGCATTTAAGATACAAAACTGACCAAAAGATACAGATGCATCTGGTTACGTTAATTCTTTATTATTTCTTTAAAACTTCACCTTTAATTAAACATGAAACGAATGAAATTATAAAATTGTACCTGCTTTAAAGTCAAACTGACAACGGTTTCAGCCATATATACAATTATTTCATTTAATTAAGAACCTGCAAGAAGTCGCAGTCGCAGCATCAAAAACGTCGCAGTACCAAGTTCGACCATTTTCAGGACATTTATACACTAACATTTTTATACTCTGTGTGTCCCCAAATTCGATCAATTTAGATACAAACACCCATTTATGCATCAGTACCTTTTATTAATATATTGCACTAGTATATGTAGTTGTGTGTATCTGTGTATGAAAGTATCTGTACTGTGGTATACGTATATACAATGTGCTGCTACCTTAATAAGCACTTTAATGGAATATTAGGCAAAGAGTTTTTTTTTTTTTAAATTTATTTCCCCCGTGTGGTGGGACAAGGCTGACCCCGACGACGACGAAGACAACGACAATCAATACGAAATTCCAAATCAAATGGCGACATACTGTGTTAATTTCTCCCGATCCACACACTCTATTGCACTCGTTCTCTTTTAGTTTTCGATATAGTTTTATACGAGGATAGTTTAAAGAATTATTTGGTATTTTGAGGAAAGACCTATATGGTTTCCTTATTTATGTCTGACAGATTTTTTACTAACTGAGAAAATTCGTTTCAGAAAGAACCATAAATGGAGTTTCAGACGACTCCGGATCAAAAATTTTATCTAAAATTCACCAACTTCCAAAAACCTTTAAAATTACCCTCGCATCATCTTCTTTTAGTACTCTCAGATCTTAAATCTTGAATTGTTTGTCTCGCAGTTGTTTTATTTTATTTTTTTTTTTTTTTTGGTTTACCCACACACATGATCGCTCGATTTTAATGCTGGAATGTAATAAAATTTTATTTTTGTTTTTGTCCGATTTGATTTGAGTTACTTTTATACTTTTATAGTTAGTTTGGTTATACTTGTGAATAGTGTAGAAGAGAGGGACAACGGTGCGTGGGACAGTTTGTTTATTTGTATATACATTGTATTTGTATTTACACCGGGAAAAATTTTGTCATAAGTATAATCCTTCCGGTATTTAAGAATATAAATTACAAAAGTTGTTTTTATTGATTTTCTTTTGAACTATGTAGTTGTAGACTAATGTGGGGAGAAGTGAGTTACTTGTATGGTTCGAGAAAATTGACTCTGTTACTGTAAATTAAGAAGAGGTAATGTGCAGATATCATTCAAAACAATATCCTCTCTTCTAGACTTTGAACTACGGTCATACCCCCAAAGCTTTTCAAATGGCTCACTCCACACCACTTTGAGCGACAATATTGAAATCAAATGCATCGAGCCATATAGCTCCTTAAAAAAAACAAAACCAAACAAGTAAAATTGATTAAGGTTCATTATTTTAATGTCCAATTAAGCACTAACTGACAGTTACTCCATATTGAAAAAATGGCCGAAAAAGCACTTATTCTTTAAGGATCACCGATACTGATTTTTCTATTCGTTATACCCGAAGAGAGAAAATGTTCGTAGTGTCGAGAAAATGCTTGTAGATGCGAGAAAAAATATGAAGGTGCTAGAAAAAAAGTTCGAACTTGCAAATAGATAGGTGGATAGGTAAATAGATAGCTTGGGAGACGCAATAAATATTCGAAATGCCGAGTCGATTTAGTTGTATCCTTCAACGATGCAATTATTACAAGGCTCGCATATTTGGTGATTTTTTTTAAGCATTAAAGCACAGAAATAATGTTCATTTCTCTCCTTCTTGCCAATTGCATAGGCAAGATTTCTACGTTAATATTTTTTAAGCAAACAAACAGGAATACGACACATATTTGTAGTAGCACCATGGATCCCTCTGTCCATCCGTTCGTCTCTAGTGGTGTCTATCTTATATATTTCGGAGACTATGAAAGATAAGGCAATCAAATTTAAAATTTTCATTCACCAATGCTCTCGTAAGTCGGTCAGGATGTGCCCGTCCTTCCACCTGCCGATGTCAGATACTAGAACACCTAATGTGAAACTTGGATTCTCTAGAACCAAACCAGTTTTTTCCTTTAGTTGTACCAATGGTGGAGGACGTTTTGGCCTACTTAGCAAATGTCAGAAGTTGTTTAGGAGTCCGATTGACCGCATCTTTCAGTGATACGAGTGTTGTCTTAGCCAGAGCTGGACAGTTGCAGACGCTGTGTTCCACAGTCTCCAGTTTTGAGGATCTTTGCTGCTTAATGTTCAAAAAAATCATACATTTCTTAATTTTTTTTTTAGATTTTTAAATAACTAAAATCTACAGCTTCAACTATAATTCAACTCTTTGTTTTTAGCTACACACATGAAAAGAAAAATTACGTTTTTTAACTAAACTAACAAGAAAAGAATTAACATAATTTGATCGAACGATGCGACCCTCTAAGATGACAGCAAAACATATTTTTCATGTCAACTTGACTCATTTTGGGAAAATTCTTAGTGAAAAGCGATACTTTTAGACAGTTTAACTTGTTTTCTTGAATTTCTTCTTGCGTAATGATACAAAATAACTTAAGTAAAGTAAAAGCAAGTTGCTTTTCTTTATATCTACCGCGAGGATCTTGAAATACTGACTCACACTCTACGTGCATATGCACATACACAGCTACAGATACCTTAGCATAGACAGCAAACTGTGACTAAAATTTATTCAAAAACGATTAAGATAAATGCAGCAAGAAGAGTGAAAAAAAGGTTAAAAATTAAATAAAACGTGGAGAAAGAGTTACTCTTTCGATTATTATATGAACTGTCTTTCTATTTTTTTTTTAGATACTGTATCTATTGAATTGAATTTTTTTTTATAGTTAATTCCATTTTTTTCTTTCAATCAATGCGACATAGTTGGAGAAAAGTACCATCGCAGCTTCTCGTACTTTTACATTTTTAAGCATTTCTTTCATTTCACCTACTACAAGATTTATCGCTTTTTATTTGTATTATTTTTAGTTGTTTTATTGTCGCATAGCATAGATACTTTTCTATAGATACTTTTCTATATGCAGACACCGATATGTGCTCGTCTTTCATTTAATGTCGCATATACATAGATATATTTTTTTTCTGAATTGAATCACATTATGGTGTGCGTTTGCTTCTAAGTGTTTGGTATCTAAGTATCTTTTCATGCTTGATATTTTTTTCTTTTTTTTTTTGTATCTTGTATCTGTGTATCTGCAAGTTTTATTGATGCTGTAGACAAATTAAATTGTATGATTTCGTTTCGTTTTTCGTCATTTTGGAGTAAGAAAAACCCGTATTTAGAAGTTGGTATATACTTGTACTACACATATACAAATACATATATACAATATGTAGCATAGCTCTAAGTTTGTTTTAAAGCAAAGGTGTGTGTGTGCGTGTATTTTTAGTTGTCAAAGTGTGTGTGTGTGTATATCTTTTGATTCGCTTTGTCTTTGACAAAAATAAAGCGCTAGCATTAGGCGGCTTTACGTTTTACAAATTATGATGAATGCGTTTATTGACATCGATTGCCTTTGTCAACAGAGCATACAGAGAGATACAAGCGTAAAGAGTGTATGAGATTTTGTCATTGCTAATTTCGATATAGATGAAAAGATTTATTTCTAGTTGACAATAGTTGAAAAAGTGGTGGAGCAAATTGCAAAAAGTACTTATGTATTTTTTATTTTCATTGAAAGTGGTTTTAATATAGCCATGTCCGTCAGTCCGTCTGAATACTTAATACATAAATATCTGACCAATTAACGAGTAAGAAAAAAAGTAAAAAAAAAAAAATGATTTTTAGGGGGTTCCGCCACTGTTTTTTTTTCCAAATAGTGACATGAGGGAAGGTTTTTAAGACCAGATACAGCATGCAAAATCCATTCGGACACGACAAAAATTTAAATTTACAGTGCAGTGTCATCTATGTATGCCATCTATAGTATTAGGATTTATAAAATGTTTTCTCAGGGTCTTCAAAATGCACGTTTGTTTTAGTGATGAACGCTTTATTTGATTCAAGGCCCAAACCGCCGAGCAAAAAACTGTTGTCATGATCTGGTGAATTCCACTGCTTTGACTATTCATTGGTCTCTGGTATGTTGTGATGAATCTATATTTCTTCGGCTAAAAGGGTAAAATCTTTTTCAAAATTCGAATACACTTTTATTTTGGTCTGATTTTGAGCTCTGATTTTATTTATTTTATATTTTTGAGACTGCTAAATTCAAATGTTGCTTTTAAGCTAATAGGATTGCCACCACATTATCTGCTATAATTTAAATTCAATAATTTCTGATATTTTTCTACAGTACTCGTTTTTTTTCTAGATCCTAGATTTTTTTTCTTTAAACATTCAATTTTCCAGTTAATCTTACGTGATTCTACTCTGTTTTTACAGTTTCATGAATTTCGCTGAATTTTATATCATTGATAAAATCAAGTATTCTACATTTGCTTGCTACAAATCCTTGCTTTCTCTCGTTTTTTTTTTTGGCACATTGCAGCATTTTTTAATTGTCTACTTTGCCACAGCCGCCAGCAATAATGATTGGTAGCAACAGCAGCGATCCATATAACCTCGAATCTATGCCGAATGCAGTGTTTGCACATTTCGCACGCAACGCACAATTATTCCAAATAAAACTACTAAATATGTACGTACCACATTCGCACACACACACACACAGAATCAGTCAGTACGCTGCGCGCTGTTATCCTTTTTTTCTTTTTCATTTTTGTATTGTATTTTGTTGCTACGTACGTGATTTCTGGCTCAAGATAAATCCTAACTAACCTCATTTTGACTCATTTCGGCACAAACTATTAGAATATATGCATACTGAGATATTATTGAGATAGATTGTGCATCAATGCAATGCATTGCATTCTTGGAATTATATATTTAGTTTACATGTCCTTCTAATGCTGAAATTTAGTTGCTATTGTTTTGCAGTTGTAGTTCTTCTATTTTTTTCTAAGTTTATTGTGCCATGCACGTTTCGAGTGCAAGTGTGTCGCACTAATGTGAGTTTGCATTTTATTTTTGTTTTTTATTTAGAGCAAAATATCTTTTTTTTTGTTCATTTGCTTGTCTTTTTGACAATTGCAAATTGGACATAAAAAAGAATTAGTACATATGCAACACTAAATACAAAACAATACAAAAAAGGCTGTGTAAGCAGGATTTTGTATTTATGTCAGAGTTAAATTTATGAGTGAGTAGATTAAATGAAAAACTATTACAATGTATTTTTGGTCTTTAAGTGTTTCTATTAAAAAAAAAAAAAATAGATATTGATCTCTTCTAACGTTTTATTATACAATATATATAACTTGCTCTACAGCCGATTTTTGGCCTTGGCAGCACGTAAGGCTGCCAAGGCGGTTGTAATATACAATATATCAATTTGGAATACCGAACTTGCGAATGTCTTCCAAGATCTGGTCCGTTCGTCGGTTCTATGAAATCAATTTCTTTGGAGTCTTTAAAAGATAAAAACATCAAGAAATCATTTTACGTCTTCTGGATTTGAACATTTTCATGTAGCCAACTCTACTCCACTACATCATATATTTATAATCGACTTAACGAGCTGAGTCAATTTAGCAGTCTTTCAGTGTGGTATGTTAAAAACTCTCAGTTACCGAATGAATATTTTGAAAAATTTTAGAAGTACGTCTTGGACACGCTAAATGTTTTACATTTAGGTTGTCCCTAAAATTTTGATATTAAGAATCACTATATTCGTCAAAAGCTTAGCAAGAAATCTAGGAACACAAATGTTTACATTCTTGCTTTTAGCTTATTTTTTTATATACCCTGACCCTAGGGGTAAAAGCGTATATTAAATTTGTGCAAATGTATGTATCAGGCAGAAGGAGGTATGGTAGACCCTAGAAAGTATATATATTATTGATTAGCATTGTAGAAGAATCGATATAGCTATGACTGCCTGTCTACCTGTCTGTCCTGGAGACTATAAGAGGTGGGATCACTATATAAAAACTTAGACTCTCCTCAGCCATATTGTCAATTTTGGGCTTTTGTATAAAAATTTCTTTGTTTCTTACCTTAGGAACTTTAAATTAAGTATAAACTATGCCTATGGTATTTCCAATAAAATATCCTAATATGGATAGGGTCAAAACAATTTTAGTAATAGCCCCCATACAAATTAAACCCATATTTTTGAGTTATTGTGTGAAGATTCACTACAAAAAGGTATAGGACTTAGATAAAACTTAACTTATGGTACATAAAGATTGGGTACGGGGTATATTTTTCTCTTGAACTTAATTCTTTTTCGTGAAGATGCGTCGGTAACTTTGTAGGTGCTCTATTTATACTTGCAATTATAATATTTTTCCAATATACGCAAATACAAAAAAAAAATGTCAATTTCACCATCGGTGCAGTGCATTGAACTCTTATTAGCAAAAATCTCTCACTCTCTACTTTTATTTAAATTTCACAAAATAAAAAAAAAAAAAATAAAAATTAGAAATTGATTGACGCTAAATTAAACTTCTTGAAATGGCAAACAAAAAAAAACATAATCACGATGTTGCCAAAGCAATCAAATGATATATTTAGTTAATTTCATTTTATAAGTTGCGATGTCGTAAAGTTGTTAAATAAAAAAAAAAAAAATATATATATAAATTAGCATAACTACTATTACCAATACTAAAGCACTTGAATACAAGCATCATATTTAAACAAAAAAAATACAAATTCAACAAATGCGAATGACCGTTTCGACTGTTTCGATTTTAAACAATTTAATCGTCTACAACGCAACTAACTAACCAAGAATTTTTTTTTTAAGTTTTGTGTGTGTCTGTTTTTTTTTTTAAGTTTTAAGCAGCAGCAACAACTTTGTTTAATGCGTAAATTAATTAATAATTTCTTTTAAAAATTAGCGACAAGCTAAATTATTTATGTATTTTTATTGTCTTTTGTTAAAAAGATACTTTCAGCAGCAAATGACAAACAAAATTTGGTAACAATGTTAAATGGCAATAAATAAGCAAAAAATAAAACAATAAAAAAGAACGCTATAAAGAGTTCCTTGGGTCAAATGTTTTAATAGATACAAAAAAAAAAAAAAAAAAAATTGAAAATGTTAAGAAATATATATATATTTTTTAACGGTTTTATTGTATTATTAAAATATATTTTTGCTTAATTTCGTAAATATTTTGTCAATAAATATGTTAAAAACAGTTAAAATTAATAAAGAAGTTCAATGCTACTAGATTTTTATTCAGTTCTATGAAATCAACTAAGAGAAAATTCGGCCTCGAGTACAATTTTAGATAATTTTTTTTTCTTATTTCAGAACAAAAAATAAAACAAGGTTAAGCTCCAATAGTAAAAAAAAAATAGGTAGGAAGTACGCGAATATTTCAATCACATTGTGTTTTGGACGTTCATATGGCTGAATGTCTACAAAATTATTACCAAAAAATATTTTTTCATCTAAAAAAACTAAGACAATTTTTAAATTTCGTAAATCGAAACAATCTAAGCATAAAATATTTTGAGAAAATGAACCAAAAAAACTAAACTCATGTCACGTAATCTTTGACTTTTTAAGGTCCAAAGACCCATCTCCCCCTTATCATAAAATGGAGTAAATAGAAATTAAAGATAGCACCGGTGTTCTCCACTTTAAAAGAAAACTAAAAACTAATTTTATTTTAATCATTCTATTCAAAAACTCATAAAAACGCGAAATCTGAATCTTTATACAAGGCTGGGAAAGAGCTGGGAAACTATGAAAGTAACGTTTCCCATCTATGTTATTTTTTTCAATATTTTGATCGAGGTAAACATTTTTGTAAGTTAGTGTGAATGTGTATTATCAGTTGATCTGTAAATTTGTAAGTAATCTAGCTATGACCGTCTGTCTGCTTATGAGTCTGTTGCGATAAGATTTATTCGCTCAGTTTTAAAAATATTGTCCTGTTCCCACATAAACCTAACGCCCATATTCGAGTTTGTGTGTAAAAAAGGTTATTTATGGAGCTATTCGTTTCATTTATATGGTAGAAACACTTCTGATGGCAAAATTTGGTACATATGTATTTAATATGAACCCCAGCATCGTGTCCAAACTTGAGTTTCATCGGAGCAA
Organism: Leucophenga varia; assembly: GCA_018903435.1. NCBI lineage: Eukaryota > Metazoa > Arthropoda > Insecta > Diptera > Drosophilidae > Leucophenga > Leucophenga varia. Next base: position 837,764 of record JAEIFJ010003052.1, on the reverse strand, counting down.
AACCGCCGTCTCCCGTTATTGTGAAATGGCTGTTTCTACGCCGCTATATACATCTACTTATATATATGTACATCTATATTGGGATATATCGAAATTAAAGTATTCCCAGTTTCTTTTTCGGTTTTTACCTAGAAATATTATATTCAATAAACCGCTATTATCGAAAAGATTAAAGCATCGAAAAATATCGAAATATGTATATTGAGACATGCCCATCACTAGGTTGAATCACGTTTGTAGGTCACTCTTGTGTTTGTTGAGACTTAATTTATGAATCAAAATAATGTTCTAAGCAAACCATGCCAACTTTTTGAATAAAGAAATTCATATTAGAAAATTAATAGATATAATTTTTGCTTTATTTGCTCACTTTATGAAAACAAAGTTCATCAAGTATCCATATCTAAATTGTTTATTTTAAAATATCGATTTATAATTTACTACTTGAAAATAAAATTCGTTAAGTATCGACACTTTAAAAATCTCCATATGCGATATTTTATCGTTTCAATATTTTATCAAAACCAAATAGTTGAGCTTAAAAAAATCCATATCGAAACATAAAACACAAATATAAAGTTTAACCAATGTGCTTTTTTCAACTTTCAGGGATCATCACCCACATTGACGCTTGTGTCCTCCAAAGTAAGTGTAAATTTAAGTTAATCAAGCACAATATTCTCTTAATTTAAATAATTTGTACAAAAATTTGCTCAAAATATCACACTATATCACACTAGAACGCATAAAACACACAACTAAGCTTAACTAATACGCTTGTAAATTTTGCAATTAGTCACTACTTAACTATTTAATGCATGGCTTAAAAATTTAAACACGCATGCAATGATTATGTGCAGACAGACGGACAGACATGTAACAGGTAACTTCAGTTTCATCAAAACTGTGCTTTTTGCTTTAGAAGTTGCATGAATCACAACAGCAGCAGCAGCAACAAATTGTTAACGAGTGCACTCAATTAATTGGTTTAACTTAAATTTTCCGCTGAATTGTTTCACAAAATAAACTACACACACACACCACACTTACTCATCACCATTAAAGAGTTAAAACAACAAAAACAAAAAAAACATGCAACATTTGCGGCATCATTAGGCTAGTATTTTGTTGCGTTTATTGTAAGACAATGTTTTAGAGTTTTAGTCTTTTTAAAGAGTATAAAAAAAAACTGAAAAGAAAAATTCACAATAAACTATTTTGCTTTGGTTAAAACGAATTTTTAATGCTTTTCACATCTTACAGACAGACAAATTTATACTTCACTCGGCGAAAACTACCTCAAATAGTGGTTCGGGAGAGACAATTAATACAATATTTATATGAGATTTTTGACATAAACATTTCTCTGACTCTCACAATTTTATCGACTATCGACAGACGCCCGTATTGGTTTTAGGAGCTACCACTCAATAAGTAGGTAGGTTTCACCGGCTGACCCCTCTGAAGATCTAACAAATACCAATTTGGGTCTTAGTCGTAACGATGGTGGCGATGGCTGTTTGGTTCTTATTCTGTGTGTTTGGAAAATGTAAAAAGTTTGTCTTTGCAATAGCAGGGCAATGAGGTGTTCCCGAGTCTCCAAGCCTCCTATTTTCTGGATATACGTAAATAAAAACTGTCCAAATAACTAACATCAGTCGCCCACTCTCCTTTGTGAGTCTTTTGCTTTGTGTTTGCAAGCATTATTTTGAATGTTCTAGAATCCCTCTCCTTTCTTTAAATAACATTAGTTTACAGCCAAAAAGGTTCTGGGTTCTCATAGATTTATTCCCATGAATTTTAAGCCGTAGATTCCAAAAATGGCCACCAAAAATTAAGGATCTGTATAATCGTTCTCAAGATATTTTCTTCAAAAACCTGTTTTGGGGCTTTTCTCCGTTATTACCTTATATCTAGAGAACGGATAGTTCTAAACAGCTGACCTGTACATCATTTTTAAGAAAATTACTTCTTCTACAAGACAAATATAAACTTGGAACCATTTTTTGGAATCTACGGCTCTAAATACGTGGTAATAAATCCATGAAAAACCAGAGCCTTCGAAAAGTCAAAATTTGTAAACTAGTGAAATCTTATATTTTTATCTTATTCCATAAACTGCTTCCATACGTTACAAACTTCATCTTCAAATTAATATACATATTATTCAATTTATGTAAAGTGTACATAAATATCGCAACGCAAACGCAACTTACACAATACTCCATGCTAAGGCAAACAGTAAGCAAAATAAGTCTGACAGGATTCCAACCACGGTGACTCAGCACGAATCATTGAACAGGAAATCGCAAACAGTCGACCAACCAAGCCAGCCAAGATGCTGGGATTAAAGAGTAGCGGAGATAGGAGGTGACTAACTGCTGTAGGAGTGCTACATGCAGCGCGAAATGTTGCACATACGCGCAGTTTGTTGGCAAAGCGGTGTAAAGGAGTCGTCATCGTCGTCGTAGTCTCACATAAAATGTTGAATGCATTTTGGATTTTTTTTTTTGTTTCTTTTGTAAGGATTTGTCTGTTGTGGCGCATACTTCGCGTATAATTTCGTTCGTTCCGTTCTCGTAAAATAAAATATGATACTTTATATTCGCGTTATTCTGTTATTGGTAAATGGAATGAAGCAACAAATTTACATGTATTTTCTCAGTGGCAGCAGCCTTCCACTACATACTCCATGAAGAGAAAAAAAGAGGGGCTGAGGGCTGAGGGCTAATATTACAATTGCTGCAGTCTGTGCAATCTGTTCTGTTCTGTTTTTCAAGCAAAAATAATGTTACAAGGCTTATTTGCTCATTCGTTTTTATATTCTTTATTATTATTTTCCTTCATTCTTTTGCTTATTTGTGTAAATTCTGATTCTAATATTTGTAAAACGTTGTTTGTATTCGATGTAAGTACATTCGTTTTGAGTAAGTAATATTTGGTTTTTACTTGGCAAATTTGCATTTTATTTGAATTATTTCATAATGGTGCTGCAACAACAGCAGAAGCAGAAGCAGCATGTTTAAAATGGAAACTGACGATGATTTTGATAATGTTTTATATTCTAGGTCGCAGTGGGTGTTTAAGTTCGGATTTTTTTTTTAAACTTTATTTAACGGGGTCAACTATAATAAGCTATGATTGTTGGGAGTTGGGAATGATTATAGTATTTTACAATAAAAAAAAAACATATTTTTATATTGACGAGTTGAAGCTTTTTTTCTTGATTTAATATTTATTTAGCTTTTTATATCTAAGTTGAATATAATTAATTGCATTTCATACATACTTCAATTTAAGCATTTATAAAATATATAAGGTAAAATTTAAAGAAGGGGAGGCTTGGAGTCAATAGTTCGATAAAACCAAAGTTGAGACACAAAAATAGGGTTAAATTTTAACCCAAGGGTAGATTAATAAACATTTTCTTGAAAAAAAAAAAACTAGAAAATGGGTGGTGACTTTGTATGGAGGCTATATATTTATCAGTAGTGTATACATAGGATGACATGTTTACCCAATTAGAAGTGAATAGATTCATTTTCACACAAAAATTAAAAATGGGCGGAAAATTCGTATGGGACCTATAACTAAAAATGAGCCTGGTACTTTAGTTTTGACATTGGATGGCAATTGAAGTGTTTCTACCCAACTTGAAGTGAATAATTTCATAAATAGCTGCTATTTTCATACAAATATTCGAAAATGGGCGACATTTGTGTATGGGGGCTATACCTTAAATTGGACGTGTCACCTTGACTTTGACATTGGATGATTTAAGACGTGATTTTACCCGATTTTCAGTGAATACATTCTTAAATAACAATTATTTTTATAAAAAAAATCTTAAAAATAACTGGGGGCTATACCTAGCAGTTTTATTTTCATACTTGATTTAGTCGTTGGAGAGAAATGCGTAAGTTCCAAATTTCAGCTGAATATCTTTTAAACTGACCGAATGAATTACGAAGAAACAAATAGACAGACGAACATGGTTTATTATGATTAATTCGCCTCGTCAAGTTGATCGAGAATATATATACTTTATGGGGTCTATGACGTCTCCTTTAAGGCGATACAAACTTTCAGACCAACTGAATATACCCTCCACACTAAAGTGGCAGGTATAAAAGAAAGTTACACAAAATTAATTTGGTTATAAATTTTGTTGAGTATGTATGTAATGGTGAATTTATATAATTTCACCTCATAAAAGTCGATTTTCCTGCTTTTTGATTTTGAACAAACAGCTGATGAATTTTAAGACTTGGACTTTTTCTACAAATTCGTTATAATCTTAATTTAAAAATAAATATTTTTTAAAAGCACCAAAACAACCGAAGGAAAAGTACAGAAAATATTATGTTTGATTACTATCTCTATCTCAAAATTTGACGTACTCTTCTCTCCTGTCGTGGTAAAATCAAATATAATTCACCACAAACTAAGTTGTCATATTTATGTATTCAAAGATTTTCGGAGTACTTCTCCTGCTTGGTGGTGCACTAAGCTACAAGTGCTAAGAAGATGTTCTGGCGCTTTCCCGTTATCAAGATAACTCCATTTTAATTCTACAATTACACAGGCCGACAAAATTTAACAAAAGTCTAGACCCAGAGACCGGACCTAACACACCCGAAGGATTTTGATGCGCTGAATCCGAATCCGTGCTCTGAATTGCTCCTATACGTCTGGTTTTCGAGATATCCTAACCTAAAAGTGCAAAAACGCGTTTTTTTGCAGTTTTTGAGGTTACGCGACAGACGGAAAAAATTATTATCAAAAAACGTTTTATGGCAATTGAAAGTACCACCCTTCCCCTTTTAAACCTTTTTGGATTTTTTCAAATATCTTTTTTCACCGAAAAATCTCTATTTGAAATTTTACAATTAAGCGTATTAAGCGTTAAAGGGTTAATACGCTTAATTGTAAAATTTCAAATAGCGATTTTTCGGTGAAAAAAAAGATATTTGAAAAAATCCAAAAAGGTTTAGAAGGGGAAGGGTGGTACTTTCAATTGCCATAAAACGTTTTTTGATAATAATTTTTTCCGTCTGTCGCGTAACCTCAAAAACTGCAAAAAAACGCGTTTTTGGCACTTTTAGGTTAGGATATCTCGAAAACCAGACGTATAGGAGCAATTCCGAGCACGGATTCGGATTCAGCGCATCAAAATCCTTCGGGTATGATAGGTCTTGTCTCTGGGTTAAAAACTTGTAGGCCTGTGTTATCTGTTACGTCTCTGATGTCCTTCTCTTCACAATCTACGTATAATTTCTTATCCTGCCAGTAACTCTCTCTCAGGCTATATTTTTTATTATTATATTTAAGAATCAACGTGTATCCGGGCTTTAATACACACAAAAACGCGTTGCTCCAATTAGCATACTGCTTGCACCATACATACATACCTAAATACATATTTAAAAGTATTTTGTTAAATTAAAAGTTTCCGTTGTCTCACAAAACACAAATCAATAATTAGTTACCTACTTGAAAAAAAACCAACTAGTATCTTTAAATGTATTAACTACTTAAACGTAGCATTAAGTTTGCGACAGAAATGCTATAAAAAATAAAAAAAAAAAATAAAAGAACTGCAGCGCATTATGTGCCAAAAAACAATAAAAAGGAATTTTTTATGAATCTTAACTTAACTTATGCACAATTTTAATTGCCAAGAAATCTGCGCGTTCATACACTTTAACTTATATTGTGGATTGGAATATACTCGTACAATACATACATGAGGCATGAGATGAGATGAGATGAGCAGCTAAGTTTAAATGGCGATCGTACGTGCAATTAAACTACAGAAGACAGAAGAGACAGAGACAGAAAGGACAGCATACATACAACAAAGAAAAGGATACACGCAAGGTGAAGTGGGACAGTTGACTTCGAGTTGGCGAAAAAAGCAAATTTACGTTTGCTGTCAAAAGGCAGCGACAGAGCGTATTTAATATTTTTCAGCGTGTTTTACCTTTTCATGTTGTGTCATCATCATCAACAGCAAAAACAACAACAACAACAACAAAAAAGATACTTGCACTGATCCTGTTTATTTCGCACCAACAGTCGGGGGTACTGCGAATTTGTTGTGTTGTGTACATTAAATATCAACAGCAGCCAGCAGCCAGCAACAAAATAAAAATTAAAAAGAAAAAAAAAATTAACTTTAACTCTTTTAAAAGCATTTGCAGCGCACATACATACAACGCAGAAAAAGACAAAAGACAAAAACATACAATAAAGCTATAAAGAATAAGAAGGCAAACGAGAGAACGAAAAGTATCTGCTCATTTGCACTTGGAATACAAAAGATACATTTTCGTAAGTTCATTTTGACATGACAAGATAACGACAAGCAAAGCAATGAAGCAACGAAGAAGAAGCGGTACATACAACTACCCTGCTGCTCCCTCTCTGTCTCTCTTTAAGATTTTTAAGCTTCATATACATACAAACACATAAGTGAAGAGACCGCCACCGACGCCACCTTCGTCGTCGTTTGCTGTTTTGCTTATTGGCTACTCTCAGGCTTTCGCTTGAGTGTTTTCTTATTTTAATTTTCATTACTTTTGTTGCTTGCTTGAAGCTTTTATAGAACCTCAAAAGGTTCTTAAGAAACGCGTATAAAGTATAACTGCGCGCAAGTATCTAAAAGATACACATACACATATCTAGAGACAAAAAAAGATACACTGGCAGCCGTTTGCGTTTGCGCATTTCCAAGAAATTGCAAATTATTTTTTTTCAAAACGTTAAGAGCGCCTGCGCTACTGCTACTACTCTCTGCTGCCATAAATAGTTAGTCGCCACGCAAATGTAGCTGTATCTGTATATGTGTTTGTATCTTTTAGTTAAAGTAGGTATCTATAGTAAAGTAAATTTTAATGCTGCATGTGCGCACAGCGCACTTTTTGCGCACTCATTGACGCACTCAAAATGAAATGCAGACTGACTTTGCCTGAAGCTTCATGTTTAGCCACAAACAAAAGTCGTCATCATCATCATCATGCAGCATGCCATGTCCATTCTGTCCTGATCCTTTCAAGATTTTTCGTTTTTTCGTTTTATTTTTTTCTTTTACTGTTTATGCATTCTCATAAACATTTTTATTTTAATGATTTTTATTATTGCGCACATTCGTTACTTTTTATGCATCTCAAGACTTACACATACACATCCCCATACACCCCACCCCACTCTTTCGCAGTAGTTGCTTAGCTTTGTTGTCGCATTGCATCTCTCAGTGTGTCTCGAGTGTCTGCACGCAATTATTTCAAGTCCTGATTTAACTTTTTATTGTTGTACGCGACGTGTACATTTTTACGCGACTGACCAACCAGCCGACCACTGCACTGACTGAAGGACTCCCATTACAATAATAATATTATTGTTGTTGTTGTAGTTGTCTCAGGCTTTTTTTAATGTTGTTCTTTCTTAGAGTTGCAACTCGCTTTATAATTTTTTATTGTTATGTCGGGTTGTATGCTGTGCAACGTTGTGCTTTTGTATCTATATTCAACTGAGTTACTTGATTATTGCAATAAGTAATCTTACTTATTATGGCAATTATTTGTAAGTTTTATTGTTGCTTAATTCTTGAAAGATTATTTAGAAATTTGATATCTTGCTTTTATAAATGTTTATCAGATTTAATCTTGGTACTAATAGTACCTACTGGAATACGATTAATTAGTGTACTACTTAAAAAAAAAAAAGTAAAATCTTTTTTAATAACGTCACGTCCGTAACGCAAAATAGTACTTTATTTATATAAAGACAAACATTACAAAGTCTTCTAAAAATCAACTGACTGTCTGAACTGAAACTTTTAATTCTAGAATAATTTCTTTTAAAATTACATTTGGGTAAAAAATGTAAAATACAGCAATATATGTCACGTCCGTAACATTACGAATTTGTGCTAAAATGTATTTTTAAAAGCCTAGTTTGTGTATCCACGTTAAGTTTTACCTTCCAAAGGTAAGCACGACAAGAAAAAAAACGCTGCAAGGGATCTTCAGTGCCCAATCTTTCATGGTGATCTAACGAAAATTTCAAGTTTGGTTTTTTTTTAGATTAAGAAACGAGAATTCAAAAAAAATGGCAAAATCGCGAATTTTAGGGGTTTCGACCACTGTTTTGGATGGATGGATTTCGTGTTCAGTAAGAAAAATTCATTTGGTAGCTCTAGATTATGATTTTAAACTCTTCTTGAACATTATAACACTCTCAGTAGGGTAAAGTGGGGTGTTGTGGGCCGTGATTCGTTTTTGGACCATAAATTTCTCAAAAACACATATTTTTGTATAGTTAAACATTCTATTTTATTTAACGATCTTAAAGGAAACAGTCCATAGATATTTTAAAATATATGAATAGCGTTAAGAAACATCGTCTTGAAAACATTTCGAAGCACAACGAAACGAGAAACATTCGTAAAACATGTGGGACGCTTGGCAAGCGTTGGATGCTCATTAAAAGTGAGAGTAGATCTAGAAACTAACCAGACATTACGTTTATGACATCATATAAATCCGACATGGCGGATTAGTATGGTACACACCACCCCACTTTACCCTACATTTAATAAAAAAAAGAAAAAGCTGAACTTTTTAAAGGAGTATCAAAGATTTGAGCTGGAAAGTGTAGTTGCTCCATTTTTTTAATGACTTCCGTATAAAGAAATCTCGTGAACCTTTAATTATTCCTATTATTTGAAGATGACTCTTATTAGGGTTTTCACATTAAAATAACAAATTCGGTCCAGACTGAAACATACAAACGAATAGCAGCCCCTATATAAAACTATTTCATAAATTTTTCTATTGTAATTACCCCAATAACACGAAATTTAATGTGAATATTTTTCATATGAAATGCAATAAAACGTTTCAATTCAATGCACCACTGAAGTTCTTTAATTACTCATACTGTGAAGTCTCCTTAAAGTGGTTACCTACCTTAAGTCACAATTATCAAGCCTCAAGTTATAAGCATAAAACAATTTAAAAGAAGAAGAACATCTCAAGATTTAATAAAAAACAAAAAAATTATAACGCCCATAATCGCATGACCTTGAGTATGCAAACTATTTTATACACACACACACATATTTTACTTATACAGAAGAACAGCAAGCGAAGAAGACTCCAACATGAAGATCATTCGTGCAGTAGAATTGAACAATTTTATAACTCGTCAAAGTACTTTACTCCACACGCTGCGTCCCAACGAAAACGCCAAAGTAAAGTCAAATAACTGAGACGAGGCGAGGCAAGTCAAATCTTGTCATGTCATATCCCATCCTATCGTATCCCTACTAAAACTAAAAAAAAAAATTCTAACCGGTTGCAAGTGAGCGCTGTCAAAAAAAAAATTTCAAAGATCCAAAGGCAGCAGAAAAAAAAAAGATGTATGTATACGAATCCAATTCACATGGTCCAAACAAATAAGAACCGCAAAAGGCAAAAGTCGGTCTTTGTGCCAATAGAACGGACGGCAGCAATTTAAGTCGTCGTCTTCATCGTCGTCGTCGTAGTCGTCGGAGAGTTCATAAGCGAATTAGGCGCAAGGGCAATGGAGCATTAGATATATGTATTTTAACATGTACACATTTGCTAAAGGGATTTGCAACAATGAATCTGAGCGATACATACATGCATGTGTATCTATGTATCTCAGCATGTATGTATGTATTTGTATCTTTGCATTTATTTGATTGTCTGGTGTGAATTTTTGTAGGCGATATGGTAGATTTGATTTGATTTTATGATTTGTGTGTTATTCTCTGTTGCTACATATTAAAATTTTAATTAAATTCATTTGTTTGTGCTACAAATGACATATTTCGCAAATGCACATAACAATTTTTGCATATGCAGATATTGTATCTAGATACAAAAAAAAACATGTTTTGTTTCATTTGCTCTGGGAATTTTGTATAATTTTAAAAGTGAATATTAATATTTTTAGTTTTATTTACTGATATGCATGATTTTGGCAAAAATTTTAATTTGTTTCTTATGAATTTTAATTGTATATTTTATTGTGAATATTCTGAATTTATGGAATACGACAAATTGAAAACAAATTGCTTGAAGCACAAAATTAAAATTAATTCTAATTTTTGTAAAGCTAAAATTTGATAAAATTATATAAAGTGCTTCAACTAAGTGCAAGGTCACCATTTGTTAGGACCCGGCATTTTGTAGTATCGATAAAAATAAAGTAGACAAAGAACTTGCCAGAATCGGCTTACTGATTACATTGGCAGGACCGGAATCTTTATATGGTCTCAGTTGGGCCACGGCCAGACAGATCGTAAAAAGCTTTTCTTAAGCGCTCTGTATATCCCTATTTTGAACAATTTTGTGGACTTCAACAGGAAAACCAATTAGTTCTGCTAATTTTTCCTAAAACTAACTAACTATCTGGCCATTATCACCTAAATAAAGTGGGTCTGTGCCCGGAAGACGATAGAATTGGCCCAAATGTTCTTTGTGAATGAGGCGCCAACCCCTCATCATTTACTTCAGTCAAGCTTCGACTAAGTATATACTCAGATTCATTGAAGAGTCTCAGTCGGTCCTCTGTAAATTAACAATAGAGGAAATTGAGTAAATTTGAGTAAAATTCACAATGCATACAATGTTGTATTGAGTTATACACTATTGTACTCATTGTACAAAATGAATATTTCATGAGTGGGGAAATATTGTCTGTAGTTGAGCGTGTGCATTTTCTCAGACAAAACATTTTTCAAAAAAGAAAAATGACTATAAGAGGTTCACTTCAGTCATATCATTTTTACTATAAAAATAGTGTAAACAGATATTATCGTAGATCCCATAATATAATTATATACGATGGATCAGCTTGACGATACGACTAACGGAAGTCTGTCCGACTATCTGTACAGTATGAAAAAATAGTTTTATATGAAAAACGTTTTTATTTATGAATATATTCGAATATACTCCATATTATGTAAAAATATTTACTTCTAATGTCATTCCATGATTCCATGACTTTAAATTCGTTCGATTTCAAATTCCTCATGCTCAGGCTGCTGGCAGAGTAAAAGCTAAAAACGAAGCGATAGGCCATGCGATAGCTCAGGGTTGTATCTTTAGAGCTTTCACACAGAAAATTTTAAGCAGTGTTGTGTAGCGAAATACAACTCTGTGTTATCGTCAGCAGTCTCATGCAAATGCAAAAGTTATGTTTTTATTTAAAAACGTTTCGTTAATACTGTTATCGGTTACAAAATAAAAGGTTATCGTTCTATTCAAATCGCAAAAGGTTGTTATTTCGACTAAAATTTATACTCTTTAAATTTAGACATGAGTAGAAAATAATTATTTCAAATTTATATTCAGAAGCAGTCATATTAATTAAATAAAAATAATTTAAATAATGGATATTATCTTTTTTGTCTAATTTTATGCATTTACTTTTCATTTCACTTTCACCAAAACGCTGTCGATTTGAAATCGTAAGTTTTTTCGCTTTGCGATTTCCAGAACACCAAAATTTGCAATTTAAAAAGTAATTCGAAAAATATTTACGACTACGTTAGCATCGCTTATAGTCTCTAAGCTTAGGTTGATCCCAAACCATATCCTTCGCGAAATATTACCTACGCCATTGGCACAAACTAATCAAAAATTTATTTATAAAAATCTTACAAAATCAACTCAAAATGAAATTTAGTTAAAATCGCACACTTGTATGCATTATCTATGCATGCACAGGCATAAAGGTCAGTTCAACTTACAGAGCAATTCTCAAAAAACTATTTCACCAAATGCAAATATGAAAAAGTTTACAAAATAAAATTTAATCGAAATTAAACGAAGCGTAAGACAGCGCCAAAAAAAATGTAGGTGCATACTACAAACGTATAGCGTAGAGCACTGTCCTTGAAAGTATATTTTTTTTTGCGCAAAGGTTGAAGGTACACACACTTCTCTAGAAATGCAACTACGATAAATACGGTTGATGCTGCCGCCGCCTGTTTTCTTATGGATTTGTGTGGTAATAAAAATTTAATTTACGCGCGATTGCCGATTTTTCGCTTACCTTTTGCCACTTTGTAAAGTTGTCGCCAAGAAGAACGATGCCGTCGTCGACGTCGTTGTCGTCGATGAATTTGCCACATAAAGATTCCACTTTTACGGCTGCTTAAGCAGCAATCATTTCGTATATTTCGTTTCCTTTAGCTTTTAATTTTTTTTAATTGCAACGCGCCGGCAGACGGACAGATATCATCCCGAACGACGACAAACATCTTCACTATCATTTAGACCGCAAGTTTATCTTGGTTTCATTAAGAAGTATGGCGCAATAAATGCCAAAAGCATCATCAAGCGCAACAGCACATCGAGAAATTGCTAGACATCATCAGCAGCGCAGCGCAGGTAATGCCGCTTTGATTCTGGTACTCTTTTTTTTATTTTTTGAACCTCGTTTTATGCTTTGCATTTCCAGGAATTGCGGACGCCACAAATAATGCAGCATCGCGCAACTCTTACGCCTTTAGGTCAAGTACCATAGTAGTAGTAGCCCCATCAAAGCTTTTGTTGTCCAACAAACATTAGGCGAATACCTCACTCGTTTTATGTATTAGACTGGTTTCCTCCTCGATTGCTTTTATTTTGTGGATTAGGTAATGGTAACAACAACAACAATCGCAGCCGCAAAATTACACAAAATAAACTAAAAATATGCATACACACAAACACTTAAAAAAAATGTAAAAAAAAAATGGCGCAGAATTAGAGCAAACAAATAGAAACAGTGCCTTTCAAAAGTATGCTTCAAAAAATTTATTAAATTCTTGTCAAAGGCAATTTCACAACTAACCGCGGTACAATAAGGTATTGCCACTTTATCAAATAAGCAACTTGAGCGTAGCTCATGTGCAGTGCTGCCGATTAAGCTTTTTTTCTCTGTACAGTTTACAATGCATAAGTGCGAAAGAGAAAAAAAGCAAAATCGGCAGCACTGCTCATGTGCATGAAAAAGATAGATAATAAATACAAATGCCTTTAGTTTTGTTGGTGCTCTTGAGAAGTTTTTGGTGCTGTTGAGAAGTTTTTGTTGTTTCTAAAGAAACAAATGCATTTTTAATACATAATGTAATTTATTTTATTTGACATATGTATACACAACAATAATAATAAAAAAAAGAAGACGAGCTGAAAAACTACCACATAAATACGATAAAAAAAAAGACAAATTGTCTTTTGCTGTCGGCAGTCGGAAATGCACGACCTTTCGCTACGACTTTCGCATTCATACTGAAAATAAATAAGTACTCAAACGCTGGCAGAGAAACTAGCAGTGGCAGTACCTTATGTTATTGTACCATGCAACTAACAGCGAGTCTAAGAAATCGAGGTAATGGGTCAATTTTATTGATCTAATGGAACATGTGAAACAGTATTCCGTCTATAACTGGGACAAATACATATCGAAATATCAATATTATTTAATATTGATCTTCAAATATTTTTTTATTATGTGTTCGATTATCGTAAACAATGCGAAATTTAAGAGTATCAAAAACTTTCAATATTGTTAGAAATATTTCCACTTCTATTAGAGACAGTAAAGCTATAAAAAACATTTTTTAATTCTTGTCCTTACAAATCTTAGATTACCACCAGAAAGCGTATATCCGATGAACTTGCTAGGTTAAGTCTTACGGCCAAAGCTCTTCTAGGAGTGGAATTAATAGGGTGAACGTATAGTCATACAAGACAAATCTCTAGGAAAACATGGATGGGTAGGGAAACTGAACATAAAACTCGGTGCAGTACGAATTCGTTTAACACGTACTTGCATAACATTCGAATATTTTATTGAGATTATAAGATTTAAAATTTATACCAAATCAATTCTTTTTAGATAGAGTAACAAAAAACAATTTCATATATTCATGATAGTTGAGTCAAAATCCAAAGTTTGTTAGCTACGAGATTGAAACATTTCTACTGTACTCAGCAGAATGAATGGACAGATGGAAACATCTGTAATGACTCTACTTTTTAATGCAGAATAAATATACTTTATGGAATTTGCCAAGCCAAAAGATTGTCGTATACCCCATAAAAAATTCAAAACAGATAACAATATTTTTTCATGATTTTAGAGATTGTGTAAAGGAAAGTAAACCTTCTTTTTTGCACTGGTTTCTTGTGCCTCGTGCATAGGATTTATTGAGCATATGGCCACCGCGTCTATGTTTAATAAAACTGGAGGTCATCTAATAATCACTTCAAATCTCAGTCCATGAAGAGTTAAATGATTAATGTTTAATTTGTCTATCTGGCGTTTAATTGTCAAACAATCCTATTGAAAAAACACCAATTACACTTAGATGAACCAGTTCGGACGTTTTGAAGGTAGTAAGGTCTCAGACTTAAAGGATCTTAGCTGAATTATAGTTAAATTGTATCCATATGACTTCCAGACACTTACAATCAGAAGCACAGATTTTATCAACTATATTTCCTGTACTAATTACTGTCACGTCCGTTACCAGACGGTTTTTTAACCTGATATGTACAAAACTGACTAACTGCAATAAAAGAAAAAAAAATTATTATAATTTTAAATAGCATAATTTTTATACATACTGTTCTATATACTACATATCTTCTAATATTCTAAAAAAAAAAAAAGTATATTTCCAGCTGCATGTGCGGCTATTTTGCTTTTAAAAACAACGAAAGTGAAATACACTTCCTACGTCGCTATACCATTACCAACTCATCTTTCGTCATTTAGTAACCAAAAGTCATGTCTGTCCGTCCGTCCGTCCGTCCATCTGAACAATACATTCATCCAACTGCGCGCGCTTGTACCAAAATCGTATTAGACCAGAACGCAAACAAGAATCGCAGAATTTTTGCTAACCAAGCATAAAGAAAGAATGAAAGGAAGGCAACAACAGCAGCAGCAGCAAACGTAAAGTTGTTGGCTCATTTCGCTTTTAACTCACGTCGCATGTTCGCAGCAAAAAAATTGGAATTAGAAGCAGGAACCCGTTTACAGCGTGGATTGCTGCAAGTTAAAACCAACAACAACGCAGAAAACTGTGCCAAAGTTGTTTTTATAAATACAAAAAAAAAAAAAAAAAAAAAGAAAATATTGGTCAAGTCAGTTGCCATAGATGCGAATGCAGCGATAGTATAAGGCTAGCTGCGGCTGCTGCTACTGCTGCGTGTACATAAACGAAAGGAAGCTACTCTATAATGAATTTCTGCCAACAAACGTGAAGTCTTCCTTTTTTTTGTTTTTTTTTTTTTGTGTATGCTGTCTTGTGTTTAATTTGGCCTTGACTGGCGGCACATGCAAAATATAATAAAAAGAAAATATTATTGGTATGGTTTTTATTTTTATAAAATAATGCTTTAATGTCGCTGATTCTTGCTTTATATTATTGCGACCTAACGTTGAGGTTACTGTGACGTCAAATAACAAATGATTTTTTTTTAATATTGATTTTTGGTTAATTTGTACCTTTTTTTCTTTTTAAAGAATTTTAAAACTAAAATAAACAAAATTATTGTAGTAAATTATGTGTCACAGACTTGTATCATTTTTTATACTATTTTCCATCATTAACGCTTTTACGTTTAATCAAATCGATAAGAAAAATACATGCTTATTTGTGCCTACATTTCCACTACAGTTGCGTCAGCGTTAAAATCACAATTCACTGTTTCTCAAATAATCGAACCGATTAAAAACAATCGATTTATCAAAAGAAGCCAATTAAAAAAATCGATTTTTAAGCTTGTACGCTAACGTAGTGCAAACTTGGTATAATTTCAAAATTTTTACGCACGTTTTTCTTAAGGCTTTTAATATCCTTTAACAAACGATGGCACCCAGCCATACATATCTTATACAACAGTCACTTACAAACTAATTAAATAGACTTTAATTCTCTCCTACATTTCGCTTCAAGTACTATTACTGTTTTTGATTCTTTTTCAGTTCCTCAATAGTGCGACGTAGCGTAGCAATTTCTTCTTGTATTTTAACCATATTAGGAGGTGATGCCGCATCTACATGCGACAGCTGTTGCATTGATGTATTAAATGGTACACCTTCCTCAACGCTTGCTATCGAAAGACCCAAATCAATACTAGCTGTCGATGTATCCATTGATGTATTATTGACAGAATTTCTATTGCGACTACCACGTGGACGACCACGTCCACGTTTAAAGCTATCTGTTAGTGTAGATGTTGCTACTGTCGTTGGTTTTAATGTTGTTATAGACTGTGAACGTGTACCATGATTTCCCATAAGTTTATGCAAACGTTGCTTAGCACTTGTCAATTGATATTCATTTAATCTTTTCATTGTTTCCGGATCTTTATCATTTATCTTTTGTATTAAATCACTATCGTCATCGACAACAACATAATTGACCATATGTAAATGTGTACCCGGTTTAATACGATATATAGCATCGGGAGTTTGTTCCTCATCGGTTAGACCAGCTTTTTTAATATTGCCTAGATCAGCCATAGTGCCGGTTACTTGGAAGACGGAAGTATTACCACCGACAAGTAATGGTACATCGGATACCATTGGATTAATAACATATTCTGGTGGATTACGATCCGGTAGCTTTGCAATGATTTGTCCTTGTGGACAATCTTTATTTTCGCAGCAACGTTGTTCGCTGTTGCTAGAACGCGATGGAGCGCCGTTAAAACCAGGCGCAGCGTCAGCATCGGACATTTTGTGTGCGCTGTAAAATGGTTAAAAATCGATAAATAAATACATTTTAATTGTGAAACAATTTGCATTTAGTTAAGCATAAAATAAGAGCGTAATTAACTTACTTTTAACAAACAAAACAAAACAAAAAAAACAGCAACAAATTTGCCGGCAAACGTCTTTGATTTTGTTGTTATTGGTTTTTTTTCGCGTCAATTTTTGCAATTGTAAATTTCTTTTCTTGTTGTTTTTCAAAATTTTTTACACACACTATAACGTTGCAGCTAAAAGCACTTTTTAAATATATTCTTTACCAATTTTTATTATATTTGATTTCACAAATTATTAAATTTACAAACGCGCCGCTTGCTTTTGCTTGCTGCAATCAATGAACGCTCGGCTGCATTTGGTATTATTATTTGCCGCGGTAGTATACATGAGTGCGAATGAAATAGGTTTAGTTGTTGCACTGCTTGAACTTATAGCAAACGTATCTGTTCAACTTAAGCTGTTTCTGTTTCTCTAACGAGTTAAATGGACAGAAACGTAAACAAGCAAATGTTTGCTTCTTTTTCATTTTTGCTATTCACAGCGCTGCGCAGCTGTTATAGTTGCACAGTTTGATGTGCACTGCTTTAGTGGGCGCCAATTTCGAATGAACTTCAAATGTTTTTTTTTTTTTTGCTTTTGGCGTAATTATTTTCTTTTGTAAAGTACCAACTTAAAAGCAAATTTATAAAAGCATATAAAATCTTTAATGACTTGCAATGCGTACACACGCAATACAAGCTTAAATTATTGTTTTTTTTTTATATCGAGTGCATTAACCTAAAACGCTAAATGACCTCGAAAATTGTGCAGCAGCGGCAGCGACTTGGTCAGAAGAATATGTCTAAAGCGCGGCGCTTCATTTACATGCCAAGTACCGTAAGAAAAAAATATATAAAAATATCTTTAACATTTCAACTTCTATAAGCATCATTCGTAATTTATTTTAGTGCTGCAATGCGTTTATCATGCTTTACTTTTGTACAAAAAAAAAAAAAAAATAAAAATATACAAATAAATACAAAAAATTAAATAAATGAAAATTTGAATTTGCTTTAAGTCGACACTTTTGTGCGCTATAATCTAAAAAAAATTGTATATGCGACCACTACTCTCTGCCTTGCTCCGATTTCGTTCGATTTCAAATAGTTTCTGTTCCGGCAAACGCAAAAGTTATGTATCATTTCCAAAACGTTTCTTTGCATTGACAGGGCGATTCGTAAAAATACCAAGGTATCTTCAAAAATACCAGAAAAATAGAAAAATGCTGCCGATTTGAAATCGGAAATATTTTATGAGCACCGAAAAGTATTTGGATTTGAAAAGTAAATGGCAAAATGTTTTCGGTTGCTATTACGGGAGCATTGCTGTATATTTTCAAGCACTAAACCAAGTTGAACAAATGTAATTTTTTTCCCAGCTGATTATTTAATTTGAATGATTTGAGGTTTAATAAGGGAGCAATTGGTGTGCCCAGTACAAGTAAAGGGTTTAAAGTTTTCTAGATGGGATAGAAATGATCTGAAAAATGATTCATTCTGGGTGGGTTATATGTTTTTAGACATCCAAGGTTTTAAAAGGCGACCACGAATTTCGAAATACTTTGGTTTTTCGCTATGCAGATTTATATTAAACTTATTACCAATATATAATATGTATGGTCCCGAAATCTGTCTTTCCGGAATTGTCCCGTGATTCCCTTTTCCAATCTTTGATTGATAAAAAAAAGTGCAAAAGGTTATATTAAGTCTGTACCTCTATTAAGTCAGACCCTATAACATATATACATATACTCCTGATCAGCATCTGAAAACTGAACCGAACGAACTAGCTTTGTCCGTTCGTCTTTGTGAGATTCCCATTTAAAGTTATAGCAAAACTTTGTGGTGAAATCTTACTTAACCTAGAAACACTGAATGCGGTACGGAATTCTCCTAAGACAACTTATAAAGAAAATATAAAAATCTGGATTAAATAAGACAATAACTTTCTGATGACTTCTATAAATCAAATGATGGAATAATAGAAGGTGTAGTATTCTAACATTGTCTTTTTCCATTTTACCTAAATATTTTGGTGAGTTTTATGTGGTATGATAGCAAGCTGTGGTGAGAAAAGTATGGAAAATATGCATGGCTTTTTCAGTCTAGACTTCTACGAAGCTATAGAACATAGCTTACTATGTTAAAATATTGTAAAAAACGGAGGCGGAATACTACACTCATAATGCAATTATACAAAGTGGAGTATTCCATCACTGATTGTAAGTACAGAAAGTATGTTTATCGGACTTAGACCAATATCCTGTCTGCATGCCGATTTTGAGGTAGTTTTTTAAACCCGCTTAATAATTTCCCGTGGTTGCCGTGTATTCTGGGTGTCCACGCCAATTTCTAATACAAACTTAACAACAAAATCATAACACCACTTTTTGCAGGGTACAGCAAAGACATTTTTTTTAAATGTGCACAGATATGTACATATGTACGAGTACATATATAGTTAAATCATATATGCGGGGTTCTAAAACTGACCACCTTCTTTAATTTCCACTCGTCAATCATGCACTCATCCATTTCAGACTGAAGAGCTCAGACAAATGCAATGCGTTGGATTGGATTGGAATGAAGATTGAAAAGTTGTGTTAAAAAGGGGAACGGGTGTTGTACGGGTTTACCGACTCATTGTTGGCTTAAATGAAATAATTACTGCGGGCAGCAGCATGCATGGAAGTCATGCATATAAGTTATATAGTTGCTGTTGCAAATCTTAGTCATGACCAACCAATACGATACAATAAGGTCGTACATTGACGTTGCAACTCAAAACGTCAAAAGTATTTGACTGTGCTAAACCGTGGCTGAGACTTAGGCTGAGGCTGAAAGTGCACAAACAAATCCTGACTGCCTGCCTTACTGCCTGCCTTACTTGACTTGACTTTGTCTTGTTCCTGCGGCTGAACGACGACGCGCGAGAATAATAAGAAATGAAATGCCATTTATTAAAGCATTAATAAGTGCGAGGCACTTGCGTTCTTGACTTTTATTCTTATGGCTGCCTGGGACTGAGACTTTGTGGAGTTTGCGTTTTTTTTTTGCGATTACAATAATTTTCGCAATAAAATTTCGCCAATAATAAAAATCACCAAAGACTACGCGAGTTGTGGAGTAGGAGTCTCGATGGAGTAGGAGTCATCAGGTAGAAGCAGCAGCAGCAGCAACAAAAGCATCAACAACAATAAAAACTGACATTGCTTACTTTGGAGTCGCGAGCATCTCACTCACTCACTCAGTCACTCAGTCACTCACTCACTCACTCACTCACTCTCACCTGGTAAGAAGCTCCTTGTTGTTGTTGCTGTTGCACTTAATGGCTGCAATGAAAAATGTATGTCTGCATACATATTTAAATACGCTGCAAACACTGACTCAAGTCAGTTCAAGTCATGAAAGATCCTACATAGACATCGCATCGTCCTCGTTTTCGAGGATTGTGTCATTGCCAATTTTCTTTGCCATATCTCTGCAATTTCTTGTTGCTTTTTTTAATGGATGCACGCTGCATGAAATATATATTTTGAACTGCTTCTTTACTTACTTCTTTAGTTTATTTTTCCTTTCCTTTCCATTCCTTCCTTCATCTTTTCTTAGCGCAAAAAATTGCATTCATTTGCAAGTTTGAAGCGTTGCTTTCAAAACAACTAAAGTTAATTACGCTTATTTATCAATTTACAAATAAAGGTTTCTACGAAACGAATACATACATACACACTACATACACATACATATATACAAATCTTTGGTGTTTATAAATATCCTACTTAAAGTGCAGTCAGTCAGTCAGTCAAGTCAGTCAATTCTTTTCGTAATGATTTGCTTTTCAATTTGTAAATGCAAATTTAGTGTCTGCATTATTTTTGAGAAATGTTAAAGATAACTTGCAGAAGAGGCCTGAAGGATATGTTGCTGCTGTCCATGACTCAGAATTAGTCTCACGATTATTAGACTAACTTTTCTTAAATGAATATAAGCGGTCGGTTTGTATGGGGACTCAACAATGATTCTATTTCGATCAAATATTCTACTGTGATCATTGATTGCTAGAAGAAGAATTTTGATGAATGAACTTGTTTTTTATACTCGAGAATTGGCGGTAATTTTGTGTAGGGGTTATATGCTATAGTAATACCGCCACAACCATGTTTCCTTTTCCGAAAATAGTTTCATATAAGAAAGGATTTTAACATAAATAAACCATTTTTTATATGAAAACTCAAAAATTTATGGTATCTTTATATGAGGGCTATATACAGGGTCCGCCACGTAACTTTTTTTTTTTAAATGCAATAAAAACAAAACACAAGATCGATCGTAACGTTGGCTGTATGGCACGGTGCGCCGTCTTGCTGGAACCAAATGTTGTCCAAGTCCTCGTCTTCGATTTCCGGGAATAACCAATCCGTTAACATGGCGCGGTAGCGTTCGCCATTGACCGTAACGGCGGCTCCTGCCGCATTTTCGAAGAAAAATGGGCCAATGATGCCGCAGGCCCAAAATCCGCACCAAACAGTAACTCTCTGAGGATGCATTGGCTTCTCTTCGATCACGTCCGGGTTTTCCGTCCCCCAAATACGACAATTTTGCTTATTGACGTAGCCGCCAAGATGGAAATGAGCTTCGTCGGAAAAGATGATTTTTTGGTAAAATTCCGGGTCTTCGGCCAAGCGCGTTCCTCAATCGTATACACAACCATTTTCGTTCAGCGGAAGGATAAAACTAACTTTCTGTACAATCAGATGTGACATCAGTGTTGCCACACTCGAAATAACCACTAGTTCAAAAAAAAATGTTAGATGGCGGACCCTTTATATAATGGTCTAATATTGAGCATGGGTACTTTTCTAAATATGGGTTGATATTAGAAGTATTTTTACTCTA
Source organism: Leucophenga varia (assembly GCA_018903435.1). Classification (NCBI taxonomy): domain Eukaryota; kingdom Metazoa; phylum Arthropoda; class Insecta; order Diptera; family Drosophilidae; genus Leucophenga; species Leucophenga varia. The sequence goes on along the minus strand of JAEIFJ010003052.1, from coordinate 816,024 downwards.
TTTGACACCAATCGCAATTTTTCACAAAGAAAAATTCAAAATTTGTATGGGGCCATGCCCAAAAATGAGCCTGATACTCTGGTTTTAACCCTTAGGGCTGAGGAGAACCTAAATTTAAAATTTCATGTCAAAAACCAAAGACAGACGGGTATGGCTAGATAGATATAAACTTCATGGAGTCTACGATGTCTCCTTTAATGCTTTAGAAATTTTCCGACAAACTGACAATACCCATTCGCACTATATGTAACGAGTATAAAAATCAAGTCGATTATTTCAATCGATCTGACTTTCTAAAATACCAAGGTTCCGAAAAAATTTTCCTAAAATTATTCTAAAATTATATATCAAATAAAATGAAATTTTTGCAGCTTAATATTAATTCCAATGTTTTCCTATATTTATGGGTATAGCAGACAGAAAGACGTTCGGAAAAATATGGAATATAGGGTCATATTTATTTGCAAGATGCCTCAAAAAGATCAATGAAACCCCAATTCAGAGCAAAAACTTAAGAAATTTAAAACCAGCCCTTGAAATCTCTTTTGGTTGGAAATCGTTTGGAATTGGGTTGGTAGAGATTTCCCTAAAACCCCTGATATAGAATTTGACCATGTATAAAATTTCTTATTTTAATTGATTTTCGATATTTCTTATATATTAAAAATTTCATATACCGCAATTTAAATTCCAAATGCATCAGAAAAATAAAAAATATAAAATGTGTCATTAATGAGCAATAAAAGCAAAATTAAATGCGATTCGAAACAGGTAATTGAAACACGCAATAAACCAAACGAATAACAAGAATTATTATTATTAAATAAATCAAAATCACAATTAAAATTCATAGAAAGAATATTTTATTAAGTGAATTTTTTTGTTTTTTTTTTATTATTTAATTTCTTATTAAATATTTGTCAAATAATTCACGACATGTTGCAATTATTTTAAACATTAAAATGCAAAACGTTGTCTTTGGTACACATAAAGCGGATGTGTTCAGAAATAATATTTTATTTTTATTTGATTATTTAATTCATCGAATTAAAAATAAAAATTTATCAAATCAGCAAAAAGAAATAATTACCTGCAAAAAAAAAAAAAAAAAAATAGTATTTCCTCATCCTTTCAAAACTTTTTTTTTTTTGTAGCATTCAAGTGCAGCGCAAATGTCGTATCGCATCTGAACTGGCTTTGAATTTATGATGAAGTCAAGTACACAAAATGCGACGTTTGGCCAAACCCAAAAATCTGTATTAAAAGTTTTTTTTTTTTTTATGTGATTTTAATGATATTTTTTATTTTTATTTATTTTTTTGTACTTCACTTTTGCGCAAAATGCAGAAAAATATTTATTTGAGATATTTTTGTTGTTGTTTTTGTTGTTCGTATTGACCCTCGTCAAAGTTTTGCCGTTGATCATTTTGAAAGTTCAACTTTTGGACAAAAGTACCAAATACAAACATAGTCCGTTTGGCCAGCGGAAGGTGGAGGGAGTTGGGTTCCGTAGTGAGGTTTTTTGTAGCGTATTTTTGTAAGAATCCTTTTATTGAAAAATATTTTGCAAGTCATTCGCGCATCGAATAAGAATGCTTCGCTTGCATGCACGTCAATTAATTTATTAAGAATGTTCTTTGCTTTGCTTCTTTTTTAATTTTTTTTTTTTTTTGCACTCGAATCATTTTTGCGTACTTAATTTATACTTGCACAAAAAGTATTTCAGACAAAAAGTTTTTTTTTTCGAATTTTTTTTTTTAATTTGCTGTTTAAAGTGCAATGAACTTGGAGCTGAAATGTTTCTGAAGTTATAAGATAAATATTTTTTTTTGTAAAAATCACACTGACCTTGTAATCAAACATGGATTCATGTATTGCCAAATCACTTACCAAACTTGTACATTTTTTTACAACAGACAATTTTTTTTTTTACATAATTCAATACAATCTCACTTTTTTTACATGCCTAGCTACCCATGACGTATTCTGCCACTGTCTCTTTCTAATTTGATAACAAATTTTGTTGAGAATGCATGTTATGGTGAATTTATACAATTTCACCTTATAAATATCAATTTTTCTGCTTCTTGATTTTTTTTAACTAGTCCTTGTAGGCTTCATAAATCTTTTTTTTTTTTTAATACATAAATTGTCTACGATTGACCAAAGAAGAACCAAACCACCAGACGTAATGTAAACGGATACTGTCTGATTGTTGGTAAAGACGTTATATGTAGACGCCATAAAGCATATATATTCTTGATCAGGTTGATAAGCTTGGGCATTATCGGACCATTGACCCCAACCCACCTTTCATACACAGTCATACACAACAATTAAAAGCTTCGTGAGACAAAGCTTTGATTCTAAAGAAGTTATCTTTTTTACTTGTGCTTATTGTCGATTTTATTTTGAAATCGTTAATGATATCCAAAACGATTATTAAAACCATTTCGATTATTTCTGCAATAATATCTGGGATGAAGTTTACCGTAATTACAGTATTTTTTCAAAGTTTTTACGAACCTTGAACCGAACCAATTTATCCGAAAAAGAATTGTTTTGAACCAGAAATCATTTAAGTGAAAAAAAGGTTCGCTTCTATGGTCGGTCCACATTTCCAGCTAAAAAAAAAGGTGAAAAACGTCGAAATTCGCGAATAAAGTATCAGGGAGAAAACAATCGGTCTAGGGATTACTGAAGTGCGCCAAGTAATAAGCCCTTAGCATAAGACCTTTACAGAGCTTACCTCTAGAGTGGTGAATTATTACGCATATCTTTTGCCTACAAATATTGCTATTCTTTTTGGTTCAAGATCATTGAATTTAGTACAATTTTTCCCTTTCATATGAGCTCAAAAAAGTACAAAAAGATTCCAATTGATTAAATTCCAAAGAAAAATCTATAAAAACCCATTCAAAAAAGATTATAAAATAAAGTTGAGTGTCAGACGCGCAAGTATTTTGAATCAAATTTTTAAAATATTAAATTTTTAACTCATTGGAAATAGTTTAAATGAAAGTACAAAAATTTCCAATTGAAAATTAAAAGAAAAATTATAAAAATTTGATTCAAAATATTTGAGTGTCGCGAGCAAATATTTTGTATCAAATTTTTCAATCGTCACATCATATTGCATTGAAAATAATCTAATAAATCCTATTGAGTTTCGACAAAAGAAGGGGAACAAAAAAATTCAAATAAAAATTTGATTCAAAAAATTTGTTTGAACACAACTTTTTAAGTTTAAATTTTTGTAATCATTTGAAAATTCAATCATTTTAGTTTGTCGTAAATAATTATTTACACATTTTTAATCTTTCAATATCTCTCAACTTTTTCAAAAAAGGGTTTATCCAAAAAAGTTTTATCAAAATAAAAATGTTCCGAATTTCAAGGCGTTACAAAATTTGTAATCTTTTGCTTCCGAAACTGCGTAAATTTACGAAGAATGCAGCATGTTTACATGCAAAAAATGTGTCACTTCAGCTAACTTCATGCGATGTGAATGCCATCTTACGTGAAAATGAATTTGTGCATAATTTCACCAACGAAAATGAAGCTGTGCTACAGAGCTATGAAACCAATCAATTGGCTTCCAATACGCCCTGTGAGGATACACATGCCGAAGTTAGTACAAACAATGGAAATGATTTTCTTTGCGGCATTTTCGATGGTCATTCCGGCGCGGCATGTGGTCAAGTTTTAGCGCAGCGTTTATTAATGTACATAGTTGCGACAACTTTAAAGCCTGAGCAACTGCAGGAAGTAATGCAAAATGAGTCGTCTGACTGCAAGAGTCAATCCCAACCATTTCTGAAGTGTCACAATGCTATAGATTTTCCCGATGAAATAAATTTCATCTATGAAAATAGCTTTTCAGCGTTATCTCAGGAAATTAGCAGATAATCCCTTCTCGAGCGTTGAAAGTGGTTTGAAGCAAGCATTTCTGCAGCTGGATGCTGACATTGCCACTGAAGCGTTGCAACATAAAAATGAACACACAAAACGTGTTGCAGGATCCGGCGCTGTGGCATGCGTTGCACATTTGGACGGTCTGCAGCTACATGTGGCCAGTACTGGAGATTGTGGTGTTGTTTTAGGTTCAAAATGTAACAAAACCGAAGAATGGCAAGCAAAAAAATTGAATATAGAGCATAATACTAAGAATCTAAAAAGAATTGGCACGCATATATGCGGCACATCCGCAGGAAGAACATGTTACGGCAATACGTAAAAAATCGTTTACTAGGACAGCTGGCACCGTTGCGTGCCTTCGGTGATTTTCGTTATAAATGGCCGAAAAGTACAATTGAAGAAATTTTGGGCAAACATGCGCTAGCATCGCATTATTATACACCGCCGTATCTGACTGCAGAACCGGAAGTGCAGCAACATACATTAACGGCGAATGATAAATTCTTGGTATTGGCCAGTGATGGACTCTGGGATTTTCTAACGCCCAGCGTTGTTGTTAGCCTCGTAGGCAAGCAAATAGATGCAAAGAAAAAAGATTGAAGAAAATTTAAAAACCATATCCAATGATTTTCTAATGCAAACAGCTAAACGCATTTCGGAGTTTACAGAAAAAAATGGTGCAACGGAATTAATACGTTATGCGTTGGGCGCTAACAAGAAGGGAATTATTGATTACTCAAAAATTTCGGAGTATTTAGCGTTACCAAAGCATGTGGTACGCTCGTATCGTGATGATATTACAATAACTGTGCTCTACTTTAATACGGCGTATATTGCAAAATTGTGTGCCAAAGAAGAAGAGTTAATGCCGCAAACTAGTAGCGCTAGTCAGCCGGAGACGACAATATGATGAAGTAGCTCATCCAGAAAAAATTAATTTTCGATGTGTTATTTAATCAAATAAAAATGCTTTAAATACTTATTTTAACTTTTTGAATTTGATGGCATTTATATATAATATGTATGTAAAATATGTCAATAAATGTTTAGAAGCTAAGATGGGGCGAAGTGAGCCGGAATAAAAAACGTTAGAGTATGCCTAAATAAACAACAAATTGGTCTTTTGATTGAATGATTTATGAAAGAGATTACTTTTACTTTACCTAAAGTGAACCATGTCATGGCTGAAATATTAAAAGTGTTAAAATATAGCATTACATAGTAGCTCACTTCACCCCAACATACATATGAATTAGAGTTGGTGGAATGGTCTGGGTTTTTGTATGAAATTTAATAATAATAAAAGAGTTATTATATAATTTGAACAATCGGAATTTGAATTTAAAATACAAACGATTGGCTAGGCATAACCCTACGAAGAAATTTTGAATTTACTGGAAAAACTATTCCAATATTTCAAATTTTAAAAAACAATTTTTCGTGGTGGGACGGCCCATTCCCAGCTCTAATATGAATCTTACTCCCTCTTAAAAATATGGCTCACATACCCCCACTGACGACGTGATTTTTCCAGCGTTCTCTTAGAATATCAAATTTTAAATATTTTTTAAAACTTGATTCAACAAGAAAGGACGTTGCAGTCGGTTAAAATTAAATTCGAGATATACCATTCCAACCTACACTACAGCAAAACTGTAACACGATTTCAATGTTCTCACTTCAACGTACTGTATTTTCTTTCTTCTTAATTCTTCTTAATGCATTCTTAAGATCTTTTTTTTTTTGTTAATGCAATATTTGGCTCTCTTTTCCAAACATTTGGATGTCATTTGATAAGCTGGAAGAGAAATGCAATGGCAAAAAAATAAGAAGAGTCAAAATATTACAGTTATGCACCGTGGTTATTTTTAAACAAATATTTTTATTGAAAATTTTTTAATAATGGGTCCACAACCCTCTTGATTTTTAAGGTTTATCTATTGGGATACTTGGTAGCATACAATGGGGGGGCTTTGGGGGTAGGCATACTTTGGGTGTAGCGTCGCACCATTTCACCAGAATTGCTTACCAGACGTCCTTGGTCCTCTCCCACAGCTCCATCACTCCACTCGGCGGGACCCCAATATTTCGCAAGCTGCGCTTTAACAGGCTTTATACGTTTTCATGTCTGGAGATTCCGGTAGCCACTTCATGGACTCAAATCTTTGGTGTGATATAAAATTTTTTTACTAAATTGGTCGTGATCTTCGGGGGATAGTCTTGCTGAAAAACGCATTTTTCAACAGCAAGACCCATATTTTCGATAACTTCTCCTAAATTGTGTTGCAGACTGTTTAGATATGGCTCCTTATGCATTATTCCATCGATCAATACCAAGGGTTTAACTCCATTTTTATGTATACACCCCCAAACCATAATTGAGCCTCCACCGTGCTTGACGGTTTTTCGCACTGTACTTGGTGACTGGGTTTTGGGATCTCTAGTCCAATACCAAGATCGTCCGTCTGACTCGAAACGACTGATCTTTATTTCATCTGACCATATTCCCTTGAAAACAAATTATTTTGCAATTGCTTAAACTTTTTATTAGTAACTTTTTATTAGTGAGCAACAAACCCCTCCCTCCAATGTTTATATTTTGCACGAAAAAAAAAAATCGTTTGGTTCACTGCACCCCTTCTCGTCGCTATACGATAGTAAATTATTATTATTTTTTTTTTTTTTTTTGAAATAAGTTAAACTAATTTTTTAGACACTCTTCAATAAAAAATTAAATTTTTAAATTAAATTCTCATTACTTACTTCGAAATTATTGCACTACTTGCTTCCACTGTTTCCTTTATTTATATTTTTTACCCAAAAAAAAAAAAAAAAAACGAAACTTGTTCTGCCACATTTAAAAGCGACACAGACAAATTTTGTTATTTTGCCAAATATTGCGACAAATAATGTTGAACAAAAAAAAAATAAAAAATAAAAAAAAAAATTATACCAAAAACATATTTGAAAATTCTTTAGCGAAGGGCAAAAGTGAATTCCACGACGACTGCGACTGCGCAAATGCGACAGCAGACAAATCGAAGCAGCAAAGGGAAAGGAAACATTTAGATAGACGGAAAGGAAAAGAAGGCTTGTTTGTGGTATGGTCTCTTTCAAAAACTCCAGACATTGAACACATGACATGACTGCAATACGCAGTTGTTATTGTTATCTTTTGCTCATTGTTGTTGTTGTTGTTGCTTTCAAGTTTAAAAAGCTGAAACTTGTATCTGTACATACGCGTACGCGTACATGTATAAATGTATCTTGTACTTAAATTGTTTTGAACAACAAGTGATCGCGTATAAAAAAAAATAAAAATAAAATGAAACAGAACGCTGAGACCGGAGGCTGGAATGTACATATACACATATTATATGTTAGTACTCCATGTGTATATATAAAAGATACTTTGTCTTTAAGAAAAGGAAGCAAAATAAATAATGAAATACTTTAACCTTGACTTTGAAATTTTAAGTTGTATGTATGGAGACAGAAATCTGTTATTTTTTTTATATTAATAAAATGCATTTAGAAAACATATTCGAAGTATTTTTTAAATCATTCGAAAAAAAATTAAATAATTAAAAAAATTTATCATTTTATTGCTAATTTTTAGTTAAAACTTAAAACGCTGCAAATTCTCTAAGCTTTTCATATTTAGAAAAAAAAAAAAAACATTAAAAAATAAATGCATGCTTCAAAAAATCATATATAGAGTTTCATCCTATAAAAAAAAAATAAAATAAAATTCCGCTAAATAAATTGCATGTGCTTTGATAAGAATAAATAAATAAATAAATAAATTTATACTACAATATATGGTATAATGCTTTCTAGATATAACCGAATATATTGCGCATCTTTAAAATCTAATAAATTCTTTTTTTTTCTTCTCTCCTTTAACTTTTTTCAGATGTGAACTGGCAAACAGTTTATTTAAATTTCGTACAAAATAAAAAATAATAAAATGAATCAATTGCATTAAATAATTTCTAATAATAATAATAATACAAAAAAAAAAAAAAAATAAAAAGTTTAAATATAATATTCAAAATAATTTAATGAAATAAATTAATATTCTAACACTACCAATAATAATAATAAAAAAAAAAAAAAAATATTTCAACTGAACAAAGTTATTTGCAAGCAAAAAATTTAGCAGCTAAGAGAATTTGCGGAACCAACAGGTATTCCTTTTTTTCTTTATTTAATTATATAAATAAATAAACTATTCTGTCACATAAATTTTTATTTACTTCACATATAAGTTAATATAGTGGGTAAAAAGTCGAACAATAAACGAGAATCGAAAGTATTTACAATGTACAACTAGTTTGATCCAACAACAGTTATAAAAATAGACTAGTTCGATCCGTAAAAGATATCAAAAATCATCTAGAATAGATCGCTAACATTTTTTTTTAGATTTCATTTAGGTTTCGAACACTTCCACAAGCTGAGCGACAGATAATTAATTTTTCCCATATGATTTTTGGATCTAATTTTATCCGGAAAAGTTACACAAAATGCTCAAAATCGTTTTATTTTTTCAACCCAGAGGCAGAGATACCTAAAAAAAGTATTGCATATGTCCATTAGGGTGGTTCAAAAACGTATGAGAAAAATTTTTTAACAAATTTTTTTGCTCCTCACCACTTAGGGATTATATCTATGATCGGGTAAAATAAGAGAAACAGTCGGTAATTCTTTTTTTTCGGATTAATATTTAATGGTGCCCATGGAAAACTTCAGGGGCTTGGCGAAACTATTAAATATTATCCGATTTAAAAAAAAATCGAGTCTACTTATTTTCGGTATGGAACAATTCTAGGGGGTGGAAGCATACAATTCTTTTTTTTTTTGACCATTCTAATGTCCATGTTTTGTTTTCAAAAAGCAATTACTAAAAGGTCGATTGACTTTGTAATCAGCCAGTCAAAATCCAACGTATGTTAAGTCTTTGAAAATTGTCGGCCTGTGTTATACATGAAAGATATGGACTTATACTATAATAATAAATTTAAGCATGACCTACGAGAAAATTTGGCCTGGGGCAACATTTTCGGTAGAACCAAAATTTTTTATACACGTCACAAGAACTTTTCATGACAAAAACTCGGAAATTTGAGATAACTTTGTAAAGGGACTATATGTTATATATAGTGGTCTAATCTTTATTCAATGTATATAGTTACCTGATCTTATCAAATATATACTGTGCACATGAACGGCCATAAAATAATTGTTCGCTATATTTGAAGCAATTAATTTAAAAATTAACCATTTTTTTAATATAAAAACTAGAAAATTAGCTTTGGGTTTGTATAAGGGGATATATTCTATAGTGACCCGATCCTTATCAATTAGCTTGTGTAGAGATGCGTTGACATCTAAAGGGTTTTTATTCAATTTGGGGTGAATACATTAATAAATAATAACTATTTTCATACAAAACCTCGAAAATGGGTGTTAGGTTTGTATGGGGTCTACACCTTACAGTGAGTGAATCGCCTCGCAAAAGACTGATGGTCTGCGATGGCTCCTTTGCAAACTTTTCGGCATGTGACAGGTATAAAAATAAATAAATAACTCTTTGTAAAATTACAAGCCCCTTTAAGACACCTGGATCCTTCAAGATACCACAGGCCCCCGCATCATAAAGAGCAATATTCTGCATAAGCTTCCTACATAATAAATTAATTAAATTATTAAGACTTCTAATTGCAGAAAACTTCAGGAATTTATACAAAAATTAAACGCAGTGTAAGATCAATTATAAATCCGGAAGACTCCAAGCAGTATTCTTCCACTCCATATAAGGTATTTAGAATGATAAATAGATCCCATACAAGTAGCGCTAGATGCGCTGTTTGATGTCACAAAAAAAGAGGCAAGCATTAAATAGCTCACTTATCGAGTACCCCTATGGGCCAGTTGAACGCTTTGCGTCTAACCTAGACCAAATCGATCTAGCTAGGGAGATTTATGCACTCGTTGTGATCTCCACCTGAACCGGTAGGGAGACTCTAGCTGACCCCCTCTCCCTTCCTGGCTAATCGTTGGCCCCCGAACCCACGAGAGAATAATGGAATAGTAATGAACTGCTTTATTTAGCCGGTTTTTTGCAGACCCTCTATCGAAATGGGTAGACAATGATATTATTTGGCATTAATAGCTTCTTTTTTATAAACATTAAATTTGTTCAATCCAACCTCAATCGGAATGTGCAATCTCAGTTAATACGCTCAATATTAATATTTTTGCAATAATTTATTTAATTAAAATTGATTTTAATGAATATTTTTCAACGAGCCAACATAAAATGTTGCAAAGAATGCAAAAATGATGAGTTAAGTGAGCAGCAGCAGCAGAGAGCGAGCGTGTATAAATTTAATTAAAACGTTTCCATATGATATAATAATTATAATATTAATGGGCTGCAGTATGAATGCAGAAAAAAATGGAAAAAAAAAGATATGACACTTCACGAGCAAAGTGAATTAAATTGAAATGCAAAAAGTGTTAAATAGGGGAAAAAATATGTAGAACAGGAAGCAGTGCAAAAAAAAAAAAGTAGAAAAATGGCGTAGAATACAGCTGCAATCAATGCAGACAATCTCATGGGGGGCACTTATAATGGCATTACGCAAACTATAGATACTTTTTTTTTGTTGTTATTTGAATTACTTTGATTTTTTTTTAAACTAAAGCATAGCAGCTGCAGGCAGTTGAATATAAACTAAAATAAAAAGGTGCTATTTAAAACAATAAACTAATTAAATATATTAAATAATAAACAGACAGACGGACGAAAAAAGTTAGGCATTTCAACAAAAGTCAAAAACTAAAAACGTCTTTTATAATTGGTGTTGACGAGTGATGATGATGAAACAATGTCTTAAATTACCAAAAACTGACGGCGAAAATAATAAAACGAGTGTGGCACAACACATTGCTGCAAGTTACCAAATTAGAAGCAATAAAAAAAAAAAAAAGAAATGTTAGACACATGCAACAATAACGATGCTTGTTTCCTGGCAAAACATCATTAAGGATCGTCAGACAGACGGACAGAGAGACAGAACAGTTAAGTACCTCTCTTTGCAGTACTTTTGGCTAACAAAAAGTTAAGGTGCAGCTTTATACTTAGTATGTCTGCGGGCGTATGAAAGTAAGTAGTCTGCGAATCCTGTAGCAGCAGCTGGGCGCGTAAGTTTGCTGTCTGGCATTGAATTGCAACGCGATCGTTTCGCGACCTTTTTATTCTCCTTCTCCTTCTTTTTTTTTTTTTTTTTTGCAGCCGGCAGGTGGCGCGTGAAATGTTTCCCAAAATGTTAGTTAATCGGCGTGGCATGCAGCCGTCGTCGTCATCGTTCACTTTGTTTGGCAGACAACACCAAAAACACTATGCAACAACAATAGCTTTTGGCCGTTGTCTGTTCATCTTCATCCTTTGCAGTTAAGCAGTTGTTGCACGCGCAACAGTTCAGTGAATTGTGCTAGTATAAAGGATATACTTAGCTTCTATACTATACCACACAGTTCACGTCGTCGTCGTAATCCAATTAGCACGCTTAGTAGTCACCGTTTGTGCAAACGTGGTGGCACGAGTTATTTCTCTTTGTTTTTTTCTTTTAAATATGTCGTATGTACCTAATTGTATAAAGTTGTCTGTTAAGCCACGAGATGTGATTTACTGATAAAAGTTTACAAGGATTGTTTTTGAGATATAAAGAAGTAGTAGAGTTTTTTTTTGTAAATATTGAGATATTTGAGCTTAAAAGCTTCTTACTACAATACAAAGAAAGATTTAAAGCTTCTATGTCCGTAACTCTTAAAGCTTGAGTTAAGTAAATTAAAAAGAAAAAAAAGATTTAAAGCTTCTATGTCCGTAACTCTTAAAGCTTGAATTATGTAAATTAAAAACAAGTCGAAACTTTATACATATTTTGTGTAATCGAAACTAGAATCTTAGGAAACTTTGAATATTTTGTAAAGGGGGTGGGTGTATATCAAAGTTTCGATACTACCTAAGTTTAGAAACTTTGTTGGAACTCGTTATTTAGTAGGTACAATTTATTAGAATATAACAATAATGCCACTAATATTATTAGTGTCCGATGTCTGTCCCTCCGCGATAAGCAATGACATGGAAAGGGCTCTAGAAAGACTTAGCACATGGGCCACTAGCTGTGGCCTCGGAGCCAACCCGGAGAAAACAGAGCTGATGCTTTTTACTAATAGGTATAAAATTTCGAAATTTCAACTCCCTAAGCTAGGCGGTAAAAAATGTTCACTATCTGACAGGAGCAAAGTACGTGGGTCTCATCTTAGATCCCAAACAATGCTGGAAAGATAACATTCAGGAAAGAGTGAAGAAGGCAACGATTGCTTTCTACTTGTGTTCCAAACTATTCGGTCGTAGATGGGGTCTCTCACCGAAAATGGTCCTATGGCTATACACTTGTACGGCCAATTCTTTGTTATGAAGCCTTGGCCTAGTGGCCGGCTCTAAAAAACAACAACAATATCCAAAAGTTATCTAGGGTACAGAGATATGTTTGTATTAGGGCCATTAGAGCAATTAGAACCTGTCCCTCCGAGGCCCTAAATGCAATGTTAAACCTTTTACCTATTGCCTTATTCATCAAGCAGATGGCTTCGATCAGCGAACTTCGACTAAAAGAACAAAGCTTGTGGTCCTCCCTAAGCTTTGGTCACAGTGCTGTTTTAGCCAAAATCCCGACGGATTTAAGTGGCCCTACTGATTTCTTGTTTAACTCCGTTTCATCAAAAACAAAAATAATATCAATATCAGAAAAAGGGTAAGGTAAAAAAAAAAGGTTTTGTGTTCTTCACGAAAATTATACTAAATTGTTACATATTTCTTTTAAAAAATACAACGTCATATCTCTTCTAGTTTTCAAATAACGATCGTTTTCCTCAAACCTTATCAATTGACCCATTTGAAAATAATCCCTTTTTTCCCCATTTCAGTCAAAAGCTAGAGATGTTCGGAAATTACACTCTTCGGGAAAATGTTGGCAACAATCGAGAAAGATTTCTGTTTTAATTTTTGGGCAGTGTTGCCTGTCATAAACGAGTGTTGCCACTATTATTTTCTGAATTAAAATCAGATTCCGAATTTCAAAGATATATGAATCCATTGGGTTCTTAATCTTGGGTTTTTATTTATTTTTTCTAACGTAGGATCTAAGTTTTATATTTCATGTCAATATCTTTCAAACCGAACGAATGAAAAGTATAAAAAATTAACAGACGGACGAATGGACAAGATCGATTCGGCTAGATCAATTCGGCTAGATCGATTCGGCTAGATCGATTCGGCTAGATCGATTCGGCTAGATCGATTCGGCTAGATCGATTCGGCACGTCAAGCTGATTCAAGAATCTTTCAAAACATGACATAAAATTTTCAAAGTTTATTTATAGCGCTACGTTTGGCTTAACTAAACAATGAGCTTTAAAGCTTCTGTATAATTTGTTTAACCAATCACAGCATTGTAAATAAGCTTTTGACAAAATTTTCTTATTAAATGTTTGTTTTTTTTTTAATATACTCAAATATTTTTAACATAAATATCAATTTTATTCAAATTGCACTAAGCAAAGCATTGATCAAAGCTCTTTTAGCTTGTTAAAATTTGAACAGCTGTTTCTTTTCTCGCTGGCATAATAAATATGTACGCCCATTAATCTTCTTGTGACTTCAGAAAGTTTTTTTTTTTAACATGAATATTCCTTCAACAAAAAAAACCGTATAAAGTAGCAACAGAAAGAATAAATGCATCCTTTTTTAGTTTCTTAAAAAGCCAATTTGAATATGCTGCAGGATACGCAGTAATTTTACGCAATAAACTTAAGCAATAATTTTTTTTTTTTTTTTTTGATAAACTTTTTAAAGCAAACACGTGCCAAAACTAAGTAGAGCAGAAATCATTTGAAACTTTAAAAATGTGACTGGCATGAAATTTAAAAAAGGAAGTTGATTTGATAAAGATTTTTTAAATAAATCAGAGCTTAGTAGAAAAGATAATAGATAACTTAAGGAATTAAAGATATTTTAAAAAAAATAATAATGTTCAAAAACTTTTAAAAATATCGTTTTTTTTTTATTGATAATGTAACCACAAATTCCTGAGTTCTAAAATTAAAAAAAAACACGCGTTCGGAAGTCGACTCTTGAACAGCCATGATTATTTTCCAAAAACATTTAAAACAACAAAAACATAAATGCATAAAATATTTGGCTAAAACGTTCGTTTTAATTTACACTTGTTTTTGAAAACGCGCGTTTTTACTTTTGCATGGAGTAGAACGTTTTTTAAAATTTTCGTTTTACATTGCGTTTTGAAAACGCGCATTTTAAATTTGTTTCTTCTTTAATTGTATAAGCAAAAATAGAAACTGGGAAGGCCCCGTTTCACCTTACTTTCGGTTAAAAAGGAAACCGTCAATTAATAAAGTGATTCCTGACTATGAGGAGATCTTCTCGGTACATAATTAAATAACTGAAAAATATTTAAAAAAATATATATAAACTTTGTAATATTTCAAAACTAAACTTTATATTCTTCAAGAAAACCATTAAAAAAATAACTAAAGCGGTTAAATAAATTAAAAAACAATTTCAAAATCTTTCAATTCTCTTCAATTCCAATAATTGTAGATAAAGTGCCTTAAGGCAATGTCTGCAATCAAAATATTTTTGTTTACCGTTATAACAATTTTATATATAAAAAAAAAAAATTAAAATAAAACTAAAACTAAAACACATGCAAACCCAAAATACATTGCATGCTGTTGCCACAATTTATTGGTGTACACCTTCAAACTTCAAAATAAATGCGCAACTTTTCTAAGCCCTCAAGAACTAAACTAAATAAAAAATAAAAAAAACAAGTTATTGCGCATGAACTAAATAACAAAACGCCTTCAAATTGGGTACACATCACAAAAAAAAAAAAAAAAACCGAAATAAACGCATAACTTGACATGAAGCCGAGTTATATCAAAACCTATCATTAAAATCGAACGCGTCTCGCATGCGCATAATTGCCTCAAGAGAACAACAAGGGAAAATTTAAGTTTAAAAAAAAAAACAGCTTAGAAATGTAGCACATGGAATGGAGGAGTTTTAGTTGTTCATTTTAAAACGGTAAATAAAAAACATGCTACCTACTTCAAAAAAGACGTCGAGAAAATATCGAGAATGTCAATTACCAAAAAAGAAATAAGAAATTATTTTTAAATCATATCGAAATTCAATGCTCATTAAAGGCATTTATAGAAATTATTTCAAGTTACAATAAAACTTTAAAACTTGACTGGCGCCATGCAGCTGAAATTTGAATTTGATTTGAATTTAAATTGTTATTTTGAAGTTTTATTGTAGAATTCAAATAAGAAAAAACGATGGACGTTGAGTTGAGACGATTATGAGATACGCTACAGCTAGGCTAAAGTTGTTTTGTATCTCCTATAAACTGGTTGACCAAATAATATCCTAAAAATGTGAAGTTTCAAGTTTTCCTGCTTTATATTGTATCTTGGACGGACAGACATATGCATATCATTTCGACTTTTGGTGTTTATGGTGCATGTGACATTCTCTGTTCAAAAAAAGATGTCAAAAAAATGTATATTTCGTTATTCTTATGCTGTAAAGTCTGTAGTCCAGTGGGGTGAAATGAGCCGGACTTTATTTTGCTTCTATAAGTGATAAAAAATTATTGTGAACGGTTTAAGTGAAAGAGTTTGTATAAACGTCGCAACGAAACGTATTTTTTTTCTATATTTTTTAGTTAAAACAAAGCTGTTGGTCGTTTGAAGTGAGCCACATAGAAAAAATTATCTAGAAAACTCATAAAAGAGCACTTAACTTGCTTTGAACGGTTAATTGATGCTTTTATTTTGTTTATTTTAATTCAAATAACAAATCTGTGCCAATTGCGTTCGAAATTATTGTTTATTTATGAATGCAGCGCGTTCTTTCGAATATTTCCGCGTTCTAAAACATAAAAAAAAAATTAAAACATTGTTTATACATAAAAAACAAATTCAAAAAAAAAAAAAAAAAAATTATAATAAACAAATCAAACAGTTTAAATAGCGTGACTCACTTCACTCCCAACAGAAGTGCCACACTTCAACCCACTGCAAGTGTTTTCAAAACCAAAAAAAATAAATAAAAAAATATCATTCACTTGATTGACTTTTCCGATAAATATTTACAAAAGTATAAAAAGTGTGGCTAAATTCATTCCAGTATATGTGGCTAACTTCAACCCGCAACAATAAACGAAAATACCTGCAAAGTTTAACATTTGTTTCATATTTATACTTCTATGCAAACGAGAAAAATCGTGTATTTGGCTTGGTTCGCTTTACCCCAAACAAGAAATGTGGCCTACTCCACTCCACTGCCTATATTTTGTTATAATACATATTCAAACTTGATACTTACTAAAATGAAAAAAAACCAATATGAATGGTGTGTCTTACTTCACCCCACTGATCCGCACTATTAATGTTTTTGCAACCAAGAAAAAAAATAATAAAAATTATGAAAAAAATAATAAAATTTATAAAAAATACCAATATAAATCGCTTGGCTTACTTCAACCCACTGATCCGTATTATTAATTTTTTCGCAACCAAGAAAAAAAAAAAAACAATAATTATTAAAAAAGATAACAGTAAATTTATATAAATTTTTACAACAAAATAAGGAAACAGTATTAGCTGCCTGACTCACTTTACCCTAAAAAATGTGGTTTACTCCACCTCTCTGATATTATTTGGTAAAAGAAAACTTCATTTGATTTACATTGTTATTAAAAAAAAAACGCTACAAATAGCATACCTTTACTTCAGTAAGTGTGGCTCACTCCACCCCATTAACATTACAAGTGTGGCTTATTTCACCCCACTAACATACAAGTGTTTTTGCACCCACAACATGAAAATAAATGGTTTAGTTAAATGTTAAACATTTATTGCAACTTTAGCCCATATTTGCATAGAATAATCTAAGCTTTCCCTGTGCTGTCCTCAATTTATATTTTCTACAGAAACCAAAGATATCTCAAGATGATGTATTTCTGCTTCAACTCCAGCTAGGTTTTGTCGTTAGGAATATTTTTGATGCATATAAATAAAAAGAAAATACACAATACCTAAAAATTTTATGGAAACTGTCTCTTTGCATAAACCTAATATACCTCACAGTTACAGGGTATAATAAAGGTTTTAGCTATGTGTATCCTTTTTCTTAGTCATTTCCTTTCTCAGTTCCTTTAAAGCAATTTATTAAAATTGAGTTATGACTGACAAATGACAAAAATTCAAAATTCAAGAAGATTGTTTCAATTTGCATTTGTCATTTTACTACAAAAAGAATATATTTTGTATTTAAAATTTCTTGTCTTTGTCGTTTTCATATCAAAGCGTTATAATTGGCAATTAGTTGACAAAAAAAACGTTTCTTGGAAATCAAACAATTTGGGTGGTTTCAAAAAAAAAAAATATTTTTCTTTTGACTTTAATAAGCAAAAATATGAAAACTAAATCAATGAATGAAGGTCAGTTCTACATAAATAAATGCTTATCAGCTATTTTCAGCTACGTTTTCAATAAATGCTGCACAAAGCAATTTTATTATTATTCAATTATAAAATGAATTATGTCAAAGTATAAAATTTTTGTCGATTTTGTAAAATTTCGTTTGCTATAAATACAAAAATTTCGACAATTAAATCAAACAGTTCACTTTAAACAATTTCAACGTAAACATGAAAGTATTCGCTGCTATTATCGCAATCTTCATTGTCAGCGTTACAGCTGCCAGCTATGGTGGTGGTAGTGCTTCATCCGGTGGCTATGGTGAATCATATGTGCCTTCACCACCATGCCCTAAGAATTACTTGTTCAGCTGTCAACCAAATCTGAGTCCAGTACCGTGTGCAGCACCATCAAGCAGCTATGGCTCGGCTGGCGCTTACTCTGAGCATATGCCGACATATATCAATGCACCACAGCGAATTGCTTATCGTCAGGGTTTGACTCAGGGTTTGCAATACTAAGGGCATACGAATCAATGGATAACTTCATCAATGGATAACTTCATCATTAAGCAAATAGAAAACGCATAAAATGTTTTAATTATAATAAATAGTTTAGTTCAAAAATTTATTTAAATTAGGTTGATGGCACAAAATGGAAGAACTCTTTATTATAAAATACATTAATAACATTTTTATAAAAATATTCTTAAATGCTGCATGAAAAATTTATCGATTAAAAAAAAAAAATTTCTTTTTGAAAAAAAAGTTCTTTTTTTAATTCAAAAAGTTTTATATGACAGAATTTATTGTGAAATTTATCGGTTGTGTGTTGGAATTCGTTTGGAAAAACTCGACAATCGAAATGAAAACTTATAAATTTAATTTCAAAATTATTATTATGAACTTTATAAATTCGGATCAAGACAACAAGGAAATTTTTTTGATTTCGATTGTCGAAAATTTCCAATTGAAATTCATCGCACAATGGTATAGATTAGGTTTATTGGCTAAACCTGCTAAAAGCCTGTCCATTAGTTCAGCAGAAGAAGAAAGTCGGCCCATCTCAAATATGGTGGAAAAAAGCAAAGAACTCTATTGTGCTCACAATGTTCTTACATATTTGTAAATATTTTTAACTCTTTTCTTCGAGATCTCTGAAATGTCAGCTGAGAAATATTTGTTACAAAGCAGATGGTTGACACTCTCCGCTTTGACTTTGCTCTTCAGCATCTGCAGATTTCAGTTACATTCAGAAGACCATAGATGACGACTCTATTCATTTTAAGTAAATCCCTGCTTCTCATTTGGCCAAAACAAGACCACGTTTACCAAGAGTTGCCAAAAATTTCATGGTTGGTTCATATTCTGTTTGCAGCTTCAACTGTTATTTCCTTTTTTAAGACGCTGAAGGCACACTGACTAATTTTCAAAAAGGATGTCGGTCGTAGTGCAAGAATTTATGCTTTACAATTACCCTTTATATTACTATTATCTGGGACCCAGACAAGTTAGGTACTGCATCCCATTTAGGAATCTGTTTTACTCAGTCATTCTTTTGAACTTACTTAGACAGGATTCAAGTGCCTCAAGAAATATCTGGCAGTCTGAATTGATATAGAACGCGTGAACTTCTATTAATTTTTTTTTTTTTTTTTTTTTTTTTAGTAATGTTTTTATTTGCAATCTGTCAAACGATGACAATCAGCAAATTAGCATAATTTAGCCTTGACATATGTGAATATTATTATTTATAGGAGATGTTAATTAAAAAGGGGTCGGGATGGGAGGAGAGGTTTACCCATTACGGTGGGGCAGATCCAGCGGGTGGTCTCTTTTAGGCGGCGAGAAACAGCGCTGTTGTCCAACAGATTGTTAGCGAGGGGGGTTGACGTGCCTACTCAATCTCTCCAGATAGGTTTTTGAAAGTCTGGAAATCTCTTGTTGAACCCAAGGAACTCCGAGTTCACTGTGTATTTCTCTATTCGTATGGAATGGGTGCGCACTGGAGATTATACGAAGTACTTTGTTCTGAAATTTTTGAATCAGCTCACAATTACTTTGCTTGGCAGTTCCCCAGATTGAAATGCCGTAAGTCCATATAGGCTTTAATATAACCTTATAAATTAGAAGTTTAACTCGTATCCTCAGGGTCGACCTGTTTCCAAGAAGCCAAAGGTATTTTTTTAGCATTACATTTAAATGCTTCTTCTTGTTGCTCAAGTGAGGTCTCCAAGTCAACCTTCTATCAAGCTCCAAACCCAGATACTTGGCAGTGTCACTGACCGGGATAAATGAGCCGTCCAGTTGGACTGGGGGGCAGGTTCCTCTTCTAAGGGCAAATGTTGTTTGCGTTGATTTTTCCGAATTAACCATTATATTCCATCTTTTTAGCCAGGAGTTAAGCGTATTTAGCTGCAACTGAAGAATATCAGAGGCAGTATGGGGCGAGTCGTCGCTGGCTAAGAAGGCCGTGTCGTCGGCATATGTGGCAGTAAGCAGCCTATCATCAAGGATCGTTGGCATGTCAGCAGTATATAAGGTGTATAGTGTTGGGCCCAAAACACTTCCCTGCGGAACTCCGGCATTGATGTCTCTGATCGATGATCTGTCATCTCCGACCTTTACGAAGAAGTTTCTTCCTTCGATGTACGATTTTAGCAGAAAATAGTATGGAGCAGGAAGAGCGTTCTTTAACTTATATAGGAGACCAATGTGCCAAACCCTATCAAAGGCTTGCTTGACATCTAGGAAGACGGCCGTGCAATATTTCTTTTCCTCAAAAGCTTCCAGTATCTTCCCAACTATCCTGTGGCATTGTTCCGGTGTGCCATGAAATTGCCTAAACCCAAACTGATGAGAAGGTATCAAACCGGCCTCATCCAGTATTGGCCGCAATCTACGCAGAAGAAGTCTCTCAACTACTTTAGATAGAACCGGTAACAAGCTAATTGGGCGATATGCGGTGAGACTGTCGGCAGGTTTCCCAGGTTTTTGTATTAAAATAATTTCGGCGCATTTCCATTGGGTGGGGAAGTGTCCGAGCTGGAAGCAATTGTTAATAATGTTGAGAAGGAGCATGATTCCATTTTGTGGCAGAGATTTGATGGCTGACACATCGATTCCATCATAACCAGGTGATTTGGACGTTTTAAGATTGCTGATTTCACATAACAACTCATCAATCTCAACCGAAGGGATAGGAAGAGACATTTGGCAAGGCACGTCTAGAAACTCCACTGTCTCGTCTACTTCCACTTGAGTGCATCTTGTGAATGGTGAAAATGTTTGTTGAAGGTGATCGGCAAAGGCAGCAGCCCTTTCGATGTCAGAACGACACCAATTTCCATTAGCATTCCTAATAGGTTCTTTCCTCTTAGCAGGCCTTTTAATACATTTAGTTAGCCACCAAAGGTTGTGATGTGGGTGGCCTGGCTCCACATCAACCAAGTACTGCTCTAATGATTGCCTACGGAGGTCGTAAAGAAGGTCCTTGAGTGCTTTGGCCGCTCTGTTAAATATAGTCTTATCCCTGGGGTTTCGAGAGTTGTGCCAAACTCGGCGGAGACGTCTTTTCTCAGCTACCAGCGCTGAGACTTCAGGTGACCAAAGATGTATATCTCTGTGTGGGACGCTTTGGAAGGGCCTGCGTGAAGGTGTAGCATGTGACACGGCATTATGAATTTGAATGTTGAGATTCTCTACAGCGTTATCGAGATCTTCACCATTTTCAATTGTGACCGAAGGGTTCAGGTTAGTTTGTAGCCACTGCTGGTAGCGCTCGACGTTGGTGTTGCGACTAAACAGTCTACTCCTGATCGAGTTGGTGGATACTGGAATATTTACCAGAAGCTTGACAGCGCAGTGGTCAGAGCACAACTCAAGCACATTGCGTGTGATAATCCTATGACTTAAAATCCCCTTGGAGATAGCTATATCCAGCACATCAGGAATTTTGTGTCTATCAGTAGGCCAATAGGTGGGCTCGCCAGATGTATGGCAGTCAAGTCTACTTTCGATGATGCATTTATAAAGTGCTCTACCCTTAGGATTGATTATTCGGGAACCCCACCATGTGTGTTTAGCATTAAAGTCACCTCCAGCAATGAACCGAGGACCAAGGTTGTCCAGTAAGTCGTGAAAAAGGGGTTGACCCACTCGGTGTCGCGGTGGACAGTAGACTGCTGCAATAGTTATATCACCAGACGGGCTGAGAACACTGAGCTTAGCGCACTGAACCCAATGATCCTGATAAGCTGGAAGTTCGACGTACTTAATCCCACATCTAATGATTACGGCAGCACCTCCGCGGGCGGTGCCATTAGGATGATTAACGGCAATAACATCGTAGCCGCTTATAGCAAAAACGATCTGGATGAAAAGTGGGTTTCGGAGACAAGGAGTATGTCAACGTGATTGGTTTTGAGAAAATGCTCAACTTCAGGCCTACTCTTGCATAGGCCGTTCGCATTCCATATAATTAAATGGAGACTTAGTTGCATTGTTTCGCTAACAGTGACGTGAACATTTGCGTCATGACTGCAATTTGGTCCATCATTTTCTCCAATATGGCTTCCAGACGGTCAACTCTGGAGTTTAAGTGTGTCGAAGCGGAGGGGGCCGTATCGAACTGCTGCGAGGATTGTTGGGATCCACGAAGTATGTTGGCAAAGGTCATGCCAGGAATAACTGAATGTTTGGAGAAAATCACCTACATTGCCACGGATTTTTCTCCACATTTAACAAACATTTTTAAACCTTTAGGAATAAGCTAAAGTTTCTCAAATCTTTCTCAAGAAACAAGATCAAAAATTTTAGACATCATTCAAAGTTTCATTTTCGAGTTCCCTTCTAAAATGCATTTTTTTCCTTTGCAATAGATTTCGTAAGTGATTAGAGTACCTTTACCTCCTTTGTAAGGACCTGGAGAAGTATTGTTGAAGAGTTCTGACTTCGCAATGCTTATAAGAAATCAATTTATTGTTCGTGTTCGGCTTCGGTTTGAAAGATTCAAAATTTATATATATTTACCTCCAGGTTCTCTAAGCGGGATCTTTCTAAAGATCTTTCGAATATCTTTTCACAGGGATTATTAAAATTTCAAAATATCATTCGTAGAAAACTTTTCTTAAGTCTTTAAGCGATTTCATCAAATGTTTCTTTACAAATATTTTTCCCATTCTCAAAAAAATATACCCATTCTCATTGATTATTGTGTTCTCTTAATGCCGCCAAATTGGCTTTGCAGCCTCTTTAATATAATTTTGCCACGCTTTTGCTACATTTATGTCCCCAGTTCGATCTGATGAGACGATTATTCACATCAACAACAGACGTCGTTGTTGTTGTTGTTGTTGTTTTACTCAATCGCATAGAAACAACATTCGAAATGAAAATCAGTCGAAATTGTTGTCTTTTCATTTGTGGACGTATTCGAAATATTTAACGCAGACGACACAATCGAGGAAAATCCGTCGTTTTTCATAATTTTTACAAATTTGAAAATGTCTTTGAAAATATATTCCAAATTTTTGTAGTTGATTCCGGTGTAAACTGGTGTAAAATATCTTAAAGATCGGAAGTATTCGAAGTATTCGAAACCGTACTTTAGTGGCCATGTGTGGCATAGCGCACAGTGAAGTGGAGTGAAGTGAGACGCTGTGGTCCCATATTTTTTTTTTTTATTTACTGACCCAGATATACGTCGCAGCGTCGCCTAATAAGATTTTCTTTTTTTGTTTTTCGCGTTGATTTTTCGTTGCGGTTTTTGTTTTATGCGTTTTCAATTTAGTCATTTCGATTAAGTGTTTGTGTGTGTTTTTTTTTTATTGGTTTGTTCACTTTATTTCGAACAAAAATTTATTGCATAATTTTCACGGAGAGAGTGTGTGTGTGTGTGTTCAAATGAAATACTCAAAAATAAATAAATAAATAAAAGCGTCGACAAACAAACAAGTTGGAAAACCCCGGCGTATGCGTTATTTTTATTAGCGGTGATTAATTCTTGCCACAAAATAAAATAAAACATAAAATCTCTTAAATCTCAAAAGTCAAAACTCCAACATGAAGAAACTACATTTGGGCGCTAAAAATAAGGGTAAATCCTATAAACCCTTTAAGAGCAAAAGACGGGTAAGCAGTGAAAATCTTTTTAATATTTTGATTGGTATGCATTTAAGGTCGTTTTTGTTTTGAATAGCTTTTGAGGTACTATTTTGTCTCAAAAATGTCTTCTATATTTTTTTTTTTTTTTTTCGAGTGGCCCCATGCGAAAGATATTTTTAAACGCTCGTTTTTTTTTTTCGATTTTTGCTTTGTGCCACATTTGTGTTTCTTGATCTTTGTTTTGCTTTTGTAGTACTCTTTTTGATTATACACTACATTTGTATGTTGCAATGGGTATATTAATTTGAGTCAATTTTTTGATATGAGCATAAGATGAGCGATTTTCGTTCGTCTGTCTGCCTTTATTGAATACTATAAAAAAATAAAGCATCAAACCCTTCCATACAATTTTTTTTATTCTAACCCATCCCTGAGTTTTGTTAAAATTATTAGGCGTGTCATATGCTTTCTTCTTTTGTCCAGAAACCCATCCTGACCGAAAATTTTGAAATACTTTTCTGATCTGGCCTATCCGGGACCATGAGTCCAGGTGTCACTTGAGTATCTCTAACCCAAAGCCGTGCAATTACTTTGCTAACTTAATTTAAATTTGTATTAATGAGATACCGAACTGAGTCCTCCAGTTTCCGAGTTATTTTTGATCCCGAATGTTACAAAATTGAATATTCGAATACAGTACCAATGTAACTCTTCAAGATTAAATGGAAATGAAATGATAAGAACATATATGTCAAATCGTTAAGATCTTTTTGCGATTCAACTTGTGCAGAATTTTTTTCAAATTTGATTTTTCTGTATGCAAACTCTTTCATAACCCATTGGTAGTCAGATCGCTTTCTCTCTCTCTCTCTCTCTCTTTCTCTCTTCGGTTCCTGAAACCCTAAAGGGTCATAGGGCGTCAATAGCTGCTCTCTACCTCGTCCTGTTCTCTGCAAGGGCTGCAAGTTGACTCCACCCTGGTATGTGAAGTCCTTCTCGACACTGTTCTTCTCGATGTTTCTCGGGGACGTCACCTTCTTCGATCTCTACCATCAAGGTTATTCCATTGTATGGCTTTTCGTGTGATGTTGCCCACGATATTGCGAAGTGTATGCCCAATCCATATGATCGCATAGTGTACTTAATAGTCGATTTAACTCAACATCAGCGTTCTTTCGTATTTTTTGTTTGTTTTTTCCCTAATTTCAGTCGCCGCACTTTTGCATTTTAGCCTCAACGAATTTTTTTTTACTTTGTCTCGCGTTTAGGTTATTTTGTTTTATTTTTGTTTCTTTTTTCCGCTTTTCTTCAAGTGTTTTATTTTCGCGTTTCATGATTTCTTTTTTTTTTTATTCAATGTGTTTTGTCAAAATTGAATTTTGATATATATATTTTTTTTTGATTTTTGTTTTTGTAATTTCTGAGTATTTTTCTTTTTTTTTCCTATTCCGGTGATGCATTTTTCTTTAGTTTGAAATATTTGGAAATGAAAATGCATTTCTGTAAACATATTGCGTATTGATTGTTAGGAAAATATTAAATATTACAAATATAATATGTTCCAGTACATGCTCTACTTATGGAACAAATCCGAAACATATGTTTTTCAAAGTAAAAATTTCAATGCAGTAAAATATATGCATATGTGCCAATAGAATACAAATTTTAGCAAACTACTTACAAGAGATTTTTTTGTTGGATCTAACAAACTACAGTCGTGTTGCTTATAAAATATATATAAAATCTAGTATACATTGCATTCATTACAATAATTCAAAAAACGTTGTTCAAAAATATCGGGTTCTAAAAGACAGACAGCCCGGATTCAAGCCCACAGTTCGTATGAATGATTGAATGGAATGTGTGTTGCGCATTATGAGCTATTAAATTCGAAACTGAAACCATTCAGAGAGATTAGAATCGATTGGTTTGGACCGGCCGGTAAAGTCTTTCAACGATAAATATTAAAAATGGGTTTAAAAAAAAAATAAAACTTGAAGTTGTGTTGAATGGAAGACATATAAAATAATTGTCTAATTTGATGCAGATTGAGTAATTTATAAAACATTCGGGTGAAGTCCATACCCTCTAAGAATAGAGAAATCCTTACCTAGTTTAAAACTTTTTAAGCTGACTTGGGGTCAATAAATGAAAATGACCTTCGTGTTGTGACTTACATTAATTCTCGTTTATGTACATACATACATGCACACACAAAGCCTTAGGCGAACTTAAATTATTGTAAGTCAAATTTTTTTCAAACAAATTCTCTCAAGCCACGATCATCATCGGGTTCAAACACCACTGAACCCAGCGTTGATTTATAATTAAAATAGTTGGAACATGGTCGAAACCCGAGGGTCAATTTTGAAAAAAAGCTGAAATAGAAGAAATCGGGTCAAAGAATATGGATATGGTATTGGGATGGGCAAGATCGCAATCAAATATTTACTCCAGATCAAGGATACCTGTGCTAAATGTGGGCTTCTGATACTTAAATCGCTCTTCTCTTAGGCTTTAATTGAACTAAAAAAATGATTCTTAAAAAAATATATGCAGTGCATACATATATGTACATTTTTTATATGATTTTGTAATGAAAAGCAAAAAATTCCGGAAATTATAACGTTTTCAGACATATTGTGGCCGTGTTCGATCCATAAACGGAGTCCGAAAGTCCGAAATAGCAATAAAACCACAGACACAAAACAAAAAAAAAAAAAATTTAAAATAAAAACAACAAAATAAACTACTTACTAGCCTCAACGATTTAAAGAAATACAATAATCTAAATTATAAAAACTGCAAGCAAGCACCTATAAATACAACCATATAAATTAAACAAAATAAAAACCACCCACAGCTATACACGATATAAAATATTTATGTAAATGCTGCCACCTGATAGACCACTTTCAATAAAACTCAATCGTAAGCAACATAATTGGGGCAACAGGGGCTTGGCGATGGCAAGAAAAAAATGTTAAAAGTTCAACGGCAGCAAAAAAAAAAAAGAATAAAATTAAAAAAAAGAGCAAGACAAATGCTGACAGTGAAAATGTCTTAGTGCAGTTTGCTGACCACTTGGTCTATAGTTCAATACCACCCACTGAAAGGGGTCAATCAACGTGGTTTTTTAAGAAGAAGAAGAAGCAGACGTTGAAGCAAAGCCGAGTGCAATAGAAGAACATTACAGATGATAATAAAGATGAAGTTTATTACTCGTTTAAAGTATTGTATTATTTTTTTTTTATGGAATTAACATTTTCAAAATAGCAAAACGAAGGTAAACAATATTTTGCCATAAAATAAAATAAAACAATTCACATATCGCAATTGTTTCTCACGCCCGAAATAATCTGTATTAGGGGGGGAGACGAATTGGCGCGTGCTACAATGCAGAGCAATATTAACCAGAGGGGAGGTTGTTGTTGTACCGTTAGAGTAGCTATTCACAATTTTGACAAGTCGTGAGAGAGTGCATAGAGAGAGTATAGAAATATATCGTAAGAAGAAGAAGCATCGATTAAAAAGGAATTACAAAGTAAGAAGAAGCACAACAGTAGCAGTCAGCGGACAGACAGACAACTTTAATAAAAATTTAACGCCTGCGCAGTTTGGCTTTGTAGAGTTTTGCGCCAAATTTATACTCGCTCTCTCTCTCTCTCTCTTATATGTTTTTTTTTGGTTTTAGACAAAAATCATTCCTATTCTCTCTTACAATATTGTCTGGAATAAATTTTATCAACATTTGCATGCTTATCTCATAAAATGGAATGAAAAAGTAAAATGTGAAATGTTTACGTTAAATTGTACAGTGTTCTGTTCTGTAGTTAAATAAATTGAAATTACAAGAAGCAATGCCAGCAGGCAATATACAGTTTCTTTCAAAACTGAAACAGCTTTACTTGAATTAAAAATTTGAATTTGAATTAAAAATTTGAATTTGAATTAAAAATTTGAATTTGAAAAAAAAAAAGGTAAATAAACAAAAAAAAAAAATTATTTGAGTCTTTTACATTACTCTACTCTTCTTTTGATTTGTTCATTAACTAATTGTGAATTACAAATCTAAGTATTTCATGAAAATTAAATATCCATAGCCTATTATGGTCGATATTTAAGAAAATTACATATGTTTCCAGGATAGATGATCTTTAATGAAATCACCATAACCGGAAAATCTAATAAAAAAAGAGATGCCAAAAATTAGTTTTTCTTGGTTTTCAGCAGTTAAATGTAATACATGTGAGGATGAAAATTTTAATATAGGGAAAAGACTTTCAGGTTGCAAGCCAGAAAAGCAACTAAAAAACAAGTAACTTAAATAAGGATAAAACTGCTCAAGCTGTAAGCATAGAAGAAAAAACAAAATCCACATTATCTGATTTGTAATTTCGTTCGATTTCAAATAGTTCATGCTCCGACAAACCCAAAAGTTTTGTTTCATTTTCAAAACGTTTTTTATATGAGAAAAAAAGCTATCGGTTACAAATGAAATGGTTATCGGTCTTACCAAATCGCAAATTGTTGTGGCTGTGACTTAATTTTTGCTCTTTAAATATAGCCATGAGTAAAAAATAATTATTTAAGATGAAATCTTAATGGAATAAAAATATTTTCAAATAATCGATATAATCTTTTTGGTGTAATATTATGCATTTATAGTACTT
The DNA here is from genome assembly GCA_018903435.1 of Leucophenga varia. Classification (NCBI taxonomy): domain Eukaryota; kingdom Metazoa; phylum Arthropoda; class Insecta; order Diptera; family Drosophilidae; genus Leucophenga; species Leucophenga varia. The sequence continues at coordinate 787,742 of JAEIFJ010003052.1, read as the reverse complement.
TTTATCTCACTTACTCAAAAGCTGCCGATTTGAAATCGGAAATATTTAGCGATTTGCGATAACGATAACGTTTGCCATATAAAAGTATAAATCAAAAAACTTTGTTTTTCCTTCCCTTCTAAGAAAGATCAGCACGTTCTTCTCGTATTAAATAGTTTAAAGAAAATCATTTATTACAATTTATACTAAATATTTTTACTTAACACCTGTAATAAAAGAAAATATACATCATAATAGAATACAATATTATTTTCTACAAACCGTAAACTGTTCACATATTGGCATTTTCCGTTGAATTTTCCATGAAAGCCATAAAATATATTTTTGTTTACATTCAAATATGTAGCAAACGCTCGATACGAACAATTTTGCATTCGAATGAACATGAAAATGAGTTGATGTTTTCCTTTTCAATTTTTTTCATTTTCAATTGAGTTAAGTTAAATACTAAAACATTAAAGTAAAGGCAAGGTACATGTTAAAATATATGAAACAACAGCGGTGTCGGCGGTGGTAGGTGGTGGCAACGTAAGCGACAGCAGACGTGGTAATAAAAAGCGCGTTTACTACGCGCACTGGAAGCGCAATGAAAAACTCTACACAATTGAACACTGAACTCTATGAAGCAAAAAAAAAAAAAAAAAAAACACACAATTTTCATTTTCCAAATACAGAAACGAAACAGTTTGCGTGCGGAATAGTAACGAATAAGAAGGAAAAACTAAAAAGCATTTTGTTGCAAAAAAAAAAAAAAAAAATTAATAAACGGAAAATGTGTTTTTTTATAAATTAAAAAAAAAAATTAAATTAATTTAAAAATATATAATTTTTAATATAAATAAATAAGTAAAAATATGTACAAAAAAATAAGCATACAAGAAAATCAGTTTTATTAAAGTGGAAATTTTTTTGTTGTGTAGAGTTAAGTTGTGAAAATCTGTTAAAAAGAAAAGCAAAATTTGGCAAAACAAAAAAAAAAAAAAAAATTGTTTAATTAACCAAAACAAATAATTCTAAATTTGAATTTTTTATAATTTTTTTAAACAAAAATTTATAATAAAAAATGAATTAAATTTTATTAAAAAAAAAAAAAACTTTGTAGAAAATCATGATTTCAATGGACTGACATAAATACCTATTTATAACTCAACAAAGAAGTCAACTCTCAAAAAAAATAAAAATAAAAAGATATATAATTTTTTTAAATGACAAAAATGTATCTCAAAGATCGTTTTCAATGCAGCTAAATTTTTATAATAAAATTTAAAAAATTAAAAGTTTTAAACTAAAAACGCTTTACTTCAAATCAGACAATTCATTCATTTCTTTTGCTTTTTTTGCCTTTGTTTCTTCTGCTTCAATGTTCCTTTTTTTGGATTAACAAAAAGGATAATAGTGAGAGCACAAGAAGAGAGTGTGACGTTCGGAGTGTATGTATAAAAAATAAGAGCGTATTTTAATCAAGCGTGAGAGCATAAAAAAAAAGCAAAAAATTGCAAAAAAAAAAAAAAATCAAAAGAAAGAAGCAGCACAACAGCAAGTCAGCAAGAAAAAAAAAAAACGCCTTCGTACGACAAAAAAAAAATTCTAATAAAAAAAAAAATTAATTATATTTTCAATTAAATGAAGTGTCAAGTGTTTCCAAACTATAATTTTATTTAAACTGTGTGTTATGTTTAGTACTGCTTGCTTCCTTGCATACTTCCTGCTTTACTCTATAAATAAATTTAAATAAAGACAGCACGCTGTCATCATTTCCGCTATTACCGCTGCCGTCGTTATCGACGCCATTTACAATTTATACCGCCGCCATCTTTTTCATCACAATTCAACGCATCAGCATATTTCGTTTGCGTTTGCATTGCTTAAGCATCATCGTCGACGTTGTCGTTGGCGTCGTCGTTGTGGTCATCATCATCACCGTTTGTCATTTCTCTTTTAAAACTGTCGCCGAAAATTCTATCAAAATATCATCATTCGAAGAGGATTATAGGGCTGATAGGCCCATGGTGCAACGTGCATCATCCTCAGATGCTCCCTCCGTACAAGGAGGCCATCGAGAATCTCGATTTGGCCTTGGATATACCACATATCAGAGTGGATACAATAAACTATTTACACAGGTTGGATATATTTTAATAAAATTATTTTTTTTTTTTTTTTTATATATTTTGCTTGACGTACTCTTTCATGTAATTTGATATACAATTTCGTTTATATTATGTGTCAAAATATTTGCGTTTCATTTGAGTACGTTTATTCTTGTCAATTGGTTTTCTCAATGACGTCATTTAATAAAAATGTGTTTACTTAGCCTTATTGGATCATAGATTTAGATGATGCAACAAGTGGTCATTAAAATGAATTGAAAGGATTTAAGTTGAAATTTTTATTGTGTTTATACAATTTAAGGCAACTAAAATGGAACAACAAAATATATGAACTAAAGTCACTGTTTTATATATTTTATTAAAGAGGTTTGCTGATACCAAGATAACAAAATTCGATCAATTATTCGAGAAAACAATTTAATCGGATACTCCAAATAAAACCGATTCGAGTAACTCAAGTGAACTACTTCGGAAATATACGACTTGGCAAATGACTCGACTCGCTTTACTTCGTTTCGGATTGACTCGAGTATCGAGTTCGTTTAAAAATCAATTCGAAACACGGTTATGTTGATCTGAAATCAAGCACAATATTCTCGTTTTAAGAACGTTTTTTAGACATGCGAATGTATCTCAACTTAGAGATGTTTTGAACATTTATAATTTTCTATGATATATTTCTGCAGTCTGAAATAATAGCTTTAAAAAAATTGTTTTACTGTTTCAACGTTTTGAAGTATTTTTTGAAATATTGACTCTAGTCAAAATATATTATTACTTTAGGGGGTGATTGTACTGCTACCTATATAGGTATAATATATACCCTTACTGGCTAAATTACTGATTCTAGCCCTATTCTTTGTATGAATCTAATCATTTTTATAGGTTCGGTTTTTCTAATCTGCTCTAAGGAGAGTGTGTGACCTCCTAACAATGACATTCTATTCCTGGACGTAGCTACACATTCTGATAGAATATGGATAGGTGTTTCCTTCATACTACCACAGAATCTGCACTCACGAGAGCTTGCTAAGTCTGCAGTGACCTGTTAAGAGCCCTATCCTGATCCTTAGCTGAGTTCTATCCAGCTTAACCAATGCTTTGGTAACCTTAGAGTTGAATCCCTCTACTAACAATTTGCCCTGCCTTAAAATCCAGTGTTCATCCCTGGCACGTTTTCTATCATTACGCATTGTCTCGTTAAGTGTGTGGCTTCCAATGGGACAATACGGTTCTGGACCTATAAGAGGAGTTGCGGCCTCCTTCCTGGCTAGAGCGTCTGCTTGCTCGTTGACTGGAATGTTTGTATGACCTGGTACCCAGTCAAAATTGGTTCGCCCGAATTTTTCTCTTAATTTCCAACTCTTACAGACCCTGAATTGAATTCATCAGAGATATCTACAATAGTTCTTCATTCAACTTCACCATTGATCTGCAGGTTTCTAGTTTTTCATATTCGAAAGCATAGTCTTTATTGATGTCTCCACAAAAAAGAAATTCAGTTTTTAAGAACATTTTTATACATAAAGTCATACATTTCGCAAGATACTTACAGCTCATGCCATAAAACTTGTACATTTTTTCCTAAATTCAAGATTGAACCATTAAAACATTCGCTTATCACACAATCTCTCTTTGGAAGGAAAATTGAACAAGTGGGTTGGAACGCTCGTACGTTTCATTAATGAATTAATAATTTTCGATTTAATAACGATTAATCTTAATACAAAGAACGATAGTTCTTGATACTGGAACGAGTGTTCTTGTATCAAGAACGTTTGGCGAATAGAACGAATTTTTTCTTTCTACTTGCAGTTTTTTTCACATAGCGTTAACCATGCCAACTCCCATTTTTATATTCATAAATTTTCCAAACAATTGTTTTATTTAAATATAATAATAAAGTACCTTGAACCACATTTACTACCTTAAACATGAACATAATTCGAATTATAAAAAAAAATAAACACATTTTCTGTAACTGCCTAATCAAGCGCTTAATTCTCAGCATTCAGCACCACTTCGACTTGAACCTTTGGAGTTTTCAACTTCTAAAGCAAAATGATCCACTTTTCCGATCGAGGTATCCAGTTCATTATATTCCGTTTTATGCTGCTCCATGGGACAATCCAAATTATTGAGCCCTACTTCCTGTACTTCATGTTCCGTTGGCTCACTATGTTCCTCAGCAAATGCACTAACATCCTCTGCATATGCCGTTGACGCCGAAGTACTATCAATAATTCTTGCTGCTGCCACTGCGGCCTTCCAAGCAGCATTATCCTTACAACAAATGCTACAATTACTATTTGATGACATTCCATTTTTTAGTTTTTGTGTAGAGCTGGTAAATTTTTCAAACATCATAATGCGATCACGTAAACTATTCTTGACAACAATCGCATGACTCATATAAGGTTTGGTCAATACTTTCGTATTTAGTTCATCTAAATTTTTATAGACCTTCTCGAATGCATCACGTGCAAGTTTAAAATTCATAATATTCTCATTAAGCAAATCGCTTTCCTTCAGTTGTACTAGAACTTTTGTCGTTTCTTTAATGGCAGTCAAATCAATGAAATGCATATTCGAATCAATATGCTCGAATTTGGTTATTAGCGTTTTAATATTACGTCTGCCCTCACCATACTCCTCGGATAGAGAATTTGTTGTTGTTAGAACATCTTTAAAGGTGGCTTCCATCGTATTGAGTATTTCGTTCTGTTTTGTGCGCATTTGTACAAAACGTTCAACAAGATTTCTCAAATAATTTGCACCGCATTGATCACAAATATTCGAGGTACGTTTGAAGGGTGTGCAAATTTTATCCATTGTTGTAAAGAATATCGTGTATGTATGTATTTTGGTTTATTTAATTAAAAAAAATTATATATATAAATTTAGAATCTTTGCCAAAAATTTTATGATTTTACAATAATAAAAAGTATTTTTATACTAAATTATATGTCAAGCGTTTGTAGCAATTAAATCAAAGTTTATAGATTTTATAAATATAAAAATTTGGGGCTGCAAACCTATTTGAAATAAACTGGTTTGAACCTCAATACTCCAATATTTTCGCTACACATAACCGGAAAAAAATCGTAGCATTTCTGCACGTTCGTAGCTGTTTTTTTTTTTTTTTTTTTTCAAAACATTTTGCTGTACTCTTGTTTTTAAAATCGCGCGTTCTACTTTTTGCATGGAGTAAATCGTTTCTTAAAATATGCGTTTTACCTTTTCTTCTATCTGTGCACATGCATATATACATTTTTTGCAGCTTAGCGTAGTCAGTTTAAATGTTGAGCAAAGGCAATACCTCAGAGGCATCGAGTTCAAACTATTAATGAGACCAAAAGAATTCAAAGTCTTCACGCTTCATTAGCATAGCGCGGGTTCGAAGTTCGAACCACTTTGCCAAACTTATTTTTTTTATTTCATGAATCATGATGCATTTATTAAAAGGTGTCGTATTCCGGCTCTCCTTGCTTACACCAATTTAACAAAGTAAGCTTTGTAGAGTGCGAGAGATATTATATATTTTCTGTACTCTTCCCAATACTCTTGTACTTTCCTACCGTTCAAAACACACAAAAATATGATAGCATAATAGAAAGAGAGAGATGCGGAGCACTAAAGTTCTTATAAGTGCAATATGCTCATGAATAAGTCTTTAAAACGTAAATTTTCAAACTAAAAGATACCCGCGGCTTTGCTCGCATTTTTTATTTTTTTGCTTCTATTTGGTGGCTAAATATAAATTGTTAAAAAATTGGGTTCAAATTTTGGAAATCCCCTAATCACGACTAACCATCATTCAAATGCGCCCAGTTTCAAGTCTCAAAGTCTATTCAATCCAAATGTATGACATTTTTTCAAGGCTCCCATTAGGCCCTGGGTCAAAATTTTCGAAAATCCCGTCTAAGTGCTTACCTGTTATAAAAAACAAAAATTGCTCAAAAAATCTATATTGAATCCACATATGGGTCCTAGGTCCAAATTCCGAAAATCCCTTGAACACCTTGAACGCCAAAAATGTTTTTTAACCATCTTTCAAATGAGCCCTGTTTCAAGTCTCTACGTCTATTCACTCCAAAGATATGGTATTTCCCCCCAAATTACCCCAATAAAAAAAAAATTTTTTTACGTCTTTTTTTTCCAAATATTTGACTTTTCCAGTTTCAAGGCCCCCTTTAGGCTCCGGGTCAAAATTTTTCAAAAAATAAACCTTCCTCTTCAATCACTTTGTCTATTTTTTGGTTAATTTTTTTTCAAGAAGTTTTTTAAATCTGTACCCAAGTAATCAGCAAACATTTTCTATTGCGAAAGTGATTCTACCGCCACTTCTAGAAGTTAACTCACTAGGCTCCTCACCAAACGATGCCGAAGTTCTATCAATAATTTTCGCTGCGGTTGTGTTCGCTTTCCTATGACGTAAGATATTCTCATCGGAAAAAAATCGTTCTATTTTCACGATATATCCAGAAGTCACTTCTGACGCATCTATATAATCCACTAAGAAGTATACAGTATATAAGAGTCAAGGTTTGAACTAAAAACCGGTGTTCAAAAGTCCTTAAAACCGGTTTACAAACCGAAGCTAGATTTGGCTCGGATCGTAAACTTTAATTTATTATTATTATTTTTTTCCATCACGGATAAAAATACATTTCGGAAACAATAAATTAAAACTTTCTGGACAATTTCCTGAAATATTGAAGGTGTCACTATTATGTTTGTTTTTCTTTTATTATTATTATTATTTTTTTTTTATATTTACTAGAATGTATTGTAGAATGAATACGTTTCTCTTATGTTGCTAATATGCTTAATCGGGTGTGTGCACTCTGAATGCCTGTTTTTGAATTGAAAACAAAGCCAAACGCCATTATCATCATCAGCATTGTTGTTGTTTTTGTTGTTTTTGCTGTCGGCTTTGTCGTCGTCATCGTCATAGTCGTCTCTAAACAAAGTCTATATTATATTTACATGAGAGTTTGCGTCTGTTGTAATACACTTCACTCCACACTACACCACACTCACCCCACTACCTAACTTAAACCCTTTTATACAAGCGCGTATTAGACAGCAAAGTGGGTTGCTGTTTTGCAGCAACATAAAACAATATTGTTTGGCTTTGTCTTCCTTTATATGAAAAAAAAAAAAGTAAAACAGGTCACTCAGCCTTTATAAAGTAAAACATTTTCTTTACAACGCATACAACTCTCATCTACATATTTTGTGCTACATAATTTTTATATTTTTTTTCTTTTTTTCAAACAGGATAAGTTTGAAGGATTAGTTTGGTCAGGAAATTACTTTTCTTTATAAAATGCTATAAGTACTTAATTCATCTAGCATCATCGAGTTTCATAAATTATAAAATATTTTATAGTTTAATGGTTTACTTCCGCAATTTATCTTAAGCCTTATTTTTAATCACTTCTTTGATTAAGATTTTAAGTTAAACAATGAATTTGATATTATCTTTCATGGTGAATAGTGTATTAGTTTTGAAAATAATGTACATAATTGTCTTACATTTTAAATTTTAGCCAATCTTCTAGAAAGCCTGTTAATGGCTAATAAACCATTAAGTGATGAATTGGTTAAAATTTTTAATTATAACGATTAAAGTTATATCCCAGAATAGATAAAACATTAAGATCTTTGAGAGAAATGAAATAAAACCTCATGACTATATTTTTTGAAGAACTCAAGTTTCTATCGCTTCTTGATTTCATGTTATATGGAAGTAAATTTATGTTTCGAGGAGAGTAAAGAATTTTGTGACAAGTCGAGAAAGTAAGATCAGACTGGGTATATCTCTTAGATTTTTACCGCTGAATAAAATCTGGCCTTAAAAAATTTCCATCACTGTTTTTGACTATTTACGATCATATATAACAGATGAGCCCGAGATGATAGAAATCCATATCTGGTTTGGTATTTTTTATCAAAAATGTTTACTAAGAAAATGGTCGGAACTTTCTATAGAACCGTTTTTATCGCGCCTTTAGCTAGATTCTTCTTTAACTTTTTGGAAAAATAAAAGTTTCTCAAACCGTTCTAAACTTGTTTTCTGAGTTCTTCTAAAAGTTTTGCCAATTATTTTAGATCTATAAGAAATATACTGTGAGGAAGGGATGAAACAATTAGAATTTTTGGTTGACGTGGCTTACTTTTAATATTTATTGTTATGAGACCTTTCTTTAAAGAAAATTTGTAAGACATGATTCCTATGCTATCGCAATGCCTATCGCATCGCTTTCAGCTTTTACTCTGACGTCAGCCTTAGGGAGAGTTTTTTTTAAATAAAGGATGTCCCAGAATTACCGCAAGATTTTTAATAAAGTGCTGGCAAGCCTAACAAAATTCTATCGTGTTGTGTTGTGTTCTACCGTGTAACGCTTCATTTCTACTTGACCTAAATTTTTAGCTGTCAATTATTTTTCAGAGTTGCCAGCAATTTACTGCAAATCCTAGCTTAATTCTGGGACACCTTTTATGTTTTATCCTTATAATCGATAATAAACCTGTTACCTAGAAAACCGGTTAACCAATGATGGAATTATAAAAGGTGATATCAAGCGTAACATTGGTACCTTGCAATGCAAGCGTATGAGAGTATATGAGTTAGAAGAATGCTTATTTTTTGTATTTAGTCTTGCGAGTGCGAAGAGAATAGATATAAGTATATTTACTTTATTTACTTAGCCTTGCTTTTCGCCTTTTCTCTTTAAATATAACTGACGTTGGTACAAAATATATTGAGAGAGAAAGGGCGCTTAACAAAACTTTATATAAATAAACCATGTTTAAGTCTTCAGTGCCTTTTGTAACAGCAATTTTTCGTTAAATAGTTTATTGTTTGCTGACGCCTTAAATTAAAAGCTGCCATAAAGAAAAATATACGCAATTGCAAATAGTTTATAAACAATTTTTAATTAAAAACAGAAAAACGTTTATAGACCATCTGTGTGTATCTGCTAATCGATTAATCATTTATGTAATGCACAATTGTTTATATTGTATAAATTGCACATGTTTAAAATTGTTGGCATTAAGCCAATTAACTTTGAATGTTAATTTTCCAAAATGAAAAGAATTTTCTATTGTATACAAAAACGACTGCAGACAATAATAATTATTTTTATTTGAAATTAAACATTTTTAAGGTCAAGTCTAAAATTTTTTTAATGTGCCAATAAAAGCAAACAAAGCGTAAATCATTTTTAATTAAATTTTTAAAAAAAATGAAAATTACTCTTCAAAAAAAAAAAAAGTCTTATATCATATCTGAAAACAGGAATACAATTGTATCGAAAATTTTAAAGAACTATTTTTTTTTTTTTTTTTTCTAGGGTTCTGCCGACTCCAACTACTCACAACCGTCATCCGATCTGTCGCTAGACGAGGAAAAGGAATCGCTTCGGCGAGAAAAGGAACGTCAGGCCTTAAGCCAGTTGGATAAAGCGAGGGTTAGTTAAATTGTCTTAAACAATTTCTAAGTTAGATAGCACAATTACGTATAATAAAATATTCCAGAGCAAACCAGTGGCGTTCGCTGTGCGAACAAATGTATCATACGATGGCACAATCGACGACGATTCGCCTGTACAAGGCGGTGCAGTATCATTTGACGTTAGGGGAATTTCTGCACATTAAAGAGAAGTACGACAATAACTGGTGGATCGGAAGATTGGTTAAAGAAGGCTGTGATGTGGGCTTCATACCCAGCCCCGCTAAGCTAGATAACATAAGAATGCAGGTAAGTAGTTTCTGAATTTTTAAAAAATTTAAAATACTTTTCTCAAAAAAAATTGTATTTATAGAATCAAACCAGACCCTCAAGACTGTACGGCACAAAGGGCTCTTCTAGCGGGAATTTAGGTGCGGGACAAGCAGGTGCGGAGCCATCACGAGGTAGCACACCCCCTACACCTGGTACGACACACATTTCATACGCCTTATTTAGTTATTTCTTTATTAATTTATCTAATAATTAATTATTTATTCGTTTTTTTTTTTTTTAATCGAATTGATTGATATGACAACAGTACATATTATATATTTAAATATTTATATATATCGTATATCGTATATATATATACAATACAATAATTGATTTAATGATAATTTATTTGTTTCCATTTTATGTTGTCTTCTTTTTCGATATATACCTAACTATATATATGTTGTCAATTATTCTTTTTTTGTTTAACTTTTAATTTTTACGAGCAACATATAAAAAAAAATTATTTAATTGATTTGATATCTTGGGTGATATTCAAGAACAAAAAACTGAACATTTAAAATAGTCAAAATATTTCTGAGCAAAAAATTTATGTATTAATTGAGTATTTTTAAAAGGCTTTTTTAATTTTCCAGTTCTCAAAATGAACTGAAAAACTTAGTTTACCATTATACTGCCTCAGCATTATCTAAATGGCATGCTAAATTCGAAAATGAAATTTTTAAAAATAAAAATGTACGATAGTTCAAAAATTTTTCCATAAAAAATACAATATTTTGAATAGGTTTGTGTGGGAAGGCATATGGTATAATTGTCCCAGCTGACCCACTAGTTTATTTATATAAGTTTATTTTCAAAAGGGTCAATATTTTGTGTTTTGTCTATATGAACCCTTTTCGGTTTCATCATAGTTGTAATAAATGTACCAAATTTGATATTCCTATATTAAGTTCTTCAATAAAAAAATTCAAAATTTAAAATAGGTCTATATGGGACCCAGATTTTATAAATGTACTATCTGTTTAAAGTTGAAAAATTGTACTAGAACCATCACAGACTTAATCTATTTCAAATTTGGTGTAGCTACATCAAAAAACAAACCATTTATTTCATAGAAAATCATAAAATATGGTGTAGGTTTGCATGAGACCTCCACCTACAAATTTATTAAGCAACATAATTTGAGAAGTTCTAACTGCTTCTTATTTATGAGAATGCATATTCCATGTTTTGGTTAGTTTAAAGTAAGAACCCAAAAAAAATTGATCATAAAAACAATCAATAATTTGGGTGCATTTCTATAGGAAACATCCATTAAAATGGATTTAGAAAAATACTTAAATTTGAGTACAATTTTTTTAGGCTCTCTACAATGGAAGAAGAAAAAAAACCTAATTCCTATTCTCTTTAAGATTGGCTAACTTAAACGAAAATGATACTGTTCTAGAACAAATAGTAAGCCTGTAATTGTAAACTTTAGTTTAAACAAATTTCCATTAAATTCGGACCAACCAATTCTAAGATATTTGCAGTTGAGTCAAGCGGTCTTTCATAATAATAATAAAATATTTCGCTATAGCTCGAACTTTGTGCCACTTTTAATGTTTTCAAATTTTATTTTCGTCTTCAGCGTGCCTATTTAGATTAAAAAATATAACGAACAGCTGAAATTTTCTAAAACTTTCCCAGTGCAGCGTTTCCAGAACATTTAGAAAATATTAAAGAATTTCTTAGGTTTATTATTTTAATAATTTTTTAAATTTGGAAAAAAAATTAAAAATTACTATGGGATCAATCAAAACTATCCGGTAACTATCAAGTAAAATGCAAAAATCAAATAATTTAAATTATAATTTCTTATGATTTTACTTTTTTCTTTTGTTTTAAATCATGCAACATTTCATAAAAAAAAAATACTATTTTGCAAATTACAAAAAAAAATTTATAATAATGCAAAAACAAAAAAAAAAAAGCTTTGAAAAATCAAAAATTATTTAGAATTTTCTGCATGCAACAACAACAAAACTAAATGGATTAGAATGCTTCTTCAACTTTATACTATATAGTTTTCAAAATATATATATAGAAATCAATATACTATATGTATTTGCACGTATATATGGCTTGATTCAAAAAAAAAATATACAATTCCAATCCCAACTGAAAGTACCAAAACATACTCTAATGAATGCACTTTGAAAATTTCTTCTTTTTTGTTTTAACACAAATGTTCTATTTTTTTGTAAAAAAAAAAAAAAAAAATATCAAATGATATCCAACTAATGAACTAAAACTGCAAACATCACAACTACAACTCAACAACAACAACAACCAACCAACTACTTCAACTACAAAACGACACCATCAATTAAAAAAAAATTAATAATAATAATTATTTATATATACATATATATTACATTATATATGTACTATAAACACCCATTGTATATGAAACCAAAAAAAAAAAAACTTGTTCCAAAGATCCATATAGTACAACACCACGCAAAAAGAAAACAGGTTTGTGTTCGTCTCACATTTATGTTTACCCAATTGGATCCTTAAACTGCAATCTGTGAACTAATCTGCAAATGCTAATGTCTTAAGCTATTTAGTAAAAAAAAAAAAAAAAAATTTAGTGCAAAATTAAATACTATAAAATAAAAATTTATTTTAATATTTTGACATCATTTAGTTCTATAAGTAAATATCTATTTAAAGCAGTATGTTCAATTCACCCTCGAGTTAATCATATCCGAAAAAAAAAACAAAATCAATATCGATTTCAATATATATCAAGCTGCCTTATATATACAAACAATCACCGCTCAGAAGCTTTAAAACAAACCGAAAAAATTGGTATCTCACATAAAACGCCTTTAAAAAATACACCCAACATGCACTCAGATCAAATCAATGCAAAAATTTTAAGCTAAATTTTTAAAATATCCTTCATATGTTATGTATAAAAAAGAAGTAGTTTGTTGAAAAGCATTCCATTTAAGTATAAAACGTAGAACGGTATAGTACAATGTCCGACCAGAGAAAAAAAGTATAATACCACGGGCAGCTAGAAGCACCTATCTCGGTTGTGGGCCCAAAGAAACAAGCGTAGAGCCAAAAGTACTCGAATATGAAGTTCGATGAGCATCCAGTCTGCAAGTTTTCATGAAAAATTTTGTTTATTTGAGTCGAATAACTAAGAGTTTTTTTTTTTTTTTTGAGGGCATCTGGAACTAACTTTAATATTAGTCTGCTGTAAAAAGCATTCTCAACCACAGTATTCCATTTCCGAAATATTTCTTTAATTGAAATTGATAGAATAACGCAAAAAACACCATATTTTCAAATAAATCAAAAAGCTTAGTTATATTCTTCAATCCAGTTCTTACGATTTCCGATGTAGCTTCTCAAAAAAGGAGTTTATTACATAGATAACTGATTTATTTAAACTCTATTAACAAAGGAATTTCTTCCTGTTCGATATAAGTAAATAGTCTCAAGGGAACAACTTCATAAAAACGTCGTAGCTGAATAGCAGCAAGGGTTGCAAGAGAAATAATAACTATATTACCCGAGAAGATTCCAAGATTTACCGTTACTAGCCACACGGCTTTAAGATTTCCCGGAGAGTTCTCCTCTGGTCGAACTCTCTTCTCATATTTCTAGAACAACCGTTACACTCGATGAGAATGATTTCATGGTCCCTGTACGATCTCTGTGTTCATTTCCAGAAGAGCATTAAGTTTTTTGGTTGAGGTTGGGTGGGTATACTCTGCCAAACGGTCTATCCCAAACTTGTTAATCATTGCATTTGATTTAGATTTTCGTATACAATCCCACGAGCAGTCGGAAAAGGTGATCAGACCCCGATAACATAGTAGATCTTCGTAAAAACTAGAGAGCGACAGGTAACCAGAGTTGGCATATTAGCGTTTAGATTCCCTGTAACCAATCAGCCATTGGCAGATCCTGTTCCACCATGGATTCGGGGTTTAATTACAGGTCAGATTAACAAAACTGCAGTATGCTTACCAATATAAATTTGGTACCCACTTTGTAGAATTTCAACCATTAGGGAAATTGCCTTTATATTGCCCAGGCTAATAATGACCTATTCTCAGGGTGCCACTTTCAAACAACCCCAACTTTTACAGCACATGTACCAAAGTATTCCATGTAAAACACCCTGTGCAGACTGAATCACCATGTTGCCACCAATACTTCAGGCAAAAACTTGGTAGTATTTGCATTGTTCACTCAATATGTATTACATTATTCTGAAGCTCGATCTAGGCTAGATTTAAAAAAAAAAAAGTTTTAAATAAATTAAAATAAAACTAATGTTCTGATTTTGCTTCTCTTGACAACTTTACAAAAAATGTGGCATGGGTACGTAAATCACTGATTTTATGAGAACATTGGCTTTGCAATAATTGCATTAGGCTCGACTACATATTTGCTTATATTATATGTAATGTTCAACGTTTAGATTACAATGCGCCAAAATCCTATGGAAATCATTTCACAAACATATCGTAGTATCCATAAATCATTTAAATATTATCTATATTTAAAAATAGATGACCAAAAAAAGAGATATGGCAACCCTGGTCTTTGATGTCTAAATTATCATTTTTGCACATGGCGAAACCACGACGAGAAGTTCTTTTACGGTCTCGACTCTCTTGAATATTAAATATCTCAAAAATTCAGCAATCAGCTTTACAAGTATTTCGGACAAGCTGTAGCACGTCTCGACTATAACCGTATTTTTTGTTTGAAATAGTTTTCAAACACAAAAGAAGTACGTCGGAAATTTAGTATCGGGCTTTATTTTTTTTTTTTTTTTTTTTGGAAATTTTGAAGAAAGCACAACGTGGCAACTAACAAACTACTACAAAAAACTTCGTATGAAGGATATTTTCAGCTTCGGTTGCACCAAAGTTAACGTTTAGTTTTTTTTATTTAATTTTTAAACAAATTTTTTTTATCTAAATTAAACAGATCAATTGTTTTTTTTTTTTTTTTGGTATGATCTATGTACATAATACGTTATTAATTTTTTTTATTTTATAAAAATTGGCTAAGCAAAACAACAACAAAAAAAAAAAAAAATTAAAAAATCGAATTCACTCGATGATTCGCACGTTTCATTACAAATCGCTCGCTCATTCATTGCGCATATCTCTCTGTCTCTCTTTCATTTTATTATCGCCATTGTTCGTTCGATCGTTCGCTCGTTCGTTCGTTCGATCGTACGTTCGTTCGTTCGTTCGCTCGTTCGGTTTGTCGTTTTCGTACGAAACTAATGGTATCAGGTGACGAATCAGATTCCATGGGACCAGGACGTCACGGCAAGGCATAAAACACTCGCATACGCCACCCAATAAAGAGAAACGAAAGCCATTCTTCAAGAAACAGGAGACCGGCCCAGCCATACGATGTGGTACCATCGATGCGTCCCGTCGTCTTAGTGGGTCCAAGCCTTAAGGGTTACGAGGTAACCGACATGATGCAGAAGGCCCTCTTCGATTTCCTCAAACGCAAATTTGAGGGACGCATCATAATAACCCGCGTCATGGCCGATATTTCGCTGGCGAAACGATCCAATAATGAACAATCCATCGAAGCGGGCCATTATGGAGCGCTCGAGCAGTCGCTCCGATTGCCTTGGCAAGGTGCAGGAGGAGATCGAACGCATCTTCGAGCTGGCACGTTCACTGCAGCTGGTCGTACTCGATTGTGATACAATCAATCATCCGTCACAATTAGCAAAAACTTCATTAGCGCCAACAATAGTTTACTTAAAAATTAGTAGTAGTAAGGTGAGTAGAGACATCCACTATATCGCAGTCCTGTCAAAAGCATTACTAACTGATCTGCATTTCTGTGTCCAGGTTTTAGAGAAAAAAGTAACTGACTATCTAAGCCAAAAGCCGAAACTAAAATTTAGACAAAATTTCAAAATAAACAGTCAGCATA
The DNA here is from genome assembly GCA_018903435.1 of Leucophenga varia. Taxonomy (NCBI): domain Eukaryota; kingdom Metazoa; phylum Arthropoda; class Insecta; order Diptera; family Drosophilidae; genus Leucophenga; species Leucophenga varia. Next base: position 771,893 of record JAEIFJ010003052.1, on the reverse strand, counting down.
ACTTTTTAAGAATTCATTTAAAAATTCTAAACGAAATTAAAATAATATTTTCCTGAATATATATAATATAGCTTCAGAATGATCTGAATTTCTCAAGAATATTAAAAAAAAGATATTATTATTTTATAACTGAATGTTCTTCTTCTGTTATGGATTGTACTTATAATTATGATAATCTCTTTCCAAAGCTCATTTTTAATTTGTGGAACATATTATGAAGGCAACATTTTTTAACTATTACGATTTTATAAAATTTCTTAGCACTACTCTTTTAAAACTTACTTAGAAAATATACGGGAAAGCCAGGTAGAGCCTGTTTAGACCAATTTGACGTTTGTGGAACCTATTTAGGGGAACAAAACTTTCATTGTTTTATAAAAATTTTAGACCTTCCCATATTGAATATGGAATATTCTTTAAAAAATATTGAAAAAAAAAACTAGAGCCTCTATTGAGCTTATTTAAAATTTGTGGAATCTATTCAAGGGAAACTTTTTATTCATCTGTTATGAAATAGTTAAAGTTTTTAGAACTTCTGTATTAAGATTTGCTTTAAAAACATGCGACAAAACAAACTTGCACCTTTTTTGGAGCCCAGCAGATATTTGTGGAACCTAACACCTTTCATAATTTTGTAAGTTCTTAGACTTTCCCTGTGGAATCTGAAATTTTATTACGAAAATGGGGAAAAAAAACACTCAAGCCCTTTTGAGCACATACAAAATTAGTGGAACCTATTGAGAATATTTATTCTTTATTATTTAATTCTGGCGGTTTTTGGCCTAATTCTATTATATTCCCTTATATTTTTTTTATATATATTTAAAATAATTAAAATGTTTCCACTTTTTTAGACGTATTGGAAAGCTACGCATCCGGATATACGTTCAGCGCCCTCTGTACCAAGACCGCTGCCCTCACAAGAAGCCTCACCTTCTGCGGAACAAGCGCGTATGGGTCCAACACCACCAGGTAAGCGCGTCAAAATTCAAACAATCAAAAAAAGCACCACCTATTATCATTTCTATCGATGATCAATTATGCGAAATATTCAGAAGAAAGCATTTTCATAAATCTTTAAAATCAAAAATCAGCAAAAGAAAATAAACTTTTAGGCCTCATGCAAAAGCATAAACCAAAATTTATAGCACAAAAAACACAAACATTTACATTTCAATTCAGTTTCATTTAAACAAAAAAAAAAAATTCGCGTTTATATTTAAAAAAAAAAAAACACACACACACAACACACCACCACACACAACAACAACAACAAAAAAACAATTTCGTATTTCATTTCTGTATTGAATTTTACAACATTTGCTAAAATTTGTCTTTTTTTCGAATTTGATTCCTTTACAATTTATGACTGTACCAAAAAAAAAAAAAAAAATAAAAAAAAATAATAATAATAATAAAAAAACAACAAAACAATCGAACGTCTGAACGATGCTCTTTCTTGCTCTCACACAATTAATTTTTTTATTTTCACAAAAAAAAAAAAAAAAAAAAAAAAAAACTCAGTCGATGGTGAAGCTTTTGAAGATTCTGATGGTCGTATGGCTAGTATTGAACGTGAGGGTAGTCGCGAACGTGAGGGTAGTCGTGAACGTGATAGTCGCGAACGTGAACGTGATCGTGATTATTGGGATCGTGAATTTAATCGTGAACGTAGCACGAAAGATCGCGAACGTGATATGGAATGGGAACGAGAACGTGCACGTGAATGGGAAAGAGAGCGAGAAAGAGATTGGGATAGAGAATTCGATTGGGACCAAGGTAAATTTCATTTCTAATACGTTCTAACGCTCTTCTGTACTTTGCTCTCTCTCCTTCTATCTACTGTCTCTCTCTCTACTATATAGTAACTCTATTTTGTTTTTTACATATAAATCTATTAATGTATTTAATTATATGTAAAACGAATTCAAAGAAATTTTGGCATTGATACACTTTAAATAATTTGAAATTTTATCAAAACGAAAATAATTTTCTATTTGTTTTAGTAATTTGAGAAAAAAAAAAAAAAATCAAAATTTTGTTTAGATTTTATTATTTTATTTTTTTGCAAATTTAGTTATTTTTTTTTTAATTTCAAGAATGTACATTTGAATTAGATAGATTTGTGGGTGAAGTGAGCCACTAAAAGAAAAAGCTGTAGCTCAAAATCTAGAAGAACTATTTACAAAAAGTGTAGCTTAAAATGTATTTTACATTTTTTAAAATATGTAATTCCCCAAGTCTTCTAAATCTGAGTTCTAGCAAAACCAATGTGAGAAAATTCATTTTAAGTCGATTCGAAAATAATTTTAAAGCAATTCGAAAATGTGTTTATCTTAAAATGTATAGCATTGAAAAAAAATATATTTCCTCCTTCGAAAAAAAAACGGATAAAATTTGGAATATTTTTTTTTTGAAGATCGAAACCGTTGATCGATACCAGATTTTGAGCTGTGGAGCAAGCTGAAGCCAAAGGAGAAAGATAAACTTATATTCACACACGTCAATGGCCCCCACTAGAGAATAGATTTTTTTTTTTTTTGAAGAGATAAAAATTTTATTCTTGACAAAATATCTAGTCCAAAGATTCCGAATTTTTCCCCCCGTCATACTCAAGTCTAGAACTCTAGTAAATTAAATCTAAAAACTTCCTGTCTTAAATAGAATTTAATATTCCTCAAATATTTTCAAGTGGCTCACTCCAGCCCATCTTACGCTAAACAATTTCTATATATTTTTAGCTTATAGTAATTAGTTTAACTAGAGCAAAGCAAAATAAAATGTTGTATATAATTTCGATTCACAATTTTTTCTCATTTAAAACATTTTCTTTTAATAATTTTTTTTATTTTTATTTAATTTATTATTCTATAATTTATGCATTTTGTTTTTGTATAAACACTTTTTACAGCTTTTACATCACGCGATATACCCAGCTCCTTTACAACAATGCTATAAATCTAAATTTTTACTATTTCGAAATTTCAAAAACGTTTCGAAATTTTTCTGAAAAAAAAAAAAAACAAAAATAAATAAATAAAAACAATTAAAATAAAAACACTACTTTTGATTAAATTATTAAACTATTTCATAATTAAATTATCAGTCAAACTATTTAAAAAAAAAAAAAAAAAACCCAAAAAACAAAATTTTTAAATTGCGTTTTCCAAAAAAAAAAAAAAAAATAACAGATGCCCAACACAAAAAAGTATTACGCTGTATGAAATCCGTAATTCTATTTTTTTATTTTTAATTTTTCAAATACATTTTTTTGGGGGTCTTCTCGCAGTCTAACCAACACTAATCACATTTGTTTTTCAACACTTTTTTCTTTAACTTTTTTTGCTTGCGTTCGTTTACTCCGTTTTTTTTTTTTTGCGCATACTAATCTGAAATTATAAAACAAACAAAAAAATCAATAAGATTGGCGTTTCAAATTTGCTAACAGTCCCAAGTTCATAGATGACAGCTCATCATATCGTTCATATGCGATATATACAATATATATATGTAATAATCTTCTATTAGTTTATCTTTATACTCTATAATCGTCAATCATTTTTCCAAAAATCAAAATATATGTCAAACTCTATAAATGTTTTGTGTTAAATTTTATACTCGTTTTTAGTTACACCGGGTGTCTGCGTTGTTGAAACTCTAAAACTCCACAATTTATAAACTCAACTTTAAAAAAAAAAAAGAAGTCTTATTGTTAAAAATAAAATAAAAATATACATATCATCGTATTGTTCAACACTGTTGCTTAAGTTTGTTAAATATATTTAATTGTTTTCTATTTGTAACTTCATTTTTTTTTGAGTAAAGAAAAAAATATATATTTTACATATATCAACATATAAAAAATATTCGTTATAATATCTAAAAATATACTTTGTGTTTAGTGAGTATTAGTTCGAAATTTGTTTTTGAATTTGTTTTATTTTCAAGAATTTGAATTTTTTTGTTAATTAGATTTTATTTGTTTTCTTTTTTTTTCTTTTTTAACTTTTAAATGATAAAATTCGTAAACTGCAAAGTATTTTTGGACAAATTTTAATTTTTGTGCATTTTAAATTTTTTTTATATCGAATACCACTACGGATTTCCATTATTTTTGGTACAAAAACTAACAAAAACCAGACCAAAACAGTGCAGTATTTGACTAGTAAAAGATTGTATTTGGGACTCTCGGAGACCCGAGATATTTTTTATCAAAACGGGTATATTTAGTTTATCGGAAAATTTTAAACTTATTAAAGAAGACGTTGTAGACCCAATAAAGTATATGTATGTATATATTCTTGACCAGTTCGACAAAACGAGTCGATCTAGCTATATCTAGTTAAACGTTTTAACTGCTCGGTTTTAAAAATTCTGAACTGATAATCGAAACTTAAGCTATTCTCAGCCTTAAGCAGTTAATATGTTAAACCCGAGGTGTCTCGCCTTTTTTTAACCCATGGTCCCCATACAAACTTTTTAGTATTTTTTAATGAAAATGTTTTTTTAATGAAAATTGAAGTAAAATCACTTCTTACGAGGACCCATGTTCAGAAAATGACCCATGATTAAGTTGAGACCACTATAGCATGAAGCTCCCAGACAAATCTTCCTCCAATTTCAGTTCAAAAATGCGTTACTTATGTAGCGATTTGTTAAAAATCCGGTAAAAACACCATGTTTAGAAAAATTCCCATTATTGGGTTGGGACAACTATGGCATATAGCCACCATTAAACTGTTCCGCCAATTTTTGAGTTGTTTCAAATATGATCAAAATACTTCTTGAGCAAACCATGTTCTCAGTTGCATACATGATAGAAGTAGGATGTAGCGCCCAGTACTGTATAGCCTTCATTCAATGAAACCATGGCTTCTTGAAAATATATATATCGTGGAAGAACGGTTTAAAAAATAAATAAATACATAAATAAGCGACGTTGATAAGGTTTTTTAGTTCTCAGTCGTGGGAGCAGCAGTATACTGCGTTGACCCAAATATCGGTGCATATGTCTATATATGATTTTTTTAGGGGAACTTTTCTTAAATTGTAAAAAAAACTAATCTTTTTTTTCAAAGTGAAAGAAAAGCCACTATCATTATCCACGGCCCCAAAAATAATTACAGAAATATAGTTATTTAGGTACTTTTTGTACTAAAATTTTGCAAAATTTCTTTATAAAGTACTAGTCCCCGGGTCAAAATATTCCAAAATCCCATTCTTAGTGCTCACCTTAAATAAAACATAAAAAAAAATCTGCTCAAAAAATCTATTTTGAGTCCACCTATGGGTCCCAAGTCCAAGTTCCGAAAAACCCTTCAACACACCTAAAATATTTCATTCCAAAAATATGGCTTACCGGTTTCAAGGGCTTCATTAGGCCCCCACTAGGTCCCCGGTCAAAATTATAAAAAATCCCGCCTTAGTGCTCCACTACTCCGTGATATATGTATATGTACAGTAAACATTTTAGATTTCTATCTTTAGTCCTTTTGGCCTTTTTAAGCCGATCGCCTGAAATCAGTCAGATGAATGATATTTATATATAGATTCGGTTAATGCACAACTGATCGTATAGTACATATTGTATATAGCAAACATTGGTTATAATCAATTAAAATTTTATTTTAAATATGAAAAACAAATTTTATACTTTGCAGTTTATAAAATGTTCTACGATTTTTGTCATTTACAAAAGCATAAGAAAAATTAATTATATTATTCTTTTTTTTTTTTTTTTTTTTTATATCCACAAAAAATATATATATTCCAAAAGCTTATATAAAACACACATATTTTCCTAACTAACAAACCATAGCTACTCAAAACCCTTTTTTATGATTTGGCTAATACACACATAAAATGCGAAGAAAAAAATGTGCTAAGAAAATTAATTGCTATTTTAGCTAAATTTTATTAAATTAATACTAATTATTTTGTTATTTGTTGATAAACCTTAAAAAAAATTTTAAACATGAACCCCAACTTAATCTTACAACTTTTAAGCAAAAAAAGTTGTTTAACGCTCGAAAAGTTTTACATAGCGTGTTGATTTTATTATATAATATGTATATATTTTATTTTATTTTTATATATAATAATTTCTACTACATAAAAAAATTTTTTTTTTTTTAGCTAAAGTTTGAAAGCCCCCAAATAAACCAAAAAAAAAAAAAAAAAGTTAAAGTTTTAAATGCGTTTGAATGCTTTGTTTTTGAATTTGAAAATTATTTTTAAAAATTAAAAATTTATAAAAAAAAATTAACTAATTCTTTTAATTTTTTTCATAAAAAAAAAAAAAAAAAAAAAAAAAAAATTTTACAGGTGGTGCCTCCTCGTATCAACATAGTCGACGTCAAAATTCTGGACGTCATCATGAACGCGGTGGTGTCATTGGCGGTAGCGGTGGTGGCGTCGGCGTCGGTAGCAGCGGCGGCGGTTATGAACGTGAGCGTGAACGTGAACGTTATGAAAGACACGATCGTGAACGTGAACGTTTACATGCACGTGAACGTGATCTCATGCACTATGATCTCAATAGTGATGAATTGCTCGACGAACGTAATTTTGAATATCCAACATCAATGCGTAGTGGACCAAGTGGTGCATCACATCATGGACATTTATCACGTGGACGTCTTATTGAAGATTCTGATTATGAACGTGATGATCCACGTGATCCACGTTTATTAGGAAGTTCTTCTGCTGCTGCTTTAGCTGCCTCATCCCGTTATGCGGGACCATCAACACGTATTGACCCGCGAGATTTACCACCATCAGCGCCGACAACAAGACGTGGTGCACCTGTTGTCGATCGTGATGAATACAGTCCGCATAGAGGTGGTGGGAGTAGTAGGAGAATGCTGAATGCCATGTAGGAATCGTGGATATAGGGGTGGGATCAGATCGATTCGAGAGCTTCGAAACTAAATACAACAACAGCAACAACAACAACAACAACATCAACAACATCAACCACAAGAATATCATCCACAACAATGAGATCGATGACAATGCCTGATAGTAATAATAGTAGTAGTCATAATACTAATAATAAAACTTATCGTTCAAATAGTATCGATCTTGACACAATCATGTTACACAATAATAAACAACAACAACAACAGCAACAACAACAACAATATCAGCAACAACAACACAGACAAAGACAATTTGCCAATCAAAATCCTTATACAAATCAAACACTTCCTCCGTATCAATATCATCAAAATCAATATCATCATTATCCTTATCAGCAACAACAACAACGTCAAATGAAACCACATTCAGCCTCTGCATTAACACTAACGACAGCATTAACCAAACGTTTAGCCAATTTACCAACATCGAGTAGTCAACGTAATTGTCAGCTACTTTTAATGCATCGTCAATCATCATCAACATCATCGGCAGCATCACCACCACCACCAACAGCAGCAACAACAACAGCAATCGCTGATGGCGCAGCAACATTAAATGATATCTCTGCAGCTGCTGCTGCTGCTGCAGCTTCCTCTAATACTCAACAACACTTTCAGTTGCAACATCAGCCACAACAACATACGCATGCGCAACAGCATATGAATCAAATACAAACCACCGCGTTGTTGTCGTCTTCAACATCATCGTCACGTGAAAAACAACATCATCAGCAACATCAACAACAACATCCTACAACCTTATCACTTAAAACTGCACACAGTACAGTCAATCCTAGTCATATATCACATCATCATCCTCATCTTTTAGCACCATCGAACACTCGAACTGGAACTGGAACAACTTCTACTACAAGTAGTAACGATCAAACATTGGATTATGCCACCTCATCCTTTTCAAATGTTGAAGCAGTAACGAATGCAATACGTAATAAGATCATTGTCGAAGAGGACGAAGAGGATATACTGAGCGTAGACAGATTTTATTAAAGAGATTTCACTACGATCTTAATAAAAAATCGTTTGTTCCCACAGTTAGCATCGTTTTTAATTTGATTTTTTTAATTATAATTAAAAAACGAAAATAATAAAAAAATAAATAAACTAGCATTTGATAGTGCCAAATTTAATGAATTATTATTCAATTATTCCATTAAAAAAAATAAAAAAAAAACTTTTCCATTTAAAAAAAAAAAAAAAAAAAATCGAAACAAATACTAAAAAAAAAAAAATACTAAAGTTAAAAAAAAAATACAAATTTGCTAAGAAAAGCCTCATGTGTCTTAAATTCTATAGCTAATTGATTAATAATATGTATAAAAAAAAATATTATTAATAAAATAATTATTAAAGTGTTTTTATTTATAAAAATAAAAAAACAAACAAAAATAAAAAGAATTTAAATCCTTAAATAAAAAAATTTAAAAAAATCGCGTATTTTTAAGCAAATAAATAAAAAAAAATATAGTACTGCAAACTCAAATTTTTTGAGTAAAACAATTTAAATGTAAGTGTCAGCTTTAATATTTTAGTAAACAAAAAAAAAAAAATTAAATTAAATTAAATAAAAATAATTAAAAATTTAATATATATAAGTACTACAATGCAATCCTAATTATAGAATTTAAACGCCAAAGTATTTGTTTCTTTCTATATTTAAATAATTATTGCTGCTTGTTTCTTTTTAAATAATTTAATAATTTTTTTAATTAGAAAACAATTTTATTTTTTTTTTTTAATTAAAATTTTGAAAGTACTGAAATCTCTTTAATAAATCGCTATCGCTAAAAGCGCCTCTTTTACAATAATTAATTTGTAAAAAAAAAATATTTATATAATAGTAAATTTATTTAATTTATTTAGTAGCTGCCAGTAGTTTTTCTTTTCTAAATAATTACAAATATTTTTTTTAATTAAAAGTAATTAGCAAACTTATATACATATTTACTTCCAAAAACGTACTCAAGTATATAAATGTATAAAAAACCATATAAAGTAGTTTTAATGTGAATATCATAAATATTAGAAATTTTTTATTACTAAATTTTATTTTAAACTTAAATTAACTTTAGATATAAATTATTTTTTTTAATTGTAGCAGTCAACTGTAGCAAGTTGGCAATATTTTAAAAAAAAAAAAAAAAAAAAAAACAACTAAAAATATTTTCAAATGTTTTGCGAAAATTTTAGGAATAATTTTTTGCACCGATTGTTGGGGGACTACACAAAATAAAGCCATTAAACTTGAAATCTAGAACTCCAGCTATTTTCCATAAAAACTGCATAGGAATTTTCAAACTATTAAGTATTTCAAAAATAAAATTTGTTAAATTTCAAAAATTATTCAAATATTTAAAACACATATTCACACGCATAGATGGCGCTCTAAGTTGCTAAGATATGGTTTGTGTCTTAGATTTTATTTGATTCACAATACTGCTGCTGAGAGTTACGGACATAGTGGCATGATTTATCTATTTAAATTCACTCAAACAAGCTCTTTCTTTTATTTTTCATTTAAAAAAAAAAAAACATTAATAAATTTTAAAATAGTTTTAAACTTTTTAAATGCTATGCAATTCACATTAAAACTACTTATAAGCCTCAAATAAACTGCCAAAACAAATTGTATATCATTAAAATAGTAATACCAATAAAATATATATATAACACACACATATATATATAAATATATAAAAATAAATTTAAAAAACAAAAACTAAATTGGTCGAGCAATATATTAGTAAAAATTTTTATAGGGTCCAGCTAAACGGTTTTACTATATTAAATTAGTATAAGCCGTATATTTGCTGACTGATAATTAAAAATGTTTTATAAGCAAGTTAAGTACAGTTCTAGAAGTTATCTTTAACTGAATTTAACTTGCTATAATACCCAAAAAAAAAAATACCAGTTTTTTTAGTGCCTTAATAAAACACAAACACACACACATACACAATACATATTAAATGTAAACTTTTTAAATTGTTTTTATTTTTATTTTTTAAAAATAAAGCCAGTAAGCCACCGTTTAAAAAAATAAAACTTATTACGTATTGCAGCTGCATACTAGTTATCAAAAACAATAAACACAAAACTATTGCTACTTAAAAAAAAAAAAATATTTAAAAAAAAAAAATAATAAACTCGAAAAAGTATTTAACGAAAAAAAAAAAAACAAATATTTGAATGTACTATATAAAACTGTAGTTGATCTGGCCCATTCCGAACAAGCACTCTTTTTACAATTCCAACCACCTTAAAAAAAAATAATTAAATTAAAAGCTCAAAAAAATTCATACAAAAATTAATAATTATTAAATTTTAATTAAAAAAAAAAAAACAAACGTGCTGAATTCAAAACGATCGAACATGGAGCTTGAGGTAAAAATAAAATGTATTGCCAGTGTTGTTAACTGTTGTAGTTGACAGAGTTGTATTGAAACATTGTAAAAGTATTTTCCAACACTAATAACATACTTTCTCTTTCTAACTACGCCACGCTATTTACGCTAAAATAATATTTAAAAAAAATAAAATTTTGTCTATAAAACAATCAACTAAACAGACAGACAGACAGTAAATTATTTAATTATAAAGTCAAGAACGTCTAGAATGTACAATCATTGTTTGAAAAAAAAAAAACACGAAGAAGAAGAAAATAAAAGATGTTGCTAATATTTATAATAAAGATGACAAAATGTTGTTGTAAATCGAATGATCACTGCACTCCTATAAATAAAAAAAAAAAAAAACAAAATTAAATTAAAAAATAAAGCAACAAAACTTTATGAAATTATTTAGAAAAGTGAACAACTTAACGAGTACTTCCACTTTTCACTTGTTAAATGTGTAACTAAAACTTTTAAAAAATCTGACGAAATCTTTAAGATTTCACAAAAAAAACAAAAAATTACACAAAAATTGTAATTTTTAAATTTAAAAACAATAAAATAATTTTTTTAATTTTTAAACTAAACTTTACGTTTATTTTTTTTTTTAAGAATACCAAACAAAAACAAATGTACTGAACTTGAAATGAAAACTACCAAGCGATAAAAAAAAAAAAACAAATAAAAATATAAAAATAAATATCTAATTGCACACACAGCGCCAAGTTTTGAAATAAAAAAAAAAAAAATTAAATATTAAAACAAAAAAATTTTCTTTCGACGTTACACATTTTTATAAATATAAAAAAAAATATTAATGTAATATTTATAATACAAAAAAAAAAAAAAACAAGAAATAACAAAGCTGAAGAAGATCCAATGAAATGTCACATACCTAAAAAATAATATATATAAAAAATAAAAAAAATTGCCTAAAAAATCCCTAAAATAATTAAATATAAAAAAATATATGTAAAAAAAATATTTTTATGCATAAAAAAGAACAAGAAAAATTCGTATAAACGTTTGTAACTCTTTGTAAAAAAAATGAATAAATAAATATAATGTTAAATAAAACAAAAAAATAGAAAATATAAAAAAAAAAAAAAACATTAAATATAATAAATTAACATGTTTTATGTATAATATAAATATTAAAATAATTAATTAGTTAACTAAATAAATTACTTTTTAATATTAGCTTATATTCCAATGAAATAAGTACGCGATAACTTATAAACTAAAAAATAAAAAAAAAAAAAAAAAGAAGCCGCAAAAAAAAAAAAAATATATAAATATAATATAAAAAATAAATTAAATAATTATATTTAATTCACAGAACTGGTAATACACAAAAAAAAAAATAAATAAATAAAAAAAAATATAAACATATAACTCGCTATAAATAACAAAATTTAAAAATAAATAAATAAAAAAGCAAATAAATTAGTAAAACAAAAATATAACTTTAAAAAATATACATAAAATAAATATATAAAATATATTAAATTTAAAATACAAAAAAAAAAAAAAAAAAAAAAAAAAAAATTTTTGCAAAATAAAAACGAATTTTCAAAAATAAAAAACAAATTTGCATATGAACCATAGACAAAATAAAAAAGGACTCTTTCTAAAGTTTGTGAATTTTTAAAAATAAACAATTTTTTTATTTTATTTTTATTTAAAAAAAATTTGGCAATTTTAAATATTTAAAAATTTTACAAAACTTAAAAAAATTATAAAATGTTTTTTAAAAAAAGTTAACAGCTGTTTTACATATAAACAGCTGATTTCTTATTTATTTATATATTATATTTTTTTTCAAAAATATTTACAATTTTTTTTATTGTTTTTTTTCAGCTTATTTAAACAGCTGTTTTACATTAAAACAGCTGTTTCATTTATTTATAATTTTTTTTTTTAATTAGTTTTAACGGTTCAACAGCTAATAAACGTTTTTTGTTTTTATAGAATAGTGTCAAAATTTTATTTTTCTTTGAATTACTTATATTTATTTTTTAAAAAAATTCCTACTTTTTAAAACAGACCTTGCATTTTCAAAAATTATAAAACAAAAAAAAAAAACATAAAATTCACCTTTTTTAAAGCAACAAAAAATAATAATAATAAAATAAAAATTAACACAAAACGATTTACAAAAATACAAATAATTTTCTTTTTAAATTCAATATTCAACTAAAAAAAATAAATAAATAAAAACATTATCAAACCAACAATAAAAATAATATTAAAAAATATATATATTTAATACAAAAAAAAATGGATTTTTTTAGCTATTTTCATATAATTGCAATTATTTTTTTAGCATTGCAAATAAAACGCAATAAAGCAAACCAAATACAAAAAAAAAAAAATATTATTATATATTTATGAAAAAAAAAAAAAAAAAAAAATAAATAATAATAAAAAATTAAAACCAAAAAAAAAAAAAAATTTAATATAAAAGCAGCAACTAAGAAAAAAAATAGGCACAATTGATATTAATTAAATTTAAAACAAAAAATTTATAAATTAAATAAATAATTAAAAAAAAAAAAACGATTATTATTAATAATTTTTCACGCCTTCATAAGTAAGAAATATAAAACAAATAATAAGTAAAGCCATTTTAATTAGAGCCATTTCGACTCTACAATAAAATAATAAATTATAAAAAAATTAATATAAAAACAAAATAAAATTAACTTTAATTAATTTTTTTGTATTGTAAATAGTTTTACTTATAAAAGGTTTCAGTTTTCTTTTTATTTTTTATTTTCTTGTTGTTGTGTTATTATTATTTTTTATTTTATGTTTTAATTTGTTAGTTAATGTTTATGCCAATGAATATGTTATTATTAATCAATGAAACAAATAAAATGAGTAAATATTGAAAAAAGAAAATTGTGTTTTATTTAAATAATTTATGCGTCTCAAAGCAGCGCATGCGTGTAAAGCAGCAAAACGATTATTGTAATAATATAAATTGGCAGTGAAATAGCAATAAAAGAAGGTATCACTACTTCATAAAATAAGCAACTTGTGCGTTGCTCGTGTGTATGAAAGAGATAGATGCGAGAGAGCCGAAAATATATATGCCTTTAGTTTTGTTGTTGGTTTTGAGAAAATTTTGTTATTACACACGATGAAAAAAAAAACGAAAATTATGTTTTGCCATCGGTAGCCGAACACACACGACCTATCGCTACGACTCTCATCAACAAAATAAATAAGAAACCAAACGCTGCCAGAGAAACGAGTTTTATTGTACCATGGGCTAGACTGAGGGACATCGCCGACCTGGCTAGGCTAATCAGCTATCTAGTCATTGATAATCCTAGTTAGGTAAGGTTAAAAATGTTATCTCAACTCATCAGAATCCTTGCTTATAGTTAAACCATTTAAATTTGTTCGTTTTTTTTTATATAGAAAACTTCTACTATGGCTTTTCCGGTGTCATGGCAACTTTAGGATCAATATTCCATTAAATTTGAGCTAAATCTGTAATTCAAAAAAAAAAAAAAAAAATACATATATTTTTCATTCCAGGATTCCAGCTAAACTCTTTAAAAATTTTAGAAAGATCAGTCGAGAGATCTGAAATCCTATAAGGCACAAACATACATATAAACACACATTCAAAAGAAAATTAGTTCCCTGGTAAAGATAACACTTTTTTAAACACTTTAAAGTCTGAACCTAAAAAGTGAAGCTATTCAAGTGTCTCTCACCGATCATTTTGAAACTTCTCATATTTTTGAAGCATCGAAAAATACTAGTTTCAAGATTTTAAATTATCGAGTTTTTTTTTTATAAAAATAAATGTAAAAATAATGTTCTTGGAGAGGTCCAATGTTGGCTTAGGTCCCATTTTTTTTTTTTTTTTTTTTTTTTCTTCAAAATACAGATTATTATATTATATTACATTGGGATCAATTTTGACACTAGATTTCTTACGATGTCGTGGAATTTTGGTTTGCGACTGCGCCTATTCGAATTTCTTAAAATAATTACCTCAGTAAACTTCAGTTCTATGCTTTTAATGTCAAAAAAAAAATTATATAAATATTTTTCAACAATTTCTAGCGCATTTCTAAAACAAAAAAAGAATAGTATTTTTTTTCTTCAAAAAATATTTTCGCTAAAATACAAAATGAAATGCGCCGCAAAGAAAACCTCACTTTGGACCATAGACGTTACACTACAAGACAAGGATATAATGCGTACCACAACACAAATAATGATGGAAGAAGGTTGGAAAAAACCAAAACAACATTGTTCAACCGAACGTAAAATGTTAAATTTTTCATCGTTTAATATGAAAGAGTAAGTAAAATTGTCTACATTTCTACGAAATTTAAACTAAAACTTTATATAAAAGCGAGCGTTATGGTGCAGAACCGATGGTGACACACGAAACAAATCTGCCACCCCAATCGACATATAGGCGTAATTTTATACCGCTTATAAGCGGTTGTAAACCGATAAAGCCAAAAACCGAAATACCACATGCGCTGCTAAATCGTAAACCTAAAAATGATTTTGAGCCTAATACAGGGCTGGAGTATAAATTTCAAGATGATCATTTCAATCAAGAAAATGTACCAGAAAATCGTAAAATTATAAATTTCTTTAGGCAAATGCGGTGAGTTATAAAAAAAAAAAAAAAAAATATTGTATAAATAAAAATGCATCGTAATTTTTTTTTATTTTTCTAGCAATCAATCTTTTCTAAATTAAAAAGCACTAAAAATTATATTTTTGTTTAAAAAATTATTTCAAAGTGAAATTTATAAAAAATAAAAAAAATTCATTGATTTTTTAGTTTATTTATTTTTTGTTTAAAAAAAAGCTTTTGTAATTTTTTATTCTTTTTGTACAATGTTCGATTTTAATCAAACATATTATTGTGCACCACCATCAAATATATTGGCTCCAAGCAATACTACATATTTTGATGATAATTCTTGTGAATTTCCAAAGTATTCCGTAACACATGAAATGCTAAGTGAAGGACGTCAAAATCGTCATTATAGACCGCGTACGCATAAATATCAAGTAAACTTTGAATCATATACAATGGATATGTAAGGCGGGGTTTTTTAAAGTATTAAAGTATATATTTTTAATTTTACAATTTTAAAGCGTTGATTTTGGCAAACGTAGAAATAAGAAATTCGATACGGAATTATTTACAACGTATGACTCACATTATAAACCGCCGAAAACTTTCAAAACAAAATTATGTAAACCTGCAGAAATAGAAATTCCTGCAAAAGATTTTTGTAAAAAACCAACATGTGCCTTAACCGCAGTACCCTGGTCTTCCAATAAATTTATGGATGATCATTTGTCGGAAGTGCCGTTGGAACGTCAACGTACGGATTTTTATCGACAAATGAGGTAAGTTTTACGTAATGTTATACGATGAATCATTATTATACACGCCACATATAGTGTAAAGGGTATATTCAGTTTGTCTAAAAGTTTGTAACGCATTGAAGGAGACGTCGTAGACCCCATAAAGTATATACATATATATATTCTTGATCAGCTCGACGAGACGAGTCGATCTAGACATGTCCGTCCCTTCTGTTTGTTTCTTCGCAGTTTATTTGGTCAGTTTAAGAGATATTAAGCTGAAATTCAATTAAGCTTTTCTCTCAAACGACTAAATCAAGTTTGAAAATAAAAATGCCACGCCCATTTTTAGGTATAGCCCCCAAACATATTTACCGTCCATTCTTTGAATTTTTGTATGAAAATAAAAATTTTTTATGAATGTATTCACTTCAAATTGGGTAAAAACTCGGTCTTATGTCATCCCAAATGGAAACCAATGTTGTTGCCACGCCCATTTTTAGGCATAGCCCCCATACAAATTTGCCGGCCATTTTCGAATTTTTGTATGAAAATAGTTAATATTTACGAATGTGATTCAAACTGCAAATTGGGTAAAATCACATCTAATACCATCCTATGTGCACACCACCGGTATGGTACTGATCGGGCCATTATAACGTAGAGCCTTATACAAACTTACCTACAAATTACTCCACCCATCCCATCTTGAAGTTCTATCTATGTTACTGATAATGCACACATAAACTCATTATGATACTACTTAATAGTTTTAAAAAAATTTAATTTTTACTTTTTTTCAGAAATATTTCGCAAATAGTTTTTAAATAATATATCAAATATTTATGTGTAAAAAAGAAAGCACACACAGCAGAACACAAATATGAGCAACAGTCAAGTTTTTATGAAACACTTAGCTGAAAGTGCATAAAAATACTTGGCTATTGAACATAGAGGATAGAACTGCAGAATAAGCTATAAATAAATATTAAAAAAAATGTTTTAATAAACAATTCTAAATAAAATTATTATTTCAAAAAAACGTTACATTTCTTAAAAACTGCATACAACAACAACACTAAATTTGTTGGTATTTTTTAGCTGTTCAAGCGCATACTTACAACACTGTTGCGCATACCGTTTAACAACACTAAACCGTAGTATTTTATATTATTAAATTAATATATTTTTTGCATTAAACATAATTTTACATTAAAATCCAGCATGAATTCAGCCACAAAGGTAAGTAATAAGTAATAGCAAGCAGCAAATTAATTATTTTAAACATTTTCCATGCGGAAATGCATGTGGCAAAATTTTTTGCGGGAAAAAGCGGCAATGGCGCCCGCGACCTGTCAGCGACGACTCTGCGAGAGAAGCTGTCAAGCAAAGTTGCCGCTGCCGCTGTTGCGCCTTGACCAAATGCATGGAGAATTAAGTTTTTGTTTTGTTTACTTTTTTTTTAGTGCAGCAAAGTGGCGAGGGAGCATTGCGGTATTTGTTGTTGTTATTATTAATTTTATTTGTTATTTTCTATTGAACCAGGTTGGTGAAATTTTTACCGCTGCTGGACAAGCATTTAGTCGTTTAGGCGATTTAACAATGCAATTACATCCGCATGCCGAATCACCAACGGGGTAAGTGCATACAAATTAAAAACAAACACAAAAAAAAAAGTTCTCTCGCTATGTTTATTTTTTTTTTTTTGCTTTGCAGTAAATGGACAGACGAAGAAATTGATATGCTGCATGAATCTATAACACGTTTCTCAGATGAATTAAATAATATCAGTCATAAGATTAAAAATCGTACAGTGTAAGTAAATTGATAGCGGGAGAACTTAATAAAAAAAAAAAAATAACAAAATATTAATTAAAATTATTC
This sequence comes from Leucophenga varia, assembly GCA_018903435.1. Classification (NCBI taxonomy): domain Eukaryota; kingdom Metazoa; phylum Arthropoda; class Insecta; order Diptera; family Drosophilidae; genus Leucophenga; species Leucophenga varia. The sequence continues at coordinate 754,318 of JAEIFJ010003052.1, read as the reverse complement.
TTTTATGTGCAGCACACAAATACGTCAAGCACTCAAGAAGAAAGCATTCGAAGATGCCGGCATACCAGCTAAACAAATGCCGGTACAACAGATTACACATATTATACAACCACAGCAGCCGCTTCAGCAGCAGCAGCAGCCAGTGCTGCAACAGATACAAACAATACCAGTGCAACAGATACAAACAATACAACCACAAACAATATTACCACAAACAATATTTAAAACGCAAATAATACAACAACCACAACCGAATATTGTACCAACGATTACAACAACAACGTTACAGCAGCAACAGCAGCAGCATACAACAACAACGAAACAAATTATATTGCCACAAACGACAACGGTAACATTAAAACAATTTCATCAAATGCAACAACAGAAAGCTGCTGCCGCTGCAGCAGCACAAGCGGCACAACAACAAGCGCAAGCACAAGCCGCTTCAGTAGCAGCAGCAGCAGCTGCTGCTACTAGTGTTGTTAATACAAATACGCCGACAATCACTGAAAATGTTATATTACAAACGGCGCCAACGAATTCTGCCGCAACAACAACAGCTACAGTTGTCACAGCAGCAGCAGCAGCAGCGGCACAGCAACAATTGCAACCAATAACAGTGACGCAGCAACAATTACAACCCATCACAGTTACGCAGCAACAATTGCAACCGATAACAGTTACACAGCAACAATTGCAACCATTAACAGTTACACAGCAGCTTATAGTGCCTGCAACATCCATTCCCGTACTTCATGCTACTGCTGCTGCTGCATCACAAGCAGCAACAGTACAACCTACAACAGTGCTTGCACCTAGTGCTGCCACTACGTCAGCAACAACGATTTCTAATATTGGTTTAATTAATAATGTTGCTGCAAGCGTTACAAATGCAACGTCTACAACAGCAGTAGCTGCAACTACAACAGCAACAATTGCAGCTACAACACAACAATCAGCTCTAAAATGTGGCCCAGATGTTTCAATGACACTGAATCGTATTAATGTACAAGAGAATGAAGTTGATGTTGAGGAATGTTTGCCCGCCGAAGTTGTAAAGTTGGATTTTGCTGGTGAAGAGGTCACCGGATGAAATCGACTGCTTGTACAACAAAATGTTGTTGTCGTTGGTGTCGATGATGATGATGAGAATGTAGTGCATGAAGTGAGTGATGATGATGATGATAACGATGAGGAGAATGATGTGCACAATACGCACGTTGACGATTTCTATTACTAGTTGATCTTTTCTATTTTTTCCATTTTTGTTTTTTTTTACTTTTGAAATTTAACTCCTTAAAACACATATATCACCACACGTTCGCAAGCTACAAAAATATTAATATTTATGATTTTTAGTTACATTTTTCATAATTAGTTTAGTATGTATAACATATTATTTTGGAGCAAAAGACCTTTTTTTTTAAGATATAAGAGTCTTAGTTTTTTTGTTTTAGTTGTAAAATTTATTGTAAATGAAGTTTAAAATTTGAGTTTATTTTTCTTTAAATTAATTTAAGTCTCATTTTTGAAGTTTAATTTATTATCATAAACTAAAACGAAAAACAAAAATATGTATTAAGAACAAAATGTTAAGCTAAATATAAAATGTTTAAGTAAAGATAAACTCTTGTACAAATTTAAAAAAAAAAAAAGAAACACAATACGTGAAATCATTGTAAAACAATTGTAAACAAATATAAATTAAATAATTATATATAAGACAAAACAACTAAATTCTTAACTTAACTTCAAATTTTATCGTAGCATAATATATGTAAGTTTCAATATAAGGTTGTCAAATATCTCCCTTCCGCCTTTTTGTCTTTTGAATTTCGCGGCTATGTACAAAGCGCTACAGAGCTCTACAAGGGGGTATTATGAAGTTGCCGTCTAGATGAAAACAGATTAACGAATTAAATTCGATTACTGTAACACTTTTTATAAAGCATTGAATAAAGAGCAAAAAATCTGAATGGAAATATTTGACAACCTTTTAGATATATATATATATATATGTAATTGAAGCACTTTAGTTTTACGGTATAAAGCAAATTCTATGCAGTGATGCAATATAGCTGTCTTTTTTCTCTTTCCCACACACATGTGACTGTAATGTGTGTGAGGTTCTTTGCTTATTTTGTTATTTCACTTACACACACACATAAAAACATTTACTGTGAATGCAACACAAGTCTGTCATATTTTAGTTCATGGTATTTTTATTTCATTTCAATATAACGTTGACATTCTCTTTATAACTGGAAAATTAAGCGAATTTAAACATTTAAAAGAAACAAGATAACAATGACAGATACTTTTGAAATTCTTGCCGAAGATGTAATACACATTATGGTATTCACCAATAATCATTTGATTAAAGCTGTATATTCAAAGTCGGATTTGTTACGACGAATGTTCGAATGTGAATAGCGGTGTTCGTACAAATATTTGTGTTCGCCGTTCTTGTTCGCGAAACATAGAAGTGCTTCGTTCTTGCGCGAGTTCGTGCGAATGTTTTTGACAATGGATACACTTGTTCGAACAAACAAAAAAAAAAAAAAACATTTCTAAAACAAAAATTATAACGAAGAACGCGTGCCAAATATGAATAAAAAATTTCTTGAAGAATTCATCGTATGCTTTAGAAATGAGCCGGCATTGTGGCAAAGTAAATGCGAGGATTATAGAAATAAAAATTTGCGCAATAAGTCTTGGAAGAAGCTTTTGACAATGTATAAAGAATATGACGAGGATGCAACAATTGATACTGTGAAAAAGAAAGTAAATTCGCTGCGCGCTTCATACCGGCGCGAACTAAGCAAAATAAAAAAGAGCAAAAAGTCAGGAGCCGGCGTTGTTGATGTTTATAAACCAAACATATGGTATTTTGACTCGTTAAGTTTTTTGCACGACCAGGAATCATTTGTTGATGAACTTAATACATTCGAGGATGCTTCGAATGTAGAATTGGAAACAGAGATGGTAAGTATTATGTTGGCCAAAAATTCCAAAAGCATTCTCAACAACGCACAATAAATAAACACAATATTAAAACTATGTTTCATTTTCAGATCCACACCAAGAAGCGTAAAAAATGATGAGAGCAGTGAGTTTCAGCAAAAACCAATGCAGCATTTGAATAATGCCTTTAACAAAAATACAGACAATGCTGCTGTCTACGCTGAATCATGGGCCGCAATGTTCAGACAATTAACGTGGAGCAGCAAATTTTCGCAAAGAAGGAATGAACAACTTCTTGTTCAAGGTCAACTTGGGATGTTAACATACAATAGTGTGCCTGAATACCCGCCACCTACAGTGAAAATTGAAGGAGATGATATATAAAAGGTTGTTTTTTTTATATTATAAATTTATTAAAAAAAAATCAAGGAAGAACATTAACTTCAGTGGGTCTGAAGCTGATATAACTGTCACACAACATTTGACGTGGTTAGATCTTCATGTTCAGCATTTATCTTAAATTTAAACTTAAAATACAAAACAAATTCAAATATTTTTAAAAATTTAGAAATATGCGGTACGATCTCAATCAATTTTATACTGAAGATTTGGCTTCATATAAGAAGCCAATTAGCTCTATAAAGAACTTTTTTCTTATAAGAACTAAATAATATGTTTTATGTTTATTTGGGGGATATAGCAAAATGTGGGCGTAGCACATTGATTTTAACATACAAAGTACACAGGACCTAGAAAAGCCTAAGCTTAAAATTTCGGCACAATATCTTTAAAACTTAGCGAATAAATCGAACAGCAACAAACGGACAGACGAACATAGCTACATCCATTCGTCTGGTCGAGTTGATCAAGGATATATACGCTATGGGATCTACGATACCTCCTTTCCGACAAATTTACGATATAGCGCAATCTTATTGCATATCATATAATTTAACTAACACACAAACACACACACACACAAAATCATTTATTGTGAATGCAACACAAGTCTGGCATATTTTAGTTTATGGTATTTTTTGTTTTTATTTCATTGCAATTTAAATCGTTGATATTCTTTTTTTAGTTGTGAAATTGCGCGAATTTAAATAACAAAAATTGCAAAGAATTAAAAACAGCAATGGCAGATACAACTGAAATTCTTGCTGAAGATGTCATACGCGTTATGGTAGCCACCGATAATCATTTGGGTTATGCAGAAAAAGATGCCATACGCGGTGAAGATAGTTTTACAGCATTTGAAGAAATTTTAGAATTGGCGCTGCAGGAGGATGTGGATATGATATTACTTGGCGGTGATTTATTTCACGATGCAGTACCAAGTCAAAATGCGCTGCTCAAGTAAGTTTTTAAAGCAACAGGTCTGTTTCTTTTAATATAAAGTTTTTTTTTTTTTTTTTTGGACAGATGCATGACACTGCTGCGCCGTTACACATTTGGCGATAAGCCGGTCTCCTTAGAATTTTCCGGCGATGAAAAATTAAGTTTTCACAATGCAGTTAATCAATCGGTTAATTATGAAGATCCCAATTTAAATATATCTATACCGGTATTCTCTATACATGGTAATCATGATGATCCCAGTGGTTTTGGACGCTTGAGTTCATTGGATTTACTTAGTACCACGGGTCTGGTAAATTATTTCGGTCGCTGGACAAATTTAACACAAGTTGAAATCGATCCAATAGTGCTACGTAAAGGTGCAAGTCAATTGGCTTTATATGGTTTAAGTCATATACACGATGCACGTTTAACGCGTCTGTTTGAAAATCATAATGTAACATTTACTAATCCGGCTGCAAATGATGATGAAGCAGACGATTGGTTTCATCTTATGGTCATACATCAAAATCGTGCTGATCGTGGTCCAAGAAATTATTTACCCGAAGAAGCATTACCGGAATTTTTGAATCTAGTTATATGGGGTCACGAACACGATTGTCGCATTGAACCGGAACATAATGTACGTCGTGGTTTCTATGTCAGTCAACCGGGTTCATCGGTACCAACCTCACTGGCTGAGGGTGAAGCATTGAAAAAACATGTTGGCATATTGGAAATTCATAAGAATAAATTTCAATTGAAACCAATCGCATTGAAAACAGTACGTCCATTTATATTTGAATCAGTGGATTTAAATGATTATGTCGATGAATTGAAATTGCAAGAAATTGATGCCGCCGAACGTGTACAATTGTTTGCACAGGAACGTATAGAGGCAATGATTGAACGTGCTAAAGAATTAGAAACGGGACATCCGAGACAACCGAAATTACCATTAATACGTTTACGTTTGGTATTCAGCAATGAGTTGCATATGTTCAATGCAATACGCTTTGGGCAAACATTGAGTGAACGTGTTGCAAATCCAGCCGATGTTGTGGCATTTAAGAAACAAATTAAACGTACCAAAACCGAAACGGTTTCACTTGATAAGGAGGCAATGCAGCGTGCATTTGAGAAAATGGTGCGTTTTTAGATTTTTTTATAAATATATTTGTATGTATATATTTCTATTATTTTTTTTTTTTTTTACAGGACTTTGATAATAGTACACGCGTTGAGGAGCTTGTCGATCGTTATTTTGATGAAGCTAAAGAACGTAAACCACTTAAGGTATTACCTTCAAAAGCACTTGCTGAGATAACATATCGTCTAGTTGAACGACGCGATGCAAATGCTGCAGAAAATATTATAAAGTTTGTACAACAAAAAAATTATTATTTTCATTAACTGCACAAATAATAATAATATTTTTTTTTAGATTTTACAAGGATAAAGCCATAGAACATTTAATGGAAACACTGCCAAATGACGAGAATATAGACGAACAATTGCTAACATTTCGTACACAAAATAAATTCGAAGATATGCTCAAAATGTTAGATGAACGTGGCATTAAGGATGAAAAGACAACAAGTGCAACTGCAAGTGCTTCTTTTTCTTCAAGTTCACGTATGCCACTCAAAAGAGACGATTCCAAAAGTTCAATTGCTAATACAAGCAAAAGTACGGCAGCCAGCAGCACACGTGGTCGTGGACGCGGACGTGGTCGTGCAACTGCACGTGGTGGTGCTACTCGTTCTGGACATACGATGCAACAATTGGATATATCGGTTAATGATTCAAATACTGTAAGTATTTAATTAAATTAATTTTGAAATTTTAATTATTTTGATTATTTTTATAGCGCACTACTACTGGTCGCCAACAGACTATAATGAGTTCCATGAGTGCTTCGCGTGCTGCACGCAACAAGAAAACTGTTTATGTTGTATCCGATGATTCCGATTAAATCGAAACATTCCATGTTTATATGTTATTTTATTGATTTAAGTTTGAAAAGGTAGTTTTTGTTACAAACAGTTTTAGCATTTAATGTATAAAATCTAATTAATTCGATATTAATTTGAAAATTCAATTTATAAATTAACATTTAATTCGCAGAACTCAATATAATATTTTTACAATTTAATGGATTAGGCCTGAAAGTCCGAGTCAGGAGTTGAACATTTAATATTTATAAAATAAAATAATAAAAAGTATATACCTCAACAATTATGAAAAAAAGCTTTATAAAACACTTGGAGCTACAATTTTCAATGCAACTACGATATTCAATATTAAAACAAGTCAGGTAGGCAAGACTGAAAATAATTTATTTTTATAATAACTTTAGAGCACTCAGTTTTACCCATTCTAGATATGAAAAACTTATCACAAAAACAATCAATTTTTTATAAATCTTTTACAAATTGCAGGTAACACTGACTTCGGACGTATCATCATTTTTGATAATTTAAGGGGAGAATGCTTGTTATGAAATTCGTACCAAATTATTCCTTCAGGTTTTTCAGTCGTTACATTAGGAATATAAAGTCCATTAAGATTGCAATGATGACAGGCATTATACCACCACGCACCTTTGTACACTTCTGCACAGTTTTGGGCGTGAGCATCGTTATCCCTATCAAAAGTGCTAAACTTCTGATTTTTGTGAACTCTTAAGGCATCCCCAGCAGTACCAGTATAAGTGCCTAATTCTTTTAAAGCATATAGCTCAGCTTCCGAACCAATTGCAAAACTATCATAGTTGGCATATTTCGTTACATTATTAAAGTCCTCCAGCACAACTAATAATTCATATGATTCACTTGTTGTCAGTTTGTGTAACTTCTCTAAACCAATAAAGAATTCACCATCCACGCGAGTTACTCCAAAACCTGCTTTATATATGCGCCATGGTTGATAAAAATTAGTGCTACCATCAAAACGTTGCTGTATCAAAGTCCAACCACCAAATTGAGTTTCAGCATCGCAAACCACTGGAAATGGTTCAAGTTCTGAATTCGGTAATTCAATGGTGTAGACACCAGTTTTTCCGTTTGCAGCTTCAGCGCAATTTTTCGGCAATAACTTTTCTTTGATTTCTATATCCTCTGAACTTCTGCAACTTTGGCCTTTTTTGGAGAAATACTCAAACATTTTGTTGAAATATTTTTTAAAAGATTGCACATCTTCCCATAATGTTTGTACACTGAAATTGGTAATTTCCCCTGAACAATTTGTTAATGTTATTGCTCTCTCATTTTCTAATCTAAAAATAAAATAATCAAAGTTTTAAAAAATATTAAAAATAATCAAGAATTACCTCAACTGAATAATTTCCCATTTCAATTTTGCGTTTTCCAAAATTAATTCAGAGTTTTCCACTTGTAATTTCAAAATGCGTTCCTCATATTCCGAATAATTATTTTTATTTGTAATTGGTGCGCAATATGCAAAATAAATCTTAAACAATATTAGTGAATAAAATATTTTTAAAAAGATCATTTTAATTAATTAAAACAAGTCGAATGACAACACTCCAAGAAGCTTGAACGCGAATTAAAAGTTTAGAATGTATCAAATCAAGAAAGAAATACTTAATAAAATGTTTCTTATCGCTTCTTTAAAAAAATTTATAGCTCTCTTCCATGGAGCGTGATCTGAAAAAACTAACAGACTGATAACTTTTTAAGAAAAAATTGTTTTTGATTGTTCCGCTTCCAGCTCTTTGTAGGAGAAGATTCAAGCATTCGGGAAAATATTTCTTAAATAATTTTCAGTGTTAGTGTAATAAGTCTTCAGTTTGAAGATGACTTTCGGTTACTAAGATTTCGTGATATCACAATGGGCCGTTCTTTGAACTTAATGTTGTAGTGCGATTATCTATAAACGTGTTCAGCCATTTAATCTTAAGCTGATCCTAGGGAAGTACCTTGTATTATAAGGTTAAAAAGTCAAAATTTTGTGATTATCTACGCTAAAAAATATATATTTAAGAAGCGATAAGAAATACATTTTATATATTTCGCTTCAAATTACAAAAATTTTAATTCGCATTCAAGCGTCTTGGTGTGCTGTCATTGGACTTGTTTAAATTATTTAAAATGATCTTTTTAAAAATATTTTATTCATTATTATTGTTTAAGATTTATTTTGCGTATGGCACTCCAATTACTTTTTCCGAATTTGAGCAGCGAATTTCAAAATTACAAGTGGAAAACTCTGAATTAATTTTGGAAAACGCAAGATTAAAATTGGAGATAATACATTTAAGGTAAATATTATAATTTTTTAAAAAAATATTTTTTTTTGTTGTGTGGCTTGTTTATTTCTTTTATTAATTTTTAGATTGGAAAATGAGAGAGCAACAACATCAACGAATTGTACATCTATAGCAGGAGGCATTACCAATTTTAGTGTACAAACATTATGGGATGATGTGCAATCTTTTAAAAAATATTTCGACAAAATGTTGGAGTATTTTTTCCACAAAAGAACAAAATCGCAGAGGTTCAGAAGAAATTGAAATCAAAGAAAAGTTATTGCCCAAAAACTGTGCTGAAGCTGCAAATGGTAAAAGCGGTGTCTACACCATTGAATTACCAAATTCTGGACTTGAACCATTTCCAGTGGTTTGCGATGCTGAAACTCAATTTGGTGGTTGGACTTTGATGCAGCAACGTTTTGATGGTAGCACTTATTTTTATCGCTCTTGGTCTGAATATAAAGCAGGTTTTGGTGTAATTAGCGTAAATAGTGAATTCTTTATGGGTTTAGAGAAGTTACACAAACTGACAACAAGCGAATCATACGAATTATTAGTTGTGCTGGAGGACTATAATAATGTAACGAAATATGCCAACTATGATAGTTTTGCAATTGGTTCGGAAGCTGAGCTATATGTTTTAAAAGAATTAGGCACTTATACTGGTACTGCTGGAGATTCATTAATTAATGGCAAAGGTCAAAAATTCAGCACATTTGATAGGGATAACGATGCTTACGGCCAAAATTGTGCAGAACAGTTTAAAGGTGCTTGGTGGTATAATGCCTGTCATCATGGCAATCTTAATGGTCTTTATCTGCCCAGTGCAACTGCTGATAAAACAGATGGCATGGTCTGGTATCATTTTCATGGTGGACATTATTATCCTCTTAAGTTATCGAAAATGATGATACGTCCGAAGTCAGTGTTACCTGCAATTTGTAAAAAATTTAATAAAATCTAATATTTTTTTATGGTTTCTTATAAGTTGTGCATGTTTTAATATCTTCAACGATTTTCAAAATAAAAAGAATTATTCAAAACTTCATAAATATTTTTGGGTAGGTTAATACCTTTGGATAATTAAATATCTTTGGGTAGTTACCGTTACTTCGAGTCATTACTGTATTTTTGTTTATTAAAATTTTTTTTTCCAATCCAACAACAAAAAGATAAAATTATGCAAGGAATACACATACAACACTCACACATACAATTTCATCCAGTGTGATCACACGACTGCTTACTCTCAGCAAAACACAATCGTAAAATTTTTTTTTGGGGCTTTTTTTTTCATTTGTTTTGAGTTTTCTTGTGTGTTCTGATGTTAAAGCCGGTTATCAATAAAGAACAATAAAATTTTTGTGTTAGTATTGAATTTAAGAAAAATAAACCCATCTCCCGGACAACTATAAAAACCCAGCGGTCTCTACATATTACATAAACACAAACAAAAATAATGACATACTTCACTTTACGGCTTAAAACGCTCTAAATCACGATATTATAAAGCTTGTCCTGAGTTATTGAAAAATGGCATTAAAGTGGGTTAAAACTTTTAAAAAAGATTGAACATATTTGGTATATTTTTTATTTGTTTTTTTTTTTCAATTACAAAATTAACTTTTGCTAATATTCAGGCTATATACAAACTAAAATTGCCCGTAGAAGAGCTTTGCAAAGAAATTAAGGTGAGTATCGAAATATTGTTATTGTTATTATTTTTGTTTTTTATTCGCGACCCTTTCGACTGAAGATTTTCCGGAAAAAAATTTAAATCGAAAGCCTTAGTGAGGGAGGGACGCGAAGTCAGTCAGTCAGCTTTGCTTTGTTTATATTTATTTTTGTTTTTATTTCTTTAACGATCTCTCTATTTTTGCGTTAGTCGAGCGATCACTGTTTCGTTCGTTTATTAAAATTTCCATATTGGTTCTCCCCTATCTCTTTTTTTTTTTTTGTCTTATCTATTCGTTGGCGAGACGACATAAACAAACAAATACACAATAATACGCACACTCACAAACCGAATTCAACCGATCGGCAACAACAACAACAACAAGAACAAAACACGATCGTACTTTTTTTCCACTTTCGTTTTTGTGACCGGCCTCTTTTTTTTCGTTCACTTTCATTCGTTTTCTGACGTTGAAGCCGGTGGCTTTCAATAAGAATTAAAAAAAAAAATATATATATAAAAATGCCGCTGCAAATAAAAAATGTTCTACTGTGCGATGATGTAGACATAGCTTGCGTTCAGTTATTGGCAGAAAATGGCATTAAAGTGGGTTTTAAACTTATTTATTTGACAAAGTGAAGTTAATTTTATTAAATTATTTATTATTGTTTTTTTTTGTTGTGGATTTACTGCTCATATTCAGGCTACATACAAACTGAAATTGCCCTTAGAAGAGCTTTGCAAAGAAATTAAGGTGAGTAGGTACAAATTTAACGATTATTATTATTATTTTCTGATAATGAAAGTCTTTCAATTAACCTTTTTTGTGCTCGGCACTGTTAACTTACGTAAATATACATTTGTATCAATTATGGAAAAAATGTAATTATTAACTAAATATCATGAATCAAAGAAACAAGATTACGCATTGTTTTTGTTTGTTGTCGAGTCAGCTGTTGGTGTGTTGTCACTGTGGGTAAAGTTATTAAACTGACGCCAAAAAGTCTGAACAAAACTAGACCTATAAACTTCAGCTTTGGATCGTAAAAATCACAGAAAGCTTAAACCTTCTCTTCTTCTACTTGAAAAAAATCTCGGGCCTGGTACCGAATGCATTTAAAATTTCTCAAACTAAAATTAAATTATTCACAGAATTACGATGCAGCAATTGTACGTTTTGGAACAAGAATTACCGCGGAAGTCTTGGCGGCAGGTGCCGGCACCCTAAAAGTGGTGGGCCGTGCGGGCACTGGAGTCGATAATATCGACGTAACAGCAGCAACAAAGCACAATGTCGTTGTACTTAAGTAAGTTAATATAAATATTTGCGTTAATATTTGAATAAATACATTGATACTTTAAGCTCACCTGGTGGTAATGCGATTTCGGCAGCCGAACTGACATGCATACTAATTGGTACTCTGGCGCGTCCTGTAGTACCGGCTGGTCAGAGCATGAAGGAGGGACGCTGGGACCGACAACTTTACACAGGCAGTGAGCTGTACGGTAAAACATTGGCTATACTTGGATTAGGACGCATTGGACGTGAAGTAGCAATACGCATGAAAGCGTGGGGCATGCGGGTAAGTAAAAATTGTCGCATACTAAATAAATATATTAAATTTTAATTTTTTTGTTTAGGTAATTGGTTACGATCGCAGTACTAGTGTGGAAGATGCTAAAGCAGCTGGCATTGAGAAAATGCCACTTGAACAGATTTGGTCCTTAGCTGATTATATAACAGTGCATACACCGCTTACACCGGAAACTAAAAGTAAATTTCTGCTGAATAAGCTGAAGAAAGTTTTATAGCTTATTTCCACCGGCTTTTGTGTTCGCGTTAGCGTTAACCTGTTCCTATCGAAAGCAACGCCTACTATAGACGCCAACTTTTCATACAAAAATTTTTGGGAATTAATAAATGTGCCTAAAATTGTATAAGATTGTAGTAGTCCTTGCTTTTGATAGCAACAGGTTAACGCTAACGAACGCAAAAGCAAGTGGAAATAGACTATTAATATACATATATATATTTTTTTGTTGTATATCTTCTTCAGATCTTATATCCAGTGAAGTATTGTCAAAATGTAAACAAGGCGTTCGCGTTATCAATGTAGCACGAGGTGGCATTATCGATGAACAAGCTTTGCTGAATGCACTTGAGAGTGGCAAATGTGCCGGTGCTGCTTTTGATGTCTTTCCCGAGGAACCACCCAAATCGGAAATAACTAAAAAGCTTATACAACATCCAAAATTTATTGCTACGCCGCATTTGGGTGGCAGCACTGGTGATGCACAGGCACGTGTTGCTGTAGAGGTGGCCGAACAGTTTATTGCATTGAACGGTACTTCGGAGAAATATACTAGCTATTATGGTGTTCTCAATAAAGAGGTACTTAGTCATTATCAGTGAGTTTGGAGTAAAAAAAAAAAAAAAGAAAAGAGATACCATGTAAGCCAGAAGAGTAAAGTAAGATAACATACCGATCCAAAAATATTGAGGCATAATTTTAATACAAGTTTTGTCTTTATTTCTAAATGGGTCCACAACAATATTGCTGCTTTTATATTCATATACCAAACATATTTCATAATTTACTAAAATTATAAATAAAATACTTCAATTTTGAATATCAATTGTGTAAAAAAAAAAAATCAAATACTTGAACATAGAAATTTAATTAAAGACACACCGAAAGTTTGTATCAAATATTTTAGATACCACTTTAAAATATTCCCCAAAGAAAGAAAAGTCAAATCTAATCCTTCGTATTTTAATTTGAAAATTGGCTCTTAATGTTTCTGAAAAATATACAATTCTATTTTGTAGTTTACGCCAAAGAAGAACTGTTTTCTCATGGACCTGTTTTTTATGTGTTTTGTGTTGTAAAATCCAAAAAATGGTCACCAAAAATAATTCATTTATAACGATGAGCAGATGTCTGTAGAATAAGAAGACAAATACAATATCCTAGCAAGTTCTGTACAGCTGCGCTATAGTAACACTAGAATTGGATTCCTCTTGTTTTTGAAGTGATACGTAAAGTTGAATAACGTGTTTTTTTTCGTTTGTTGTCAATAATGAATTTATTTTAATTTATTTTTCACATTTTCTAAAATTTATAAATGAGATTTTTATTTTCATGAGGTAACATACAAATCAATTTGTATTTCATTATTTAAACATAAACTCATATACACTCATATTAAATGTATACAATTTGATCAAAGCAATCTTTTGAGATTCTTTTGTGTCAATATGTAATTTCTTCCATACATTTGCTAATGTATGTTGTCTGTTTTTGTGTCTGTGTTTTGCTTCTTTGGGTTTGTTTGTTTTTTTTTTTTTCACTCTTTACAATCTAAAATAATTTAAGTTGCAGCCTGCTGCTTTACAAATCTTCATCATCATCCGGCAGTGCAGTCTCTTGAGCCTCTTGCAAATCACGTTCAATTTGCAATTGCCAATCTTTGTCCATTTTAATTTCGGGCGGCAAAAGTGCTGGCATAGCAACAAATTCAAGATTTGGATCACCAACTAATTTACGTGCAAGCCATAGAAAAGGTTTCTCGAAATTATAATTCGATTTGGCGGAAATGTCGTAGTACTGACAAAAAAAAAAAAAAAAATTATACAATAAATATAATTTTTTTTTCTAAATAAATTTTGCAACTTACCTGCAAATTCTTCTTGCGATGAAATACAATAGTTTTGGCTTTAACTTTACGATCTTTTATGTCAACCTTATTGCCACATAAAACAATCGGTATATTCTCACAGACACGCACCAAATCACGATGCCAATTTGGCACATTTTTGTATGTTACACGCGAAGTAACATCAAACATAACAATAGCACACTGACCCTGTATATAGTAACCGTCACGTAGGCCACCAAATTTTTCCTGTCCAGCGGTATCCCAAACATTGAAACGTATAGCACCGCGATTTGTATGGAAAATCAATGGGTGCACTTCAACGCCCAAAGTAGCAACGTATTTCTTTTCAAATTCGCCGGTCATATGGCGTTTGACAAAAGTTGTCTTGCCGGTACCACCATCGCCGACAAGAACGCACTTGAAAGTCGGAATGTCGCCTTCAGCCATTGCGTGTTATTTGTTTTTTGTTTGTTTGTTCGTTCGATTGAAATGTTTTAGCAGTTGCGTTTCTTTGTAGAACGCACTAATACAATTTTTGACTGACTTCGTTTCAAAATGTTTTGAAATTACTTATTTTTCTTCGTCAGTCAATCGGTATGATTACAATTCAATCATCTGCGAAGCGCAATTTTCTTGTTGTACTGTATTGTTTTATTGTAGCACTGCTCGCACTTACGCTTCTTGTAGCTGTACGTGCGAACGAGAAAGATTAATATGTCAATCGGAGCGACTATAACCGATTGGATTGTGCGTTTGTTTTGTTATTGTCGCTCTCCTGCTCACTCTCACGTGGCTGTACACAACAAGAAATGATATAAAAATTGGTTAAATTTAATGCTTTATTTTGCACTGCAAACGTCTTTTATAAATTTTTAATATTTCGGAGTAATTTAAATTTTTGTTTTAATTTTTACACTGGTACATGTTTTTTATGTGTAGAGTTAGCACAAAAATAAACATTTTAATAAATTAAAAATAAAGCTACAAAATCTTAATAATAAACAAAGCTACAATAATATATAATTCGTGGGTCATGAATTTTTTGTGTTCCAAGACCCAAATAAGTATATAACCTGCTTTCAAAGATTTTGTTATTATTTAAATAGTATTTATAGTAATTTATAGGTCTTATTATTATTGTTTATTATTATTTATAGTGAAAGACCATTTGGTCCACGTACTTAGCGAACGTATAAATAACAATGGTCTAAATAAAAAGCATAAAAATGGTCTACTATTGTAGACCATTCCGTGGACCATTCGAAGACCAATGTTCTTGCTTGCTCGCACCTATATGAGCTATATCAACGCTTGTGAGCGTCTTCTTAAGCCAGAAGAAGATAGCGATGTGTTCAATCATGTGTTCGGAACATTTAGTCTTGTCATGTGCTAGTTCATACCGAAGCGTATTTAAATCGCGAACGATTTCACTTTGTGATTGCTCCGGTAATCGCCAAAGTTATGTTTCATTTCCAAAATGTCTCTTTTCGCATTAACCGCCTAGCGGAAGACATCTATAAAAACATGTCATGCATGAAGTTTTGCAAGACTTGTCATCCATCGAATGAAATGTCGTTAAATATGGGGGTGTCGGTGGTATGTCATCGAGGAAAAAGTCATCAACGCTTACTTTAAAAATGATTAAAATATACACCAACCTTGTTGCAATTACAAAAGGTGATGTGAAGCATAGTATCTTATAATGCAAACGTATACATTAGGTAACTTGTAAATGCAAAGCGTATAATAGTGATCAGCGTTGATAGGCAAGTCGATATAGCTATTAGAGATGGGCGTCGCGAACGGTAATCCCGCGGTATCCCGCTTGGTACCGACAACTTATAAGTTCGAAACTGAAAGTTTTTATATATTATAACAGTACACTGTTTAGTTTTCCCGTCCCGACTCCCATCTCTAATAGCGGTGTCTGTCTGTTCGTCCAACTGCCCGTCCGTCCGTCTTGACGTCTGCCCGGAGATTATAAAAGATAGGGCAAACATACTCGATACTTAGACTCTCCTAACTCCCATTTTAAGGGGTACATCCCATACAAATCTACCTCCAAAATTTAAATCTTTAAACTCTATGTAATCTTTGAACTCAAAATTTAGTATGAATAACGCCTACAATACTTCAAATGAAATATGGGTATAGCTCTTATACAAATTTACCTCAATTTATTTTTGATTTGTTGTATAAAAAACCAATAGTATAAATTAAGGTATATATATAAATTGGGTACAGAGTTTCTTGGAGTCGATTTCAGCATTCTTATTTGTTTCTCTTTAAATATGACTGGTACTGGTAAATATGACGTTGGTACGAAAGGAGAGAGAGAAAGGAGCGCTTAACAACTTGTAAAATTCCACCATGTGAATTATATTCATTGAATTTTAGGAGAGATTTCAAACCAAACAAAAGAGATTTTGTGTGACACCCCTGTTACCCAGTGTTGTAAGTAATTCAAATAAATAAAACATTTTAGTTTAACTCTAAGATTCTACATAATTTTTTATATTTAATGACTAATTTCTAAGAGAAAAAAATGAAAGAAAAAACGAAATAAGTTAAAATAAATTGAATTAATTTTGAAACTTAACTAAATTTTAATTGCTTATTTAAAACGAACTATTGGAAAGAACTTTGAACTTTTCCGAAATGTTCTTTTTAATCTTTGGTAGCTTAGCTGTTTTCTTTTTTTTTTTTTTTTGTATTTTTTTTTTGTGACAATGTTAAATAATTTTTAATGCTATAAAATAAATATTAACAAAAAAACATTAAAAAAATAAATAAATTAAAAATTGCAGCTACTATTGTTGATGATATTCATAATAATAGCGATATGGATCAACTGAGGCAGCACCATTGGCAGCTGTTCCAGCTGCGCCACCAGTAACGCCAATGCCAGGATTTGTTTTTGAAATGGGACGTATGACGTATGTGCTGCGTCTAAAAGGGAAAAAAATACAAAAAAATATTAAAAAAAAAAAATAATTTATAAAAAAAATGAACACCCACCGATTATGATCGCCTGCATGCACCTGAAAACTTGTCTCATCGCTGTGATCATGCGAGAAGAGCTTTTTGAGCGCTATAATACCAGCTATAGTCAATGCTACTTTACTAATGACCAAGGCTTTGCCCGCAATTGCTGCTAGCGCCTTAAGACCAATTGGACCAGCTATGCCCATAGCGGTTAATAATGCAGCAACGATATATTTCATATGACCACCTTCGTCCTTCTTCTTTTTCTTCTTCTTCTTTTTATGATCATCGCCACGTCCCTCGCTCATATCCAGCTTAAGCGCATGCGTACGAAATAGTTTATCCACTTTTGAGAGTAATGCACGATCCAACGGTGCTAGACTACCAAATTGTCGTGCATCGGTGAGTGCATCAATGATGCTTTCCTTTTCAGTATGATTTTGTTTTTCAAGCATTAAACCATCGACAATTTTTATGGAATCCTGTTCGAGTGCACGCGATAGAGCGTGTAGCGCTTTCTGTTTGAGACAACCAATAAAATCATTTTTTTCCTGGCAGTCATCATAAATGCGACGTCCTAGCCAGGCTATGGTCTGTGCGCTTGTTTGTGTGGCGATGTTATCTATATTGTTGTTGTTATTATATTGCTTGCTGTTGCCTATCTACAGCACTGGCTGCACATGTCCTGTTATGCGCAATGGAAAAGCTAACACACAGCAATAATAAATGAAATGAATGCATTTTTATTCCTTGCTGTCGCTTTTGTTGTTGTAATTATATCCTTACAACAACTCTAAACAAAATAATCCACAATTGCGTTGCGCCGTGTTCTTCTTGTAACTGCAGCGAAATCGCTTAAAGTTTCATGCTTTTATAAAATATTTTTGAATGCACTCAAATGGAAAGAATTGGCGTGCGTCCAGCAGCTACAGCAACGAAATGTATGATCTGAATTAGCCTTCAAGTTTTTTTTTTAACTATTGATGCTGCTATTTCAATTTTATGCACATTTAATTAGCTTGGCTGCATGTGCATTTTTTTTTAAAATTTTTTTTAAGTAATCTTCTGCAGCAGCGCCTCTTAAACAATGCGCTTGGCTGACATGTTTCCATTACTCATTCATCCATCCATCCCCATCGATATCTCGAATGTGAAGACTCTGACTGAAGTTAAACATTTAGTTTTCTACTCTCATTCGTTGTTGCATTTTATTTTCGCTTGTTTGTTCATAAATTTTTATTTTTAATTAGTTTATTATGTACGCTTTTTTTCTATTTAATTTTTTTACGCTTGCACTTTTTCTTTAAAATTTATTTTTTTATTTTATAAATTGTTTGAAATGCATTTGTAACGCAATGCATAAAAAAAAAAAATAAAAAAATATATCAGAATTATTTTATAAAGAGGCTGCTTATGTCTAGTTTTGGAGCAATGATGGAATAATGTGTACAAAAATACAAAATATTTAAAAAGCTCTGTGAGTAAGATATTTCCATATTTGGTGTTTCTGCCGTTCGTGGAGTACAACTGGCGTACATCAACCTGTTGCAACCAACTAAATGTGGTAAGTTATTTTAAAAAGTATTGCAATTAATGGCATAACAATATATTTTGCTACTTTTTGCTCATTTTCGAGAAAACCCTAATTTTTAGATTTAGGTATGGTGTTCAGGAACGTTAATGCAGTCGTGATATCAAGTAAACTTATGTTGCCTAAAAAAAAAGAAACGACGCTGAAGTCGAGTATGCTCGACTGCAAGATACCCTGTACCCAAACTTTATGTACCTTAATATACCTTTCTATTGTATTGGATTCTCAAACAAAAACTTCAAAAATGGGGTAAATTTGTATGGGGGATATACCTAAAATTGTTTTGGTCCTACCAAAATTGCCATATTTCATTGGGACTATAATAGGCATATTTTATACAAAAGGGTGTAGCCGGGTTTTCATGTAAAAGTGGCCCCAACGATATAAAAAATATCCTTAAATGAGGTTCGATAGCCCTTGATTTGAGAAATATTTCTGTATACTTAGTTTTCCGATATCGGCGATATTAAGGAAGATATAGGGACAAACATGTTTTTAGTTTTTATTTTTTTCTGCTCACTGAGTAAAAAAAAGTTTTGATGAAAAAAATCTTTTTTATTTTCTTAAAATTCATATCTATCTTCTATTAAAAATTGTAAATTGTTAATTGTTCGGTCAAAAATTCTAAAAAAATTTTTTTTTTTTTTAAAGATTTTAATTGATGCTTTTCCCATGATACTTTGAAGATACACCTATGAAAATATGAAAGCGTGGTGTGAACGAAAAGGATATCATTTAAGGATATTCAATATCGTTTGGGGGCACTTTTTACATGAAAACCCGGCTACACCCTTTAGACTTCTTAGAACTAGAAACAATGTCGTTTTCATGCAAAAACCCAAAGTTTTGGGGTAGATTTGTAAGGGGTTACCCCTTAAAATGGGGTCATAGAAAAACCGTTTGTTAGTGCACACTTGACGGCTTAGGGAGTCTTAGTTTCAATTTTGAAAGCTCAACCTTTTATAGTCTCCGAGATAGTCGTTTTCATACGGCAGACAGCATGACGGACGGACAGACAGACATAGCTGATTCCGACTCCCTTCAATGCTGATCAGGAATAAATTTACTTTATGTGGTCTATCTAGCCGACGTGTGGACTGAACGACGTGTTGCCACAGCTTCTACAGAAGTAGTTTTGATGCTCCCCCCATCTGGACGACATGTCTGCCAAATAACAGGCAATGTCCCGTGAGAGCTCCAATCATCATGGATAGAAACGGTCTATTGTGGTGCATGAGTTGGTGTGTTCGTTTGTTGTTTTATTCTGGTCACGTAAGTTTCGAGATATTACATTTGGGACTTGTGGTCCACCTAATCTCTGCCAGTCTGATTATTTCCTCTTTCACTTGGAGCTTCAGAGAGGTCATGGGAATTCCTGTCGAACTCCTCTCTGGAGAAATAGCGGAATTTGTACCTTCTGTGGCAAATCTTTCTACTTCGCAATTGCTAAATAAATCTGGGTGACACGGAACCCATGTGAGGCAAATATTCCATTGCTCAGACATCTCGTTGAGAGATTTGTGGCACTGGGGGATAGTTTTATACGTTTTATTGGTCAAATGCTTTTAAGGCAGCCTGACTGTCCGAGAAGATATATACTTTTTGTCTACTATCTGAGTGGTGCCCTAGAAAATGCATGGCTTCGTGTATAGCGAACATTTCAGCTTGAAAACCGCTGCAGTGATCAGAAAGTCTAAAAGATTTTCTAATCTTCAGGTCCGGGGAAAAGATGCCTCCTTCAACCATTCCTTCGAGTTTGGACCCATCTGTATAGATATTTACTGCGTTCGTTTAACAATGGGGTAAAGTATAGACACAAACTTAAAACTTAGAGTCTATAGAAACTCCATTTTATACGTTAGAGCTTATAATACCCAAAATCTTGGTATTTTATAAACAACTAGAAACACCAAATTTTAATCCACGTTTTATACTTTTGTTACGCTATTTTACCAGATTTATGTGCTGCATAGTAGTTCGTAGTTCTTTCTCTATGCACCTACCATACCATATGTACCATGTGTCCCAGTATCCTTCGCTCATCTCTAGTTTCGTTTATTTAGTCATCTATGCTTTTTTTGTATTTTAATATTTCGAAAAGGACACCATTAATAAAACGAAATTTTTAATTTAAATTTAAGTTAGTCAAAATTTGAAATGAAGTAACTAGCTCGCTCACTTGTGAAAGAACACCTCATATATATAGAATATCATATAAACCAACCAAAATTCACAGTGCATAAAATTTATATTCAACTATCACAAATATCAATTTATCAAACGAATAATTTTCTATTAAATTAACTACTTGAATTAATGAAATAAACTTCGAAGAAAAAATACAACAAAAGGCGCAACAGCACCCAGTGCTGCACCCGTAGAGCTATCAATGAACATAATCCGTCATTAAAAAAAAAAAAAATCCAAATGACAACGAACAGACGGACGGACAGACATAAAAACTCAAAATTCTGGAATGTACAATTCAAGT
Organism: Leucophenga varia; assembly: GCA_018903435.1. Taxonomy (NCBI): domain Eukaryota; kingdom Metazoa; phylum Arthropoda; class Insecta; order Diptera; family Drosophilidae; genus Leucophenga; species Leucophenga varia. The sequence continues at coordinate 733,341 of JAEIFJ010003052.1, read as the reverse complement.
CAAGCGAAAAAATGATTTGTTTGGTTGGTGGTTGTATGAATGAATGTTCTATTGTATTCCATTGTCAATAGATGGGCAATTTTGTGGGTGTCATTATCCTTTTAACGTTGCTTTTGTTGTTCTTGCATATGGCAACATTTTACTGACAATATGGCAGCGTTCAGCACGCGTATAACGATTTTAATGCGACAAATTGCTAAATGAAAGTTCTCTATGCATTTTTTTTTGGGTTTTTTTTGGCTAATAAAAGTCGTTTGAAAAACTTAGCGGGTGTTGTAGTATATAATAATAATAATAATCAATTTCATTGATTGCAGCTTAGACGGATTTATACGACACCAGACAATGAATTCAATTAAAATGTGAATTAGTTTATATGCTTGGGAGATCAAAATCATCTTCAAGCGACAGCAAGGAAAGTGTTGAACCTGAAAGTGTAGTTTTTTTCATAGATGGATTTTTTTCTTAGTTAGTTTTTTTGTAGCTACTTGAAAACTTCACAGTTGGCTTGAAAACAAAATCATAACAACAATTTACAATTCAATTTCACCCAGTGGGCTAGTGTACCAAATGTGCATTAGTACACAACATGGAATCAGTCAGTCATTACCATTTAAATCTAAACTTCATCATTAACAACAACAACAGCAACAACAAACACAGCAGAAGCAGCGGCAATCAGCAGAATCATTCAAAAAGTGCATTGGCGTCTGCACAAAAGAAATGCATTCCAGTTTAATCACTTTTATGCACGCATCTAATACAAAAATACAAATTCTTTATTAAAAAAAAAAAAAAAAAAATTATTAATTCAATTACTACTCTGAAAATAGGTTTAAATTAACATAAAATGTACCAAAACTTGTGAACTTTTGATACTTTTTAAAAATAAAAAAGTAAATTAATTAATAAACAATCAAGTCGATTAACGATCACTTCGGAATGAAGGGGTTTGTAAATCGGTTTACATTTTGTTGCCTGGCAATGCTAAGCGCTGGTCCGCTCTCAAGGTTTTTGCTATTTGGCTGCTGAGAGTTACGAATATATTGCAACTTCAACTAACTTATAAGATATGTTTACAATAACTTATTGTTACCGACTTTTTCCGACACTTGATCCAAAGAAAATTCATTTCAAAAACATGGAAAAATGTTAACTTAGTAGAACCGAAGCTTCGATACCCGTCACACGAAATTTTCTTGACAAAAACTTGGAAATTTGAGGTGACTTTGTATAGGGACTACCATATTTTATAATATAGAGACCTAATATTTATTCAAAATACATATAAACATAGTTGTCTGATCCTTATCAAATTCTTTTTGGATTGAAAACATTCACAAATAATAAATATTTTCATATAAAAACTCCAAAATAGGGGATTGGTTTGTATGGGGCTATCCCAAAAAATGCTGCTTGGTTTTGACATTGGATCATATTTAATGAGCTTTTACCCAATTTGGATTGATTATATTCATAAATAACAACTATTTTCAATACAAACAAGGAAAACCCGAAGTTTATATATCCGTCACACGAAACTTTAAATAAATTGACGTAGATAATATTCCGCGAAGAGGTTGTATGGGATTAATATTCTGATGCAACCAAAGTATAGATGCAATATTTGGGTTCATATAAAAACCTCATTGGTCATAAAAAAAAAAATTTCAAAAATTTCAAGTTGATATCTTTAAAACTTTCTGAGTAAAACGCATTGCAACAGATAGACGGACAGACAGATAGACAGGCGGACATGGCTCAATCGATTCGTCGCATCGAGCTGATCAGTAATATATACGTATATAATTAATTGGGTCTCCGATGCCTTTTTAAATATGTTAGAAACTGATAATACCCGTTCACACTATATGTGGCTCAATATCTTGAAAACTGAGCCAGTGAATCAGAATCGATTCGTCTCGTCGTACAAGTCAAGAATGTATATACACCTAATAATCATTTCCACGATGACCCATACCATCCAGTAAACTGGATAACCCGTGCAATCATTACAGAATGGTTCCAAAAATACGTCAGGGGTCTTTTTTATATGTATTTTGGGTCGCTGAATTCGAATTTGAAGTCAGAATGTCAAAGTTACTTCACTTTTCCATTGTATCCTCCAAAAACGGTTCACACCCACACAATAAAATCATGACTTGTGCAGTAGGCCAGGGTAGTCATTTCCGATGAATTTAGGGTTTGAATTTTTGTAAAATCAAAAAAAAAAAAAAAAAAAAAGAAACACGTAATTTTTTCCAATATCCGGTCTGGTGCGGTGGGTAGGTATCTAGTATAGTAGTCATTTCTAATATATTTTGGGTCGCTGAATCCAAACCTGAAGTCGGAATTCAAAAATTGGATCGTATTATAACCTCAAATAACTGACCTTTTTTTGAAAAATTTTGGTCCAATTTTTTTGGGAACGTATCTATTGTGTAAAAAGATAATTAGGTGTACTTTATAGGGTCTACGATGTCTTCTTTTTTTAATGCGCTACAAACTTTCTGACAAAATGATAATACCTTCCACACTACTGTCTATTTGGGCTCAGATGTAAACAACAACAACATCATCATTCAGGAGATTAAACGAAGAATTACTCTTGCGAACCGTAGCTATTTTGGTCACGGTAAGCAGATGCGAAGTAGACTGCTGTCCAGAGAAACAAAAATTATACTCTATAAGACGCTGATAATGCCGGTCCTGATGTATGGCTCAGAAGCATGGGTCATGACAGAATCGGATAAGTCGCCGTTGGGCGTATTTGAGAGGAAGATACTTCGGAGAATCTTTGGTCCAGTTAGAGTGGAAAATGACATCCGTATGCGCACGAACGATGAGCTGTACGAGCTATATGCTGACATCGAACGTCAGGAACGTCCAATACAAAAGGCTGTCCTGGGCTGGTCACCTGTGACGGATGAACACAGAAGCAAAACGTGAATCAAATCGGAGGGGCGCGGCCATCGCTGCGTTGGGAGGACCAGGTCCTAGATGACATCCGCAGGATCGGTATCCCGAGATTATATATTGAGGCACTGGATTACAATCGCTGGTGCCAAATCTTACGTGCTGCCAAGGCCGACAATCGACTGTAGTGCCACATACAATATATTTAGTTTATATGGCGACTATTTTGCTTATACATGCGTAAAGCTATTTGAGCTTTGGTTCTATCGAGATTAAAGTTTTCCCTTCTTTTTTTCAAAGCAACACCTGCCATTCGCGTTTTAATTCGTACTTCTTCTTTTTCTCTCGATGCAACTTTAAAGCATTTCTAAGATATTCGCTAATTTTATAATAAAAATATATATTTTTTTTTTGTTTAATTGAAGATACAAATTTTAGTTTCTATGTATAAAACATCAAGCAACTGTCAAAACAATGTCAGTCAAATCAAATTTGACATATTTTGTCTAGACTTTTTATGCCAAAGGCATGGATAATTTTTGCCAACTTAACAGACACTCGAACTCAAGGACCGTAATTATCAATATTAACTAAGTATGGATAAGCATAAGCTAAAAGGTAACTAAATATAATTATGACATATGACAAGTATAATTGTTGTTCTTTTATATAAAATCTAAACCCAAAAGCGTTTCAGTTATTCAAAATTCAGACTCGACCCATATCAAAACTGGCGCGCATAATTTGAAATTTCCTGTTTTGTTTTGTGTGGAGCACAATTACTGTTGAAGTTGATTCGAAGTTTTAAACAGAAATATACAAAATTATAAATGAAAAGTATTTAATTTAAATTGCTTTTGCTCTGTGTTTAACGAAATCCTTATTATTTAGTCAGAATTTTTTTTTTTTTTTGTATAATTTTAAGAACTGTTTTGCTTTTATATTCATCATCAAATATGTACATAAAATGAAAAATAAATACAATTCGCGTAAACAATTTATATGTGGAATAATTTTTTTTTTGTATTGGCAATCTTCGTTACAAATAATAAAAAAAAAAATTACCACCCACAACAAGGAATAATAGAAAGAGAGAGAGAGAGAGAGAGAAGAAGAGAGAGAAACAAGAAACATTAAACGATGACACCCAAAGATATCAAAATCGAAATATTTTTAGACATTTATGCCGTTGACATAGCCACCCCTTAAAGAAAATACATATCCACAAAAAAAAAAAAATTAAAAATTTGAATTTGAAGTAACAAAAGTTTTAATACACTTCACTTGTACTATACTATTTTTGTACTTTGTGGTGGTTAAAAATTTAGTATTTAATTCAGGGATGGAGACTGTTAGCGATTCCTCGTTCAATTCGTTCAAACCGAAAACAATAGTTTTGTGTATTAAAATAAACCATTTTTTTTGGTTTAATCGATCTCGATGATCCTTCTCGTTAAATATTTGCTGTAAGCATTTGTCTCCATTATTCTTACTTCCCTTTAGGTATCTGATTGTTTCCGTGCTTTATATAAGAAAACCAAGCAGGAATGAGACCATTTGTGCTTTTATTAAGCACATTATTCTTGTTTTGAGAATGTTTTGTACCTTGTATGTAACAGGCCTATTGAAGAAGAATATTTTAGACCAGCTTTGAAAGTTGAGCCATGTTATAGCTCTGTCTGTCCTGTCTGTCTGTTCGTCCTACTGTCCCTTATAAAACGATTATCTCAGAGACTATAAAAGAGCCACCATTTTTGAAATTTAGAATCTCCTGAGCCAACTTACAAATTGACGTTCCTCTAGCAACCATTTAAAAGGGCGTCCCAAAACAAACTAGTCCCAAAATTTGTAGTTTTTGATGAAAACTTCTGTGTTATGCAATCTATGATCTAAATTTGGGGAAGAAGTATGCCACATACAGGTATAAGAAAGCATTGTCCACTTAATAATAAAAGCAGAACCCAAATCACACGATTCGTAAGTGATCATGATCTGCAGAATAGAAGCTTAACTGGCATCCAAATAATTCGACGTTAGGGAATATCCGTACTCTACAGTCAAGACAAAACACCATCATGGCTGACACTGAAACAGACTTATTTTTAAAGACTATAATAATCAGGATCCCATTTCGAATTGTTTAAACTCAAATAAACAAAATGGATTACTTTGGAGTTGATGAACTCTAAGTCAAAATCAAGAAAGGATAGAAAATATAATATTTTGCAAAAAAAAAAAAGAAAAACGTTGAATAATCTTTTGGCTACAATTTTTATGGTTTGTTCTACTTCATAAACCTATATGTTTTAAACTAGAACATTCCAAATAAACGATTTTGCCCCATCACAACTCAAAGACAAGAATATATAAACCTGTTTTTAATAATGCTCTCTGAAAATCGGACGTTAGACCTCTCTCCGTGTTAATATTTTAAATAATAAAAGTTCAGAAAGCCTAATGCTCTTCGCTCGAAAGTAAAAAGAGTCTTCAGAAAAAAGTTTCAAGAGCAGCCAAAAATTCTTTTGTTCTAGATAAACCAAAAAGAGCTCCTGAACCCAATCATACAAAAATTGGGGTAAATTTTTATGTGGGCTATATCTTAAATTTTGTAGTGCCTACCCATGTTGATTTCATAGGCATTATTTATACTAAATTTAGAGGTCCTAGAATAAAAAAAAAAGAAAACGTTTTGGGGTAGATTTGTATATCCCTTATAGTCTCCGAGATAATCATTTTAATATGACAGACAGCATGACGGACGGTCAGACATGATATATATCGGCTCTTCTACCAATGCTTATCAAGAATATATATACTTAATAAGGTCTATCCATATTTTTGTTATCTAAACAAATATAAAGAGGAAATGTTTGTTTGTTTGTTTGTTTAAAATGAATAGGTTTCGAAACTACTGGACCGAATTTAAAAAATCCTTTCACCGTTGGCAAGCTACACTCTTCCCGAGTGACATAGGCTATGATATTTTGGAAAATTTTGACCCTGGGCCTAATGGGGGCCTTGAAACTGGAAAAGCCAAATATTTGGATCAAAAAGACGCTAAAAAATTTATTTATTTTTGGGCTTTTTTTAGAATTCAGGTGAGCTACAAGACGGGATTTTGGAAAATTTTGACCCGGGGCCTTGAAACCAGAAAAACCATATCTTTGGAATGAATATACGTAGAGACTTGAAACAGGGCTCATTTGAAAGATGGATAAATAAACTATTTTTGGCGTTCAAGGTGTTCAAGGGATTTCCGAAATTTGAACCTGGGACCCATATGTGGACCCAATATAGATTTTTTGACCAATTTTTTTTTATTACAGGTGAGCACTTAGACGGGATTTTAGAAAATTTTGACCCCATGGCCTAATGGGAGCCTTGAAAAAAGTCATATCTTTGGATTGCATAGACGTAGAGACTTAAAACTGGGCGCATTTGTCGTGTTTAGGGAATTTTTTGCACAATTTATATTTAGCCACCAAATAGAAGCAAAAAAAACGCGAGCAAAGCCGCGGGTACATGCTAGTTTTTTATAAAAGTAGTTTAAACTAATTGTGAATTATATTCATTTTTTCATTGAATTTTAGAGGAGAAGATTTGAAAGCAATCAAAAGAGATTTTGTGTGATACCCCTGAGTAGACTAAACGCTAGTTACAAACTTTCCAACAAAATATGAATACTCTTAATATACTTTACCTTCGTAGCGTACCATAAACGATGAATAAAAAACATAAAGAAGAAGAGGAAAAAAAATGCTTGACAAGCATAACGAACATAAAAATCGTGCAGAAAATCGACATTGCTGTTATTGTTAAAGTATCTTTGTATCTGTATCTATATTGTATCTGTAAGTCAAACAAGCAAACAACTAAACAACCAACCAACCAAACTGCTGTCTACGCTTTATGACACCCAAAAACATTCAAACCAATACACCCACTTTATATTATGAGGATATAAACAGAACGTTAAGACTTTTTGTATTCAATATGGCGACGTACTAAACAGTTTTGTTCGTATTTTTTTTTTTTTTTTTCACATACATAAACAAATGAACTTTTACAAATAAAACTTCAGATTCGAATCATTTTCTACTCATCTTCGCTTCTAATAGGGAAAATATCGCAATCTATCTGAAACTGAAGAAGCGCTCGCGCGTACGTGTTGGAATGCCATAAATATGTAGTATAAAGCAACAAAAATTATATTTCTGTTTGTATTTGCAGCAAATTTATTTGCTCATTCCCCCCCCAAAAAAAAAAAATACATATTTCCCCACCACACTCCAAGATAAACTTTCTCAAAATATGTACAAAATATTCTGCAGCAGCATGAAAAAAAAATTTCCTCAAAGTATGCAAACACAGACATTGGCAAAAAGGATACGAAAAGAAGAAGGTGGCAAATAAAAAAAAAATTTACTTGAAATCCTTGTTGTTTGTATATGAGTTGAGTAGTTAGGGTACTGAGCAGAACTTGAATAGAAGTTTACAATATCAATTTAGATAAGCGTCGTCAAAAAAAAAAAAAAAAATAAAGAAGTTTATTTTTTTTTCGGTTGGTGTAAAAGAATTTGTGGCTATGTTACCCAAATAATTTCATTGGATTTTTTATTATTATTTTTGTCAAACACTTAAACATGTTTAAAAAAGGAGATAATCCAAACTTGTACTTAAGCAGCAAAGAAGTTGTTCTGCCTACAAAGTCTATCGTTAAATATTTGCAATTTAATTGGTTTTTATATATTTTGTATTTCGTTATATGTCAACTTTAGACTGATTTGCAGTATACCCAGACTATTTGTGCGATATGAAAATGTTTGAAGGAAAGTTCTATTTGAGTGCTTCGAGTAAGTTGCGCCCCTATTTGCATTTTATTTATACAAAAAGAATTTGGCAAAAAACTTAGTAGCCACTTCAAATATGTGCTACCCGGTTAGATAGTATTTTAAAAATGTGCAACATTTTAAGTTTTAGGAGGCGTATTTAGTAGTTGGTTGGTATGTACACTTATAAAAATTGAAAGTTAAATGGGTTGTTATATTATTATTAAAAGTTTAAAATTACCACCTATCAGAATTTTCAACAGTTCTGGAACCGCTAAGATTGTTACTGGTTCAGATCAGCGGTTCACAATTCGGGTTTTAAACTAAGACGAAACTCAGTTCGGTTTGATTCAAGCGGCCCCCTTCTGGTCGTTTATTCTTTTGTGCTGTTCAAAAATATATCTCCTGATTCTCTGCCGTTCTGATTCTCACCCAAAAGACAGATAATAACACAGCTTGAATCTCGTCCGAAGTTGTTTACCTAACCTAATTTACTATTTGAACTAAAATTTTGAACCAGCGTGTACCGATGGTACGAGAACCGGTTCGAACCAACCCACGTTTGTAACTTAAACGGTTCGATTTCTGGTTCATTTTCATTCAAAAGCACTGGTTCTATTGACGGTACGGGGTAAACATTCAATAATAATCGTTCGTGCAAAGCCGTTTTTATTGGTCTCGGCAACAATATCATAAATGACGAGTTAACCCAATCGATATGCACTGAGAACTTTTCTATCGAGTTGTTTTAAGAGAGCAAGTTTCAAAGTAAAAAATACTAAAATCTTGAGATGCTTAAGATAAGGGCTAAAAATACTTAAATATTAAGTTTGGGAGAAGTTTATGATTTGCTAAAATATAATGCATTTATTTTAATAATTAATTGTACTCAATTATTTGTTTTTAATAACTCGAAAAGTGTATAAATAAGCTGGCTTCCTTCATACCACCAAGCTGACCAAATTACTTTGTTTGAAACCTCGAAAAATTATTTAAAAACACAATTGCAATGAAAAAGTATAGACCTTCTACACTTCAATGGTTCACTACAGCCCATGGTTCACTTAACCCTACCAAGCATTACTTGTTTTATTATGCTACTGTAAGAATTAACTATTGATCTAAGCGTTTAAAAGGGTATTCTTGGTTGAGAGGCTGTTTTTTGGACCATTTTTGAAAAAATTATAATTTGAAAACACAAAATGGCGGCCATTGAAAAAAGATTTTCGGCATTTTTTTTAGTTAAAAGTAAAAAAAAAATTTGTTAAAATTATGATTAAGACATGAGCTAGAATGGTGACAATTCTGCGTCGATTGCAACTAGTTTCATCAAAATTGGTTCAGAATTACGGGCGGAATCGTGGCCGCCAGTTCGAAAACGTGGTTTCGAGATAAACTCGTTGAAAGTTTGAACTTATTTTACTGCATACAAAAAAATGTTAAATAAAAAATAGTGCAGGTGTAGTAATTCGACAATTTTGCGTTGATTGCACTTGGTTTCATTAAAATCGGTTCAGTAGAATCGGAGATAAATAAATCAAAAAGGTCAAAAACGTGGTTTAAAAAAAAAAAAAAAACAAAATTTCGTTTCGACACGAGTAAAAATAAATAATTTCAATTCGAGTTGTTTAAGACAAAAGTCGAATCAGTTCGAATACATATACCGATTTTGAATCAGATACAAAGATACTATTGTGATTCATTGCTACGCGGTTCTCGACTCTAACAAAGCAGGGCAGTATAAATCGATAACAAATATATTTTTAATATTTTTTTACAGTGTCAATCTAGGTGCATATTTAATTTTAGTATAAACCACAAAAAAAAAAATACTCTTAACTCAACACTTAAACTAAATATAAATTTAAAAGATACTCATAAGTATGAGAAAGGTAAACCTACTGCTTCTCTACTTATATTTATATTGCAAAATGTAAAAACTTTGAACATAGTTTAAAGAATTCAAACCGCAGAAAGACAGAACACAAAAAGTTTTATAATAGTCGGTGGTGGGATGATGGTGGTGGTAGTGTTGGCCAATTATCTACCTCTCCAATACACTAAACAACGCTGTCTGGCTACGAGCAGCAGTTTGGTCCAATTCAACTTTTTGGAGAGCTTCAAAATCAACTACAATCAAATCCAAATGCGGGCGCTACTCCACAGCATTTCATATAATTTGAAAAACAGAAAAAAAAAAAATCATTTGAGATTTTCTCTGTGGCTGCGATTTTCTTTTGATATAAAAATTAAATTTGAAGTTTTTTCGTTTATTCTGTGTGTGTGTGTGTGTTGGGTTGCTGTTCTTGATGTTTTTGCTAAGACTTATTGTTTGTTTAGTTTTCCACGTGAAAAAATAATAAAAGAAATTAAATATTGTAGACAACATTCCAACAAAAAAAAAAAAATAAATAAAAGAAAAAACTTCAAAGTAAACTCAAAACCTTTGTTTACTTTTAAAAGTTTACGCTGTACGCCATTTTTATTATGAAACTCCACCCATTTATAGAATAATATTTTGCGTAAAGTTATGAAATATTATGCGCTATGAAATCATAATCAACCCCTGTGGTGGTTGTTGTGTGGGTGCAGAAATTTATTCCAGAAAAGGTTCATGCGCATTTTGTTAAAAATTTATGTGGAGAGGTGGTAGGTTTCTTTAGCTTTAAAGATAAATGCTCCTTTTTCGAGAACTAGTTTGGAGGGTACTATCATTTAGCCTGAACGTTTTTGAAAATCCTATAAAGTGTATATATTCTTGATCAGTACGATGAGACGAATCGTTCTAGCCATGTCCGTCTGTCGGTTTTGCGAGGCCATTCATTCGCACAGTTTCAAAGATATTGAGCTGAAACTCAAAACTTAAGCTTTCCTCAGTCTTTAATAAATTAAACGCCCACTGTAAGGCGTAGCCCCCATACAAATCAGGACCATCAGGTAACTATATATATAGGAATTAAGTCACTGGTATAAAGTCACTATTCACTACAGCGAATTCAAATGAGTACGAACGAGTTCTACTGAAAATACTGCGAATACAACTGAGTATGAATGAGTAGTTCGTAAATACAAATGAATACGAATGTAAACACTACTGAGTACAAATGAGTACTACTGTAAATTCAAATGAATACGAATGAGTACTACTGTGAATGATACTGTACAACTATGAATTCAAATGAGTACTCATGATTACTACTGTGAATGATACTGTACAACTGTGAATTCAAATGAGTACTCATGATTACTACTAAAAATACAACTGAATATTACTGTGAATACAACTGAGTATGAATGAGTACAACTGTGAATTTAAATGAGTACGAATGAGTACTACTGTGAATTCAATTGAATACGAATGAGTGCTACTGCAAATAATATGTAAACTGCTGTAAAACTGTGAATTTAACTGAGTATGAATGAGTAGTACTGTAAATACAATGAGTACTAATAAGAACACAACTGAATATTACAGTGAGTACAAATGAGAACTTCTTTGAATACAAATGAGTATGAATGAGTAGTACTGTGAATACAACTATAAATGTTTGTTTAAGGGTACCAAAACTTTGGTTCTACTGTTCAACCGTTTTTCTTGTTTTCTTATTTTTTTTTTTATAAATTTTCATCAAAATATTATTGCAGAAATACCACAAAACTTCTTCTTTGTTCAAAAATCAATCAAAATGTTTTCCTAAAGCAAGTCAAAGCAATAATTGATATACGAGTATACTACTAAACCACGTAGTCTGTCTGTCAGTCTGTCTGTCAGTTTGTTGATCACTCAAGCAATCTTGCAGTAAAACAAAATAACAATTTTCCAATTAAGCGACCAAAAAATTTGAGCATATGATGATTATAGACGATAAGAGTAGACAGTAATGTATGAAATGTGCAAATCAAATCGCAGCTTTGTCTTGTACAAAACACCTCATTCACATTTCTATCTATATAATGTGTGGGTGTAACACCCTCTAAATGTTCAATCATTTTGTAGCTACACCTTATTTTATTCACATACACATACATCAATATAGTATTTATGTATCTGTTAGATACTTCGAATGAAACTAAAAGTTATCCATCGATTTGTTTCGTAGCTAAAGCTGAAGTGGAAGTTTCAAAGTAAACTTTCATTACGAGTTTTCTTGAAGTATTAAATTATTTACGCACTCTTGAGCAGGACATCATGTGTGTGTTTACAGTGTGTGGTGTGTTTGGTTTGTGTTTATAAGAAAACCGTTAAGTTATACTTAAAGATGAAATTATAAATGGCAAAATTTTGAGAATCTTAAATGCATTAAAATTACAAAATTTTTTTTGGCTCTCATCCCGAGAATCTGACACCAGAAATAATAAAGACCACATGCCTCTGAGGAAAGGATAGAACCGAACGGAGTAATAAAAAAAAATCCGGTTATCTACTTTCGAAATTAAAACCAAACGATAACGAAATCAATCGAGATAATTACGTTGTAAATTTGAACGTCGGGTATCTTTCGGGTCGGTCCCGGTGGATCCCATCTATATATGTAACTAGAATTTGTTCCTATAAATTAACGACACTTTGCAGTTTAAGGATTTTAAATTTGCATTTAAAAACTTGTTTTAAAAGTATTTGGATTTCAAAATCTAAAAGGTCTGTCTCGACAGGATTTGGGAGTGCGAAATTAAGGAATTAGTTTAATTTTTGTATCTTATTCCTTCTTAATTTAATCGCCTAACTCTGCCTAAACGATAAAGATGTTCCCATGATGTTCTAGAATCTTCTACAAAAATTTCAAGCATTCTTCTATACAAAATTTCAAGCGTTCCATTTAATCTTTCAAATCAATTTGCTTTATTTTTGAAGAGAAACTTCTTTTGGGAGGGTCTTGCAATTCTGGTCTGCAAACTTTTATAGACTACGAAACTACTCAGCCGATTTGAATGAAAGTTTGTAGAAGCGTATTTTTTGGTCCATTTTAAAAAGATGGGATGCACTTAAATTAAGAAAAACGGGCGGTAGGCGTGACCCGCATAGAATCAATCATCGTATTATTTCGAAACAGCTCAACCGATTTTAACGAAATTTTGTAGATATGTCCAATTAAAAGATAGGATATATGTCATTTTAGAAAAATGGGCGGTGGGCGTGGTTACTATTTTTTTTATCAGAATTTGAACTACAGAAATAAATCTTAATAAAAGTGGGACGGTGGAAAAATATGTTTGGTGTCACAAAAACATTTTAGAAGACTTAATTGCGACAACCGAGCAGATCAGGGTACTTTGGCTATATATTTTTTGATTAAATGATTTGTTCTAATTGCATATATATGCCTATTCCCGACTATAATCACCAAACAAGTTTTACTGGTTTCCCTCAAATTCCTAAACTCTTTCCACTAACTATAAAACTCCAGCGCCTAGACTGGCTAAAGTGTATCTCGAAGTCCAGCATCGCATCGATGTGACTACCGCATTCTTTCTTCTTTAAAACTGTCAAAACTAAATTACCACTTTTTCAAAAAAAAAAAAAAAAAATATTATAAAAAGTTAAAGGTATCCGCTTCATATTCGTTTCTACATTAAAGCGATAATCAGTCTCTTGCAGATAACTAAAGCGGGAGTAACCTTCACGAAAAAACAAAAAAAAAAAAAGAAGCAGCAAGGAAGAAGAACAATCGCGGTATTGTGTGATTTATAAGGCTTTTAGTATATTTTATTAAAATGCATATTCGTTGCTCGAGTGTCACTTGCCGCATTCGAATGTTTATGATTTTCATATTCGCATATAACAAGCGACGCAACGCAGCGAACGATGTTTTAGCTGAAAAAAAAAAAAAAAAGGAGTAGCAGCAAGAAAATACTTGTTATGTATTTGTATACCCTATACCGAAGTGTATATTAAATTTGTATGAATGTTTGTAAAAGGCTGTAGACAGAGTAACATTTCTGTTCTTCAAATACTTACAAAAAAGCCACCGCCCATCCCCATTTTTCCAATTGATCATTTTCTTCCTGATCTTAGAAACATGAATATATATATATTTTATTTCTCTGGATCAAATATTTGAAAATATATGATTAATTTTCTTTTATCGTTTATATGGCGCCACGCCCACCGCCCATTTTGTTACACTTTCTCGGTTCTAGCAGCTCGCATAACGAATTTCATTAATAAAGTTCAAATACGATGAATTTCTGCATATATTCTATGAAGGCCACGCCCATTGCCCATTAAAACATTTCCTCCTTTAAAAAAATACAGATCTACAAAATCTCAATAAAATCGGTTTAGAGTTTTCGGAGCCTATCGAAAACGAACATCGTGACGTGAGATTTTTATATATTACGAAAATATTCAAATATTTTTAAAGGGTATTGCCATTTCGAGCAAACTCGATTGCAGCGTTCTTATTTCTTTGAGACGCATGCAATTCCAAGAGAACAATAACAACAGAGCGAGAATATTCACAGATTTCATGCAATGTAAGTGAGGACAACTGTAGAAAACAGTTTTAAAGTGACATTTTGTTGTACAGTGAATGCTCGTTATGAAAGAACTTTTTATTAGTTTCATTATTTAGAATTTTAACAATGCAACTACAGATTTTTATTGCACGACCCTAAGAACCCATTGCTCTTTCATAATATCAGGCAATGGATGTCAATGAGTTAAAATCCGCAATGCATCCCTCTATATAAAAACCGCTATGGTCTAAAAGCATATGAGATAATGTTGGATATTCAGGGGTGTCACCGAAAACACTTCCACTAGAGTTTTGAGCTTTACATTTTAAATCAAGTTGAAAGGTTTCATTTTCTGTGTAGCGGGTCGTAAATTTGAAAAGTTTTTGTATAGAAATTAAAAAATATAAAAAAATTGGCTACCCTATGGTATCAATGAGAACACTCTAAGTATCGGTGTAATGGTGTAAATTTTCCAGTATTTGCATCAAAACTCTGAGATTTCGCCCGATTTACTAATTTTGAAGAGATTGTTTCTTTGATAAAAGCAAGTTTTTAACATGTTCTCTCGAAAGCGTGACCTTATGGTGAGGTTCGAGACCCTGTAGAATCGCCTAATCCCTTCCATGTCACAGCCTTTTGCAGATTAGGTTTTGCCGGAATAAAACTATTTCTGATCGACATTGAATACTTGTACTTTGACATCTCAAGCCTTGGATTTTTATTTTGGTTACAGACAGTTCAGCTCCTTTTACTCAACCTATTGCCGCTTAGGTTATAGAATTTTTAGTCTATAATATTTAAAAACAATCTGGATAATCGTCCGAAATGGACCCAAAGTGGACTTGTATAATCAGAGTGTTTTCCTAGAGCTTTGACAATGCTGTATACGAAAGAAGCTCTCAAATAGTTCAAAACCATGGGGAAACGTTTCAAAAGCTACTAATTCTGTCGCTCTTTGACTGAAGTAACTATGTAAATATAATGAATTTGTGTAAAAATACTAATATAAAAGTTGTGCATTTTGGTCAGTAGAAATCGTAGTCCGCTATATTTTATTTTTGGGCCATGAGCAGTTTGCATTGAAAATATATAACGGGAAAGTCATCAACGTGTCATCAATGCGGCGTTGATGACTTGTCTCTTTCTCTATGACAAATCGACGAAAACACCAAACAAGTCGTTGATGACAATTTCAATCAAATGTCGCAGATGTCTTGGATGACATGTCTTGCAAGACTTCATGCATGACATTTTTTGGAAGACGTCTTGGCATATTGTGTATTATAAACTCGCCAATGGTAGCACAACCGACGACTTGTCACATGTCACGACATGTCAGTCATTAGTGACCAAATCATCAAAGAAAAATGTATCTGCTGTGTATGATAAAAGATAATATTTTTCTATCCTTTCTTCAAGGTTTGGAACTTTTTTGAGGGTCATATTCTGATATCTGAATAAGATATTAATTCCATATGACATCAAAAAGAAAATTTTCCTTTAAAAGGTAACTTGCAATCTGAATTCTTTGTTTTAGAGGTTCTACTGTATTTTACTGCTGCATTTTGTATTTTGTCTTAGCTGCTGCTGTGATTGTTGTTGTTGTTTTTTAGTTGTACATCATAAATTGTCACCGCAACATAATTGCAAACTTTGTTGCTGTTCCTGCTGCTGCTGCTGCTGCGACTGCTACTGTTGTTGCATTCCAATTGAAAGTTGTTGTTGCAATTTTTGCTGTTTTGCTGCTGCAGTAAACTTTTATTTTTTTGCTTGACAATTCAGGTAAGGCTTTATTTTTCTTTAAAGCTTTAATTAAAAAATTGCTTATACCAAATTTTTTAATTAAATTCGTTTTTCTTTTCTTGAATAAAGTACAACATAATCCGTAAATGAAATCCAGTTAAGACGACGTCATAAGCAATAATGAGCCTACAAGTTTTCTTTTTTTTTGTAAGAAAATGAGTTTTATGTTTATCAGCACTGACTGATGCCATCGGCCATGTTTATTTTTTTGAATTTTCGTTTCATTTTATTGCAGAAAAAAAAGAAATTGGATTTGTATCAGCGCAAAGAAATACATATTTGCGAGTTTATGGCAACTCATATCTGAAAGATATAAAAACGAAACGAACGAACGAATGAAACAAGGAATAAGCTTTATGTATAAAAGGCGCCATTTTGTATGAATGTTCATACCATATGCATATGTATACATACGAGTATGTATGTAAATGAAAATATAAACGGAATAAGAAGAATGCCTGTGTAGTAAGAAAAATGATAATAAAATAACAAATATGGCAGAACGAATGTTTGAATATAAGAAGAAGAAGAAGAAGTAAAGTTGGATGGAAGGAGCGCTACTACTGCTCGTTAGGCGAGGATTTGCTTTTTTATTTTATGTATTTGCTGCATAAGCAGCTTAAGTGCCTCTATATATATGTCTGTCTGTCTGCCTGTCTATCTGTATTCATATCACAACGAAAGGATCAGGCATAATGCCATAGCATGTGCCATAATTTGCAACAAAGTGCCATAGCACCCTCAGCTCCAATGAAAAAAATTCTACCAAAGCCAATCCTAGACAGGCATTTACTCCTTCTTCTTCTTGCTTTATGGAAATTCCTTACGTTGTTTTTGTTGTTGTTGTTGTACAGTAACAAGGATAACGTTAAATTTTCTTTTTGCTATTTTATTTTATTTTATTTTTTCGTTCTCCTTTTTGTTTGTTCAGCGTCCTTGTTGTTGTATGAATGAATAAATGTAAATAATATTGGTTTACTTTTTTTCGAATGGGGTTGAGTTCTGAAAAACGCTTGCATGCCATAAAAACAATAGCACACATAAATTTTGCACAAAAATATAAAGTATGCAAAAAAAACCAGCAAATAAAAAAAAAAAAAAAAAAAATAGGAAAATGAAAAGCATATATAAATTTTTTGTTAAAAAAAAAAAAAAGAAAAGCCAAGAAAACAAAATGCGCCAAGCGCAGAAAAAAATAATGTTTTCTCTTTATGAAAAAAAAAAAAAAGAATTTTTTCCTTGTTTGCAGTGATTTTGTTGGAATGTTAACGAGGCTTTTGCATATGCTGGTAAGGATTATATGCAGGGTAAAAATTTTTATATAACAAAAAAATTATTGTAGACTTGGGAGTTTTTATGCAATTAAATTATTGAGTGCATTTAAAATTATCTTTAGTATCTGCAAACCATATCAAAAATTGTGTGTTTTCGAAATATAATTTTGATTAAAAATAAATAAAAACAAGCAAGAACGTTAACTTCGGTACTATTTTCCCTCAAAGGGGTTGGGTGGGAACAACTTCAGTTGGGGCTGAAATAAGATGAAACAATAATTTTCTCGCAAAAAAATAAAAAAAAAATTGGAAGGTGATTTTGTATGTTATAGGGTCCCGATCCTTGTCGTATCGGTAGTATATTCCTCGGATGACAGTAGAAGTGATTTTACCCAGATTGGAGTGAATATTTTCATAATTAAGAACCATTTTCATACAAAAACTCCAAAATGGGCGGTTAATTTGTATGGTTCTGAAATACAAACCGCCAAGAGCCAAAGAAAGCTAAAGTTTAAATTTTCAGGTCAATAGCTTTACAACTTTCCGAGTAAAACGCATTGCAACAGACAGACAGACAGTCAGACATGGCTAAATCGATTCGTCTCGTCGAGCTGATTAATTATATATATACTTTATGGGGTCTCCTTTAATGGGGTGTTTTACCATTTACATTCCCATTCGCCGACCCAGGTTAATGCTGATAGAAGATGGCAGAAATCTTTTCGATCTTAGCTTAGAGATTGATACAAAAATAGATTTACTACTTGTGAAACTTTTACAGTCTTTTGCTTTTAGTTTCCAGATCTTTTAAACCCGCTTTATCCTCTCTTTCTTACTTTGACAAAATTTTGCTATACCTTTTAGGAAAACAATGCTGCTAACTCAACGAAATATGTATTTGGCTTTGTTTGGTCGTCAGTAAAAGAATATGAGAACTGTAATTTGGGGGCTCTGGAATCAAGCGAATATTAAGTCGAATAGATGTTTAGTTAAATAGAAGTGGCTGAAATAGACTACGATTGAATTCATTAAAAGTATACAATACAGACTCGTTAGCTCCAAAAAAGTCGTCCTGAAGTAGAAAATTTATGGAACAGAAAAAGTGAAAAGATAAAGCTGATAAGTCTCTTCAATTTACAAATACAAATTTAAATTCTACGGAAACTATAAACTTTTTCTCAGTGACGAAATTATGGAGCTATCTATAGCTATTTATTTCTTCAATGTACCCAATTCACGGTAACACCCTTGGTGGTTCTTCCTTCCATTATATTGGGACCTTAAATTAATAATGAACTGTTTGTTTTCTTCTGATTCTACGAGTTTATTGTGCAAAAATGGTTCCAAATATATTATTTAAAGCATTGCCCATAGCTAGCAACTACGTTCACACATCTTTTGGGCAACTAACGAATGCCATGTCGGAAAAACGTCCATAAATCGGCACATTTTTCACAATCTTCATAAGAAGTGAACCGTTGCTCGACTAGGCCATGATCTTATCGACCGGAACAGCGATGTCTGGAGAATATAACGAGTGGAGAAGGGTTTCCCAGCAGTTTCCAAGTATGTAATGATCGGTTTTGCAACAATGTCTTTGACGTACCTTTCTTCGAACTCCGTCCTTTATTAATTCCCAATAATTCAGAAGCTCAATCGCCTAGAATGTTATTTTAAATGTGATTAACACTTGCGCTGGCTAAGCTTTTAAATATGAAATACAGCTTATGGCGTATATGAAATATGAGATTGTAGGGTAACATTAAATCACTCCTAAGATATTTAATTTGAAAACATTTCGACAATTCTTTGCTAGACTTTTTAAACCATTGTTCCTCCTATAAAATTCTTACAACTTAAAGATTGTCAAGCCATTTTAATGTACGGTTTACCGGTTTTTCGTATCATTTAGCAGTACCACCAACGCTATCAATAATTCTTAAAGCGTAAAATATGTTTTTCTTTTTTTTCTTGTTCGTATTAAAAATACTCAAAGGTCTTAAATTAATCGATAGTGATCTCGAGTACACGTGCTAGAGCTAGTGTAAAAATCATTTAAAAGTCGCGCGTTGCAGCTTTGTAAAGGCTAAATTTTTTCGTTGACAATTCGAGAATACATATTATGAAAATGATAAATGCTATCTTGCCTTGTCGCCTCATCCCAAATGCAAATAGAAGGAAGGGGGTAGATGTTTACATGCAATGGTTTCCGTTTCCGCTCTGTGCATAGTTCAGCTGGCTGCAGCACTTACACCCGCCCCAGGTCTTAGTTTGGCCTTTGCGTGCGTGCGGGATTAAAATAAAAAGGATTAAGTTTGTTGCGCTGTGATTTTTTTTTTATTTTATTTTTTATATTTGTCACTCTCTCGGCTACTGTTTCTACTAAACTGACGTGTGAACATGCAATCTGCTGTTACGATCTGATCTGATCAGCTTTGTTGTTGTGTCTAGAGGAGTGCAGTGTAAGTACAAAATAATTTTGCTGTATAACATGGAAAATTGAGCTATGACGCGTGTGTTCTAAGTCAATATAGACGGACAGACAGACAGACTTATGTAAAACGTTAGGCATTTTTAATCATTAATTGGAATTAGTTTGAAATATGAAACTCTTTGATGCACTGTTTTTCTGGCAGCAGTGGATGGTTTTGAATGAAAAATTGAATGCGTTGAAGAAATGTGTAAATTAATAAAATCAGAAAATAAAAATTACAAAAAGGAATTACTTTCAAAAATCCACTTTTGAAATCGTTCAAATCAGAAGCAAACATATAAAGCGTTCGATTATATAATAAAAGTAATCTAAAATTTTCTAAAGCGTACCATATATATGAGACCTAATCAGCTATTTATAAAGGCTTTCCTAATAAGAACGATAGGATTTAAAATTGAAAAAAGAAAAACACCAAAATTTTTGCAAAAATAGTGCCATTATGATTTTAAAAAATATCGTTCAGGTGACCAAAGAAAATAGCCCAATGGTGTTAAGTCACACTATCTTGGGTGGCCAGAAGTTAGGGCTATTTCCGAAAACACAACTTTTCGATAAAAAAAAAACATAAGCAATTTTTCATCAGTACTGCCACAACTTTTGAAATGTACGGCAAATATCTTGGTCTGGGAAGCTGAATAACTACCGTGTTTTGCACGAAAAGCACTTTGAGTAGCAACAAAAATTTGCTGAATACAAAAATCAACATACTAGGTGGAATGAAATGCATTTAAACACTTTTTTTTTATTTTTATTCAATGTAGTTCCCTTTTAGCTCGATACACTTATTGCAGTGATTATCCAACCTCTTGATCCAGTCCGAATAGTATTTTTCCGGAAGGTCTACGAAAATACTCATCAGCGGCGTCGATGATTTCCTCGCGTGAGCTGAATTAGGTTTGGGAAGAGATAATAGTCCGAGAGAGCCAAATCGGGCGAACAGGGATGCAGTTAATGCCCTAAATCATTGATTTTAGCCGTGGTTGCGATACCCAAGTGCATTAGTGTTAAGTGAGCATGCGTGCACCTAGCGGCAGGATAACTTTTTTTATATGCAGAATCTCACCCAAAATATGGCATGTGCGCTCAGTACTAATCGTTGTGGCATCTGCTCGCGCACCTTCACTTTCCGGTGAGCAACACGTTTTATGTATTTTTTTGTCGTTTTTCTGCGGTTTTCTTGGTTGTGGGGGGGGGGCCACAACAAAATTTGAAATTATTATTTTTAATTTTTTTCTGTTTGATGTTTATTTTCCTTTTCTAATTTATTTTTTTTTTTTTTTTTTTTTTTTTTTTTTTTTAAAAAAAAATGTTTTTGGGGGCAAGGAGGTTACTTGACACCTACCTAGTATTTCAGATTTCGAAAATCCAAGATGGCCGCTATCAGCTATCAGAATCCTATCCTCCCAATTAAATTTAATTTTAAACTTTTTTTTGTTTTTAATTTTTAAAATGAAAAAATTTTTTTAAAAAAATCTTATTTTTCTTCTTCCCAAAATTAGCTGTTCCAATGTGTAATATCCAAAATTATGTTGCATAAATTACCACCAAGTTTTAGTATTATAAAAAGCCATCCCTAAATTACCTTTAACTTATTTATTTATTTAAAAATCATGTTCAAAATACTTTAAGCCAAGCAACTAATTTCCAAAATAAAAAAATTTAAATAAAATCCTCAAAAATAATTTATGTGCGTTGTGGTTCACCTAACTACAAAGAAGAAGTTCAATGGTCTTCTCATGCAGACTTCTTAAACGTGCTGCCGCTGCTGCTGGAAATACTGTCACTTTTCATTAGCGTCCATCCGCTGTAAATTGATTGATTTATTTTAGCAATTATTTGAATTTTATAAAGCGTTTCTAAGCAAAAGAGCAAACTCTGGCATTTGCTAATAACTTTAAACCTAGAAGTAAAAAAAAAGCAGAACAATAGCTGCGCCAAACAAAATTGAAATAAAAATCCACAGAAAAAAACAAACATAAATCCTGAAAATATCCTACAGCGAATGAGATTACATGACTTCATGAATTGAAAACCAATTGTGTGTTTTGCCATGAAAAATCAACGCAGCAATGTAAAAAAAAGGACACAAATCCGTGGAGTCTCACACTTGGGTACTCTGCAGCATGACAGTCAAATTTAAATAAGGCAATTGGACAAGGGGTTTTCATTGGCTTTTAAATTTATTCCTAATTTTTTTTTTTCCACATAAATTAAATCGACTTTAGAAATAATTTCCAAACGCTTTTACTGTTTTGTGTGGTCTTTTGCTTCATTTAATTTTTGCTGTCATCTATTGATTTCTTATAAATCAAAATATATTCGGTAATAAATTAGACAAGTACAGGTAATTAATATAAAAATGTTGTCTACATACAGAAAACATTAATTCAAAATGTACTATAGGTAAATATCTCTGAATATCGTTCAAAGTCAAGATGAGTCAAATGAGTCTCAAGTGTCTAATAAATTTTCCAATCATCATATGAGGAACACCCCGACAATGCTTGTACTTTGAAAAGTAATAAACTAAAACGCATAAATTAAAACAAAAAAAAAAAGTGAAAAACTTCCCCAAAAAAAAAAAAGATATCGAAAGTATTTGAAAAACACGAAAAATTACAATTACAAAATTTTTGAGGGTTGCACTCTGACTGGTTGGCTGGTTATATTTAAGTTTGATAGAGTACTATAACCAATTGTTCATTGAAGCATTCTCGAATACCATTTATTGATGAAAAGTGTTGTGTACCTATCGATTCGAATCAGTGTTTGAGTGACCACTTGAACTTTTGGCAATTATGTCGTTGTTGGTGTCAATGCCTTTGATATATACCGTTGAGAATTGTAAAAACATCTGTGACCTCGTATAATATGCGTGAAAGCATTTTGACATCGATATTAAGTATGTAGTTTTTCTTCTACTCGTTTTATATGTTTTTGTGGGGTAGTTGACAAGAGTGAGTGTAGCATATAGTATGGCAAATAGTTGGTAGTTTTTGGAGAGTTTGGGAAAAAGTAATAAAGAAATCTCGAAATATGTAAAATTAAAAAATTCCTAACCTTGTGTTACATATTGATTCTCTATTTTAGTAAGTCTATTGAAAGTGCTCGAGCACTATAAACCTGAGTCCAGTTTCACATATAAGTTTTTTTTCCCCATTTTTTGGTTCTTTGACCAATCAGGTCTTCAACTTTATGAATGATGTTATTTGTATCTAGAACAATCGTTTTTTGTATCAAAGAGCAATCGTTCATTGTATCAGGGACAATCGTTCTTTTTATCAAGAACAATCGTTCTTTTATCAAGAACAATGGTTTTTTGTAACAAGAATAATAGTTCTTCGTATCAAGTACAATGGTGTTTTTGTATCAAGAACAATGATTCTTTGTATCAAAATCAATAGTTCTTTGTATGAAGAAGAATCGTTCTTTGTATCAAGAACAATCGTTCATTGCATCAAGAACACTCGTTTCTTTTTATCAAGAACAATAATTCTTTGTATCAAGAACAATGGTTCTTTTGTATCAAGAATAATGGTTCTTTGTATCAAGAACAATCGTACTTTGTAGCAAGAGCAATCATTCTTTGTATAAGGAACAATCGTTGCTAATTTGTCCATCTCTATGTTAGGTACATAGGTAGTTTGTGTCGCCAGACCCCAAAATGGAGGGGTTCCACATAGACCAATTACGTCCTTAGTGATGCCCAAAGTAGTAATTTTGCAAGTTTGTCGAAAGTTAAAAGCTGACTAGGCATCAATCTGGCCGCATCTTCCCGTGATGCGATTCAGTGTGAGCCAAGATGTTTCTGCCATATTTTAGCGATAACTGGACAGCCGCAGAGCAAATGCTTAATTACTCTTAGTAACCATGTTCCATGCATTTCTTACAGCTTACCTCATTGGTTATTTCTAGCGTTTTGCATGAGCAGCCGCTAGCCAATCAAGAGCCTGTAGTCTCTAATGTGGACCTGCAGTAGGTACTGCAATAATATTTTACTAGAAGTCTTACACATTATTTTGGCGTTCTGCTTTAGTCTCGGACGATTTTATTTCATTTTATTTTTACACAAGTTAAGCCATAGGTGCCTTTTCAAAATCAATTCGTACTACCGCACTCTTCGTGAGAACCTTATCGCTCTCCGTGTACTAGTGGCAAAGTTCTATACCACCTCCTCCACAGACAGTTGTGTCAAAATGTGTCCGTCATTTTAGAACGTCGATAAAAAAGAGCCTTCATATAAGGTTTATTTTCTCTAAGTTTCAATAATCTTCTGGATTATTGTATTGTAATGCATGATGTGATCCCTCATTAAAGGACATCTTTCAATAAATTGTTGAAGGTCTTCTCATTCGAGTAGTTTACAGAAGCTGCATATTTTACTTGAAATATTACTCAGAGAGATATATAACTCATCTTGAATTTTTTGAGTTGATACGTTTCAGCCAAATTTTATGGAATATTTTTTTATAAAACGACAATTTTTTTCATCCAAAAACAATTTCAATAAAATTCCCCTATTTTCTACGACTTGCAATAATGTTACACAATATTAACCCATTCCAAAACTTTACAAAAAAATGTAGACAACCCGCTGGGCAATTTTAACCAACAAATTGGTGTCAAAATTTTAAACCATAATTTGTCAGACGCATACACACAACAGGAAGAGGTGGCAGGAAGCCAAGCTGACGATTATTAGCCACCACCGCCATCACCATTGTCAGCACCCGCTGGGGGAGTTTAACTCACAACAACCGAAAGGGGTGATTTGCCGCAATTGAATTTTTGAAAAAACAAAAACAAAAAAACCGGAGAACTGCAAAAAGGCATTTTTCAAAAAATTTATTTTAAACGAAAACAAAAACAAATAGAAAAATTTAAAATGAAACAGAAATGAAAACAAACATTAAAATGTAAGGGAAAGGGAAAACAAAGAAACTTGAGAAGTAAGCAAAATAAAAAATGAAATCAAATCAAATAAAATAAAAAAATGATGTAGTAGGGGAGTGCGAAAATGAAATCTAAACAAAAATAGATGCACAATTTGAAAAAACAATTTGAGAATGAAAAAAAAAGGTTGAAATATACCAAAACATTTATACGCTTTTGGGGAAAGGGATTAAAGTTTCTTCTGGAACTTTTAGATTTAGGTCGCCGAAAGAGAATCAGGGCACAAGTATATTCACTTTAAATAACCTTCCCTTTTCTAGATAACATACAGAATAAAAAAAAAAAAAAAAACTTTTACAAAAGCGGACCACCTTTCATACAAGGGGGGGTCTTGAAAAAAGTACCGGCTCGGAAATTTCGCTCTTTCCCTTTCTCGTCGATATTGGTTAAACTTAAATAATTCTAACGGGTTTGTTAACGAACTTCTTTCTTCGGAACTAGCTGCTTTCTGTGATGTGAGAGGCATGTTACAACATCCTTTTTGCACCAAAAATCCATAACAAGTACCCAATGCTGGAACCTCTAGATTTTCTCGAGTTCTTCAAATTCTCTCCTCTCCTCACTAATTCCTTATCAAACAATATGGAAGAAGGGCACATAAAATAAAGTACTCAAATACAAAATTATATTTAAATAGACTGAATTGGGCTGCGCCTAGGGGGATGATGTTTGACAGTCAAGACTGGGCAGCTCAGAGATTTAAAAAAAAAAAATCCGTAAAAAAAACACAAAAATAAAATCAAAATAAATACGTAAAATAATGAAAGTTGTTGTAAATTATAATGAAAATCAGTTTTTTCATTATGCATTCTTGTCACTCTTGGCAAGTGTTTGCATTGACACAGGACACTTCAGATGACATTTTTATAAGGACAATATGAATGTTGACTTTAACAGCCCTTATTGTGTTCATTTTTATTTTTGTTGTTGTTGTTGTTGTTGTTTCTACTCAGCCATATACAATTAAGTGCAATCGTTGTAAGTCCTTTTTTTTTATTTTGTAATAATTTCCGTTAAATATGCACGCCACACAAGTGTCCTGTCGCCGCGATGCCACAGGAGGAAATCACTTTGACACTTCAATGACATTGGCACATCAAAAAAAAAAAAAAAAAAAAATATGTCTCATTAAAGCAACACACATTTGGTCCTTGAAGCGGAGCATCCTTATGTAAACTGTTGTGCAATTATTGCAATCAACGCTCGCCACTCACATAAATCGCAACATTTAATAAATAATTTTATATATGAACAAGGACCAATCGACCGACCGACCGACCGACCGACAACCACTGAGCAAACCACTTTATCCTGTTTCATATGCATACAAATATTCAGTTCGTAGTTTTATTGTTATACATTTTACAAGTGGCATCTGTCATTTACGCGTTGATACAACAAACAAGTGTCGCGTATGTCCTGTATTGTTTTTTTTTCCTTTTGTCATTATGTATTCTTGTTCTCGCCAAGCGTATCAAAATGTTGCATACTTATAATAAAAAAATACCCCAGAGAAATCCATCAGTTGTGATTTTCTTTCTTACATTATTAAGTTGTCATTTTTATTGTCCAACTTAACGGGGAGGGTGGTGTCTGGACTTAGACATAATGAAATCTTAAAATGTTGTGCGCTAGAAAGCTACATTGTCGAAATTTTTATATTCCCTTGAGTCACTTGTCCAATAGAAATTGTAATGGGTACATTTTGAATGTTTTTTCTTTTTTGAACTTAATTTAAGGGAGAAAAGTAGCATTTCTAAAGATTTTTTTTATTGGCTGAATTTACCAAATTTTGGAAAAATTCATTTACTGCCGTTGTGCTAGCGAGGCGAAGAAATATTTCTGGTAGCTAAACTATCCAATTATGGCGAATAATATACGCCTTCAAATTTTAGACCTTCATGCCGACCTAATACTCTGGCTTTTTAATAGCTTTCGAATCAAAATTTCGAAAGTTTAATTCTTAACTTCTTTTAACCAAGATACCAGCAGATAAAATAATAGCTTCAAGGCAACCGATTGTAAGCCGATTGGCGGTGGCATTTAGAATAAATTTTTGCCGAATGAGTCTTTAACGATTACATCCAAGTTACCAGTGCCGTATATAATCTTCCGAACCTTGACTTTTAAAACCTTGACTCTTGACTATGCATCACTCTATTATTTAATCATTAAACTGTTGGATTAGCTGATTAACAGCCGACTCCGAATAGATTAGAGAAAAATAATCTTCGAATTTGGCTTCAGCAACTCCAAAAATGTACAACAAATAGCAGGTCAGAACAAAATTTCTCTCTCGACGGACTTTATATTCGATATGAAAGACTCCAAAAAATGTACGATATAGGCCTGAAAAAATTTGTTTGAGCTGTTTGAATGATTTTAGTTTCGTGCGACTGGAAAGGACTTCCTTTTATAATATATCAGTTTGTATTCTGCAAATATAGGGATACTCCAGACAAATTCCAAAATTGGGATACTCCAAACAAATTTTTTCAAATTTTGATGTAATTGATGTAATTTTGTTTGATCGCAGCGCAACCAAAATATGTTGGGGCTAATATAAAAATATATTAAAAAATACCAGTTTTTCTTTTTTTGGAGTTCTGTATGCCCAAAATATGTTGTGGCACGCTGCAATCGCCGGTTTTTTGATAGCTGCGAGTCCATAATATGTTGAGGCTTCTAGCAAGAATATATAAAAAGCAAAAACATCTTTGTATGGGGAAGATATAAAATCGACTTATTGAATGAATCGAATGTGCTTAATACATTGTTTTAGTAATGATTTGGAACTCATCGGTTAGATGGTTTCAACGTCCTTAGCGGACATAGAAACATTCTTACTTATATTATTTACTCAGACCCTAATCTAAACACTTGATATTATGTTTTGGTGGACAACATAAGTTTGATATAAATAATGACCTATTAAACTCGAATAAAACTATTATCGGAGAACGTTACCTGATGTCTTCTGAGCTGCGTCATAAACGGAAGAGAAGATCATCAAAATGAAACTTTTAAACCATCAAACGGAATCTCTTTCGCTATATTTCCAAGAAACTTCTCGTTCTGAATATCGCATGTTCTGGTGGGCTTAACACCATGATTCTATGGATTCTAGGACTGCGTTCAAGGACGAGTCGTTCTATCAAAGAGGAGACTAAAATGTAAAAAAAACCAAATCATCTGATGAGAAGCATCTTTATGGGTTATCTAAAATATATTTGTTTTATTTCAAAATAGAACTAAAAACATTTTTTTTTTTTATTGTAAGTTCTCCAAAAATTCAGACTTTTTCAATAATTCAATAACGGAAAAAGGATTGATTACTGCAATAAAAGAAACAAAAAAAAAAATGAATATTTCCATTTAAATTCTACACTAATTTCAAAAACTTACCGTAATTGCCTTAAGAAATTACATGTACGCCGATTTTCGCTCATATATTCGGGTAGAAAATGATCATCCAAAAATTTATTTACCAAACCCGAATCCGGTTCAAAAACATTTTTCGGCTTACGATTTAGTAGCTGATGTGGTACATCGGTTTTGGGCTTAAGCGGTTTACAGGCATTGGTACTTATATAATCGGTCATATAGGTGGTTGCTAGTTTTGGTACAGTAATAGCATCAATTTCCTGAGCACCATAACGTGTACTTTTGTAAGAAGTCTAATTAGCTGCTGCTCTTTCGTATATCTTGAAAGTTTTAAACTTACTCATTCATATCGTACGAACTAAAATTTAACATTTTTTGTTCAGTTACACAGGTTTTCTTATGCACTTTCCAGCCCCCATCGAGCATTATCTGTGTAGTTGTACGCATAATATCCTTTCGCAAATAATTTGGATCTTCGTCCCATAAAGATGTCTTCTTAAATCGCAGCATGGTTTTTATTTTTCTATTTTTTAATATTTATTGTTTTTTTTTTTTTTTTTCTAGTATTTTTTTTAGACCGTACAAATGTGTATCTAAATATATTTTGTAGATTTATTTGTATATTTGCTTGGGAAAATATATTAAGTGTTTGAAGTTTGTTTGCAAAGTGTTTGAAGTTTAATTCATGGAATGAGTTTAACTAAAATTTTAAATTTTATTTCAAATAGAAGGACCGGCTGTAATGACAATTCCAAAAGAAGACTTCGAGAAAACACAACAAAGCTGGACCCGGATATGTTGGAATAATACAGCTACAGACTTCCAATACACAACGGAAAAATATTTTAATACCAAATAATTTTTTAATAGTTGTTCTAGAGATTATTGCCCTCTTGACAGAATCTTTGTATGAAGACTTTATGAAGCGAGTCACGTAGTAATTCAAGTAATACCAATAAATGATTTACGTTTTCTATATTGCTCCTCATGTCAACCTTCATATTTTCCACAACATCTAAATTCAAGTTTTCCGTTCTAACAGATTTTCCAAATTGTAATACTTTTTTAAGAGTGGATACCAATTCCTTCGTATTGTTTTTATTCACCGCTAGACCCATTCCCGCCAAATCTCTGATAGATATTTTTTATAAATAACTAGCTTGCACCCGCAGCTTTGCTAGCGTTAGTTCACCTCAAAAAAAAAATAAATTGGTCAAAAAATTTATTTTGGATTCACCAATGGGTTCCAGATCCAAATTTCGGAAGTCCCCTTAAAACGCCAAAAATATTTTCTATCTTTCAATTGCGTTCAGTTTCAAGTCCTAGGTCTATCATGGTTTTCAAGGGCTCCATAAGACCCCGGATTAAAAAAATTTTCCAAATCACATCTTAGAGCTCATCTTAAATATAAAAAAAAAAAAAAATTGGTCAAACAACTATTTTGGTCCCAGGTCCAAACTTTGCAAATCCCTTGAACACGTCAAAAATATTTTATAAGCATCTTTCAAATTCTCCCAGTTCAAGTTCTAGTCTTTACGTCTATTCTTTTCAAAGATATGGTTTTTCCGGTTTCAAGGCCCCATTAGGCTTCTGGGATTGACGGGAAGAGTCAGAAGTGGAAGTCTTTTTGGTATTTTATAGTTCTGGTTCTTTCTACTCTGTCTAAATGGGAGTGCGTTATAATAATTATGAAATTGAATTTAAATACTTAACTGTTTAAGGTATTCTAAGACCAGCTTTCAATTAATTTAATAAAAGTTTCATACTTTAATGGCTCCTTGGCTATTTTATCGCGTGTATTTCCGCTTGAAAAATTGAAGTTTATTTTTCTAAAAGTGTAAAGTAACATTTTCAGTTTTTCTTTGACGGAAATGACATTTTTGCATTATTCAAATCAAAACGTTCAAAATTGAGTGAGTTAAGGAAAAAATGCAAATGCTTGATTGAATCGAAGTTTTGATACTTTACACAGAAACACAAGAATGTACGAACAGACGAAAATATTTTTAGGGGATTAACCATTCAAAGACTATGACAAAAATTTGTAGTTTAAAAATTTGTCACTGCTAAAAAATATTTAAAAAAAATGTCTTCAATGCCTTTTCTTAATACTAACAAACTTGCCTCCAGAATTTATATGATACATCTGAAAAGTGTAAAAATATATCACCAGAAGCAGAAGGTGAAGTAAAAAATGTAGCCAAAAGTATTTGAATTGACAAGTATCATTCAAAATAGAAATGGAATTAAATTTATCATGCTAAGTGGATGAAAATTCAGCAAAGTACAATAAAATATGCGTTGGATAAGCTGAATGCACTTGAAACGCTTTCAACGGAAACAAAAAAAAAAAAAAAACACGCTAAGCAAATCACCCATAATAGGAAATATTTAAACCTCAAACCCAATTCGAATAGCCAAATAATACAACCCCATACAGCGTGAAAATTTAAACATGAAAAACTTTCAAAAATATTCTGTCTTCTTCTGTTTTATGGAAAAACACAAAAGAATAATGACGAAATGATAAGAACATTTTTGAATTTCTTAAAAGGTAGGAAAGAAAGTCTGAGCCAAAATAAGATAAATATCAGCCATCATTTTTCTAAGGGGTGTTATAATATATTAAATCGATGTGGATGTTGTTGGTTGTTGATGATGAAACTGATGAAGATGAACGATAAAAAGTTAAACTGCTACTCTTGCTACAATAATTGAAGACAAGTGGCAGACTGGCAGACAGATACACCCCATTTTGCATAATTTTTCGCTGGTAGCAAATTTTTCATTATGAATTTAACACTCAAATGCTGCCTTTCAAGTGTTTGGTACTTGAGAGCATGCGCAGCTTAAAACTTACACTTGTAATATTTTTTTTTTTTAATTTGTAAATAATTTTATAATTAGATTCGTGTTAAATGAAGACACGCGACTTCATATTTAGGCTTAACTCATATTACACGGCACATGTGCATTCATTTAGCTCGAAAATTCCCATAGCAATATTCATAATTTGACACCCTTTATATGAATTGTTTTTAAAAAAGATTAAATGGCGTCGTTATCGTTTTACTTTTCAAAAAAAAAAAAAAACCTATTAGCGCCTAATCCGCTCAAGCAACTCTTTTTCATACATAATTCTTTTCTTTTTGTATCCTATTTCATGTTTCCATGTTCAAATTTTTTAGCACGTGTTGCCTAATAAGCCAAAACATGATATGCCTGTCAGCATCGTTTTCAAAATGTGTCGAGTCATACAATATTCGTTTCGTTTTAATAAGCCTTTAACATATTTCCGTAATTTTTTTTAATATTGGGTAAGTCATGTTCGCGCTGTCAGTGATGATTGCTTTCGGTGTTATGTAAATTTTTAGATTTTTTTTGTATGATACATATTTATTGATTACTGAAATTCGAAAAACTGAAAATGAAGCATTGGAAAATCTTTAGCCACTCGTTAATAAGAATCCTGAAATCGTTTTCTTTGATTATCGTGGTGTGGTTCTAAGTTCCTCCCGGATAGTCAAACGATTTATAAAGAACATTATTTATCGCCGCGGGAAATGGCCGAATTTGTGGATGGATTTTGTACGTCAACAACACAGGAGCACAAAGTGAAAAAACCGTATAAAAACCATCGAGCAACCACCGTATTCGTCAGATTCTTTTTGACTTTTCCCTGTTCCCAAAGCTAAAATTGGCTCTTTAGGCAAAGCGTCTTGAGTCGATTGATTCCATCAATAAAAATTAGCCAAAGGAGAGAAAGGCCATACCTGCGGTGGCCTATGAGCGGACCATGGAAGATTGGGTTAGCCGTCAAAATCGTTGTATCGGATCAAATGGAACCTATTTAAGAAACGACATAATAAATTCCGATGATAAAATATTTTTCTTTTGTAATAATTTGTAATAATTTCCGGGAACTTATTTTACAGAATGTACACTTTGCCAGAGTTTGTTAAAAAACAAACAATTTGTTGAAATAAAATACTTTTAGGGACATTATTCCAATATCCAGTTAGAAACTAACTGTCAGATACTTTATATAATTAACTTCTAGTCATTGCTTAATGTCTGACCGTCCGTCCTGACGTCTGCCGTATGAAAACGATTATTTTGGAGACTGTAAGAGTATAATAGGGCCACCATATTCGAAACTTAGACACTCCTACGTCATCAAGTGATCATTTATTTAACGGTTTTTCTCTAGCCACATTTTAAGAGGTACTCCTCGTACATATCTACCCCGAACATTTTTTCTTTTCCATGAACACTTCTGTGTTTTGTAATCTTAGAACTCTAAATTTAGTATGGATTATGTAAATTTTTTATAAAAATCCAATACAATAAAGCAAGGCAAATAAAAATTGGGTACAGCGTTCCTTTGAGTAGAGCATATTCGACTCCAGCTATCTTCCCTGTTTTTAGTTATTTTTATAGGAAAGTAGATGCTGTGACGTTGCGGCACCTCAGCTAGCCCTGTAGCCCTGAAGAAGGCTTGCTGGTTCCTGAGATTCAGTGTCTGCAGCATCCATACAGTCAATTGGTAATAACCAAACTGTCCAAGTCACATTTTGTAGGCAAAGTAAAATATCTTTATCGAGTAAAATATCTTTTACAAGGTTTAAAGATTCCAATATGTCTCCGAGAACCAGCTTGATGTATCTCCCCAGTCCCTCTTGTTGCATATAGTTCCTTTTTTTGCTCAATATTTGGCAGTTGCAAGCGAAATAAAAAAAAAAAAAAAAATGTATCTCATTGGAAGCTCATATAAATTTAAATAAAAAATTCAATTTGAACGACATATGTACATGACACGTTCGTTGCGAATTCATTTCATTTAGAATGCAAATTGTAATAAAGTTAATAATAATCAATTTGATTTTCTCATCGAAAGAACATGAATTGAATGAATTGAAATACAATATGTACATAAATATTTTCAGATTACACATATCGTTAACTCATTACAAATTAATACTCGCATACAAAAGAAAATTAATTGGAATTTTAATTAACAGAGAACAATTTTTATTTGCAAATGACCAAAAAAAAAAAAAAAAATATAAAAAATTGAGAAGCGTTGTAAACGAAACCTTTTATTCTATGTTGTTATTATTATTATTATTTTTTGTTGTTTGCAACTTTGAATCAAAAAAAGAAACAAGTTCACAAAACAGAAAAGTTAAGTATACTCGACTACGTGATACACTGAAAGTAGTTGACGAGTTTGTCGCTATTCAGGGGCGTCAGGAGGAGCGCCCTACCACAAGCGCTGCGGCAAGGCCAAACCAACGCTAAAAAGGGATAAGTCCAAGAAGAAGGGAAGCCCCCAAAGCATTACGCACCAGCCGACGACGACTGCCAAAAAGTTTTTAGTCATGTAGAAAAGGACCGACCTCTGTTTGGCCCTTTTCGACATCAACAAATCAATGGGTCAATTGCAGAGAAATGGGAAAAGGAAAGATCGAGGGCTAGTGGGGGACAGCTCTTCTCTGCGGGTGATTAGATGCCACGACGAGGCCTCGAGGTTTAACCTGCTACAATAAGCGACGCCTGGGATGGCTTAAGTCTTAAGCTTATCCCAGCCAACGAGATACCTCGCAGACTTTTATGCTCCTCATCAGTGAAGAGAGCGTCCCGTCTATCGACAAGCTGGGAGGCGTTCTGTACTACGGCATCCGGAAGACGAAGATTAAGGTCTTCGGGCAGGCGGTGCCGGACAACAACCTGTACCTAGAGGAGGCCAACGCGGAGTTCTCCACTGCTGGATTTCCACGTCTGTGCCACCTAGAATTCCGTTTCTTCCAGCAGGTTTATTTATGATTCGTATGTTCCTAAGATTTAGGAACTATCATGGATTTAAGACTCAGCAAAATTTTTTGAGTTTCAAGATTACGTAACAAAGAAGTTTTTACTTACTTGACTAATAAGTTACCTCTTTACGATTCTGAAGAATCTAATTTTGAAGTTTGATTGCATCATCTTTTCTGGTCTCCGAAAAGTTCAATTCATACGGCAGACAGCATGGCAGATGGACGGACATATCTAGTTCGACTCTCCTATCAATGCTGATCAAGAATATATATACTTTATGGGGTCCAACATGCCTCCTTCGCTTGTAACATACATTAGCATAAAACTTAATATACCCTCTTCCACTTCATGTACAGTGTTTAAAAATAGAAGGATGCAAGGAAAATAGCAAGAAAATATATGCAGTAATTGTGATTGATTGATTTCGATTTGTCCTGTGTGTTTGTGTGTGTGCGAAATGATATGGTTTTAATTAAAAAATTGTAGTGAAATGCATAAATAGCAATATTCCCTTTTTATTTTTCTCAAAAATAAATTTAAAATATTCTTTTTGCAAATGTCAATAAAAAAAGAAATGCATGAAGGACTGTCAAAGGCTTTTTTTCTTTTTTTTGCCTTCTGGCATTTGTTGCAATGTTGCGCTTGACTTATGAAAAACGATTGAAATCTGTTTTTTTTTTTTTTAAATATTCTATAACTTACTCTCTCTCTAATATGACTATCTATCTCTTTTACGCATTCTATAGTTTTTCACGCTGTTGTCAAATTAAAAATAAACAAAAATGTTATTAAATGCGCTTCACTTCAAAAAAAAGATTGCAAAGTAAAACGCCGCGAGGGTTGCATAAATGTATTTTGTATGCACCCCTTTTTTAGAGTTTGAAGTAATTTTTTTTTCTGTTCGTATTGTCACCAATAGTATTGTCATTTTTTTTTTTTTGTTGTCCATTGTCAATTTACTTCGTGTTTGCACACATGTCATCTTCAAAATAATTTTTTGTTGTATTCTTTGACAAATAGTTACAAGCGTGACAATAGTTTGGTACAACCAGTTATTATATTTGACAATAGACATGCATAAGTCACCCTATTTTTAAGCATTATAATAATACAATACTTTACTTGATCATCGATCGATAGATAGATAGCAGCTAACAACTTACTATAATGCTAATTGCTATGGTATAAAGTGTTTTATTTGAACGTTTCAATAGATAGAATCAATGTGTTTTTTTTTTATTTCTGGGCAATTTAAATTTATTTAAAAAATGCTTCATTTGGAAATATTGTAGATTGCGTTTATAGATTTGAAGATCGTTCATAATTTGGGACGTTGTAAGCACTGTGAAATAGGTCATTAGTATTATTCCCAATATGATTGCAACTACAGTAGAATCCAAGGGACCGTCGCATTTACCAAAGGGAGGCGCTCTATACGAAGGTAGCCCTCCATAAAGCTTATATGGGGACCAACCAAGTCAACGAATTTTTCGTTATAACCGGTCGTTTGCTTTTGATATATTCTTGAGATCGAGCCCGATGAGTGGAATCTAAGTTGTAGTGTGTGAGTTATCATCTCAAAAAAAGAATTATCATTCTGCGTCCTGTATCGAGTTGAGGTGCAAGCTATTGGCATTGCCATGATACAAGTCTACTAGGCTTCTACAACTCTACTCCAATTCTACTAGGGTTCAATTCTAGAAGGCTTGAGTGAAAAAAACGTATTTTCTGTATACTTTTTACCACAGTTTCTTTTGATACTGATTAAACTTACCAAAATATGTAAACGAAATGGTTCGAGAGTGTAGTGAAATAGTACACCTGTTATAATTTCATTGCAAGGGGCGTCAAATAAATATTCGCAGCAATATTCATATTATTCACAGTAATATACAAAGTATTTACAGTAATATTCACAATATACACAGAAATATTCATAGTACTCACAGTAATATTCATAGTATTCACAGTAATATACAAAGTATTTACATTAATATTCATATTATTCACAGTAATATTCAAAGTATTCACAGTAGTACTCAAAATATTCACGGTAATATTCGTAGTATTCACAGTAATATTCATAGTACTCACAGTAATATTCATAGTAATAACAGTTGTATTCACAGTGCTATTTACAGAATTTTTAGTTAAATTCGCTCTTTTCATAGTAGTAACTGTATTATTCACATCGTTTTTTTTAGTAACACTTGCTGTATTTTCAGTATACAGTGAACTAATCAGAATATTCATAGTTATCACAGTAATATTCAAAGTAGTCCCCGAAAATATTACCGTATTTTTTTCTCTCTTCCTTTTTATTTCTCTACATTTTCCTCAATTTTACATTTTACTTCTCCTTTTTAAGTAAGTCCGCACCTTTGTGTGATCTTTTTCACACTCTTACACGCCTTTTGCACGCATAAATGCTTCATTTTTCACCCATCTAGTCTTCTTAATATTACGCCTAAGCAAATTTTATGTACTCTTTACATCTCTTGAATTTCACCTATGTTTCTATATTTTTTCGCGCCTTTCAACCTATTTCACGCAACATTTTCTCTCAAGTAAATATTATTTTGCCTCTAATGATCTTGATCCAATCATTCGCTAGTCACAAATCTTAGGATCGTATTGATATCTGTGCTTTTTAGTAGATCTACAGATAAAAAGTACTTTCCTAGCACTAGGTACCTAACTTTGGATCTTGCTTCACATACCATTTGGACGTGTGCCAGTGTATCTGCGTCCCTGACCCTTAAGTTAGTCGCCCAATCCTATTTCTGACAGTGTTCCGTCCGTGAATCATTAACAATCTATATTTTAGTAATACTAAATTGCCTAATTATTTTTGTTCTTCATAGGCTGCATGCAATTATTAATAGCTTGGCTTGTCGCATACCTCGACTTGTACCCAAGTACTGATCTTCTACAGTTCTCACTCCTAGCGCATGAGATCAGCAATTGTGAGATAGTTCTGGTGTAGTAATGGCTCCTATTCTCGCCAGCACATCGGCCTACGTCTAAAAAAAAATGCTGTTTATTAAGAAAAAAAATACTTTAAAATTAGTTGAAACTCCCAAAAAAATAAAATTATTTTTAATTTTTTAACAAGCCTGAAAGTATGCACCAAAAATGTATTCAACATTTTAATAAAAAATAAAGTCATTCCATATCAAATATTTCAAATAAAATATTTCCCTTCTTCAACTTATTCAATTAAAATGCACCTGCCGCAATATTAAAATAAAAAAAAATTTAAAAAATAGATTTCTATTTTTTATCAAATAACCTATCAGGAGAATAAAATAAAATATATATATATTTTGGTCATCTAACAGTCAATTTTCGCAATAGTTTAATTTAATTTCAAACTGAAACAGCTAAAAAATGAAAAAAAAAAAGTATCTCATAGCTACTATTTGTATTAAAAACATTTATTTTAATACTGCATATTTTGCTACTATTTCGGCGTATCCAATTCAATGCACACTGACAGACTTTGGTTCCATTTTTTACATTTTTTTTACTATTGATGCAACGAAATTCAGAGTTACAGTGTGTTGCAGTAGTAGGCGCCGCTACGATTGATGAGCGCTTTGAATGTCAAATTTGTATTTTTTTCTATTTATTTATTTTTTTATTTTTTTTATGTTTTCGAATGCAATTGAAATGCAACATTGATTTGCATCATTCAGAACGTTTCAGAATATTTTTTTTATTGCAGTTATTGACACGTAACAATTGTCGCACCGAAACAATTCACATTGATACCTTTTTGCAGACTCTCGACAATTTTTGAAGTTATTTTCTTTCTATTTTTCATGCAAGTGAATTGGTTTCCCTTAGTCGACGTTAGCTAAATTTGCGCTGAAAAAAAATCGATTGGAAAAATATTGAAAGTCACTTGAAAAAATATCATTCACGCTGTATTTACAAAATATTTCATTGAACAACTTTTCTGTTTTTTTTTTTTTTGTAGTTTTTAGTTCCGTTTCCGCAGTTATTCAATTCGATTTGATTGTCGTCATTTTTAGTTGCATACTTGCATAGTCTAGGTTTCAGATACTTTTTTTTTTTTAAAGGGAGAATTTGAACAAATATTTCAATTTTGAAGAAAAAAAAAAAAAATAATGGAAAATGGAAAAGGAAATGGACGCAACACTGAATGATTGGAAAAAAATTTAAAAATAAATTATAATGTTAAATTCACAAACTAGATCTTATTCAGATATTTAAAGTTCATACGTTCTTGCAAACAGACGGGGGCACAAAAAATGCAGACAGACATGGCTATCTCGACACAGCTCCCCCGTTGCTGATCAAGAAAATATATTCTTTATAGAGTTAATTTAACTGATGGAATCTCTGTGTAAATGAATGGAATTGTTTGGTTAGGTTTTCATGCCATGTATATTCCATTTAAAAGTTCAAAAATGATGATTCTTCTGAAGGCATCAAACGCTCTGTACAAGCAAACCAATTTTCGATTACCACTGAAGGTTAAGTTAAGGCCTTAAAAATTCAGCCCATTGTAATACCACATAGAACCCAATTAAGGCGAGAAAGACCATTGACCGCAGTGAATCCTACAACCACCACAACGTTCTCACATACATATTTCATAATATTTCAAACTCCATGGTCAGTAAGGTTCTCTAGAAAGTGTTTACCTAAGTTCTTTAATCTGCCAGTAAAAAGAGAAAGACAATAACAAAGCAGATGCTCGTTTTTCTCTCATCATTTGCACACAACGCCAGACAGGGCTTCGGGCTTCGCAATTTATAATCTACTCTTTTTTATCGCTTCCTCTCTTCCCTTCCGGACTTGTGCACAGTTTATTAATTACGTTCATAGCTTCTTTAGGCGTTGTTCTCGTTGAAGTTTGGGAATAAAAAGAAATCATAGGGTGCCATCAATTTGAGAATTTCAGTGTTCTTTTCTCAATACTTCAAAATCTTTTGGTAAACAAATTGATGTACACTATTCAGAATTTATTATCTTACGTTGTTCAAATAGTACAGTTGCGGAATAGTCAGATTTTAGAAAAAAACATATCCGATCGAATGTAGTCGAAAATTTCTCTAAATCTTGCCATATTTGATTTTTATACCCGCCACACATAGTGTGAAGGGTATTATCAGTTTGTCGGAAAGTTTGTAAAGCATCAAAGAAGGCATCGGAGACCCCATAAAGTATCGATTTAGCCATGTCCGTCTGTCTGTCCGTCTGTCTGTCTGTTGCAATGCGTTTTTCTCGGAAAGTTTCAAAGATATTGACCTGAAACTTTTAACTTAAGCTTTTTACCTTTTTTTTTTCAATTTTTTGTATTAAAATTGTTATTATTTGTAAATGTATTTACTACAAATTGCGTAAAGGCACTTCTAATGACATCCAATTTCAAAAGAAAGGTGCCACGCCCATTTTTTAATGGGGCCCCCATACAAACCAAGCGCCCATTTTTCAGATTTTGTATGAAAATAGTTCTTATTTATGGATATATTCACTCCAATCTGTGTAAAATCACTTCTACTGTTATCCTATAAATATACTACCGATATGATAAGGATCGAGCCACTATAACATATAGACCCCATACAAACTCACCTTCCATTTTTTTCTTTTTTTAAGAAAATGATTAAAGTTTCGTGTGGCGGGTATTTGAGCTTCGGTGTTACCGAAGTTAACGTTTTCTTGTTTGTTTTGTT
Source organism: Leucophenga varia (assembly GCA_018903435.1). Lineage (NCBI taxonomy): Eukaryota > Metazoa > Arthropoda > Insecta > Diptera > Drosophilidae > Leucophenga > Leucophenga varia. The sequence continues at coordinate 693,707 of JAEIFJ010003052.1, read as the reverse complement.
TTGGTTTTTATGAATCGATGCATTAGGCAAGTCTTACATAAATATTTTGAGTTTCGTGCAAGAAAAGTGTACCGGATTGTTAAGGATTGTCCTAACTTCTAATACAATATTGTTCCTCAATTTGTATATAATACGGCAATATTAATTATATTTGCATCTTTTTGCTCGTTTCAAACAAAAAAACTTTTAAATTTTTCAAGTGGCCGTAAGACAGATGTCCTTGCATATTGGGTGTACAAAATAATTATTGCGAATCTTAATAAAATAAAAACTGGATTCTTTAGATCGACTAGTATCAAGTATTTTTCTTGATAAACGAAGGTCACAAAATTTTGCATCAGAGGAGATAAAGCGTTTAGTATTATCAACTATTGAAAATGATAATAATAAAGACGATATTAATACCAAAATTTTTGCAAAAGCAATTTCAAAAATTTCTGCAAAAAAAAAAATTTGAGTTTGGGAGCAATGTGCATATGTGTCATGAAGATCTTGAAATGAATTATCGCACGTTTCTGGTACAACGACCTTCACAACATTTACGCAGCAATCGAGGGTCGACGAACACGATTGAATTTCTAAGAAAGAGATTACGCTGAAAATATTTTTAAAAAGCGATAAAATATAAAAATGCATTTTTTATAATTTTTATAAAGTTTCTTTTTTAATTTGCATTTTATAACATTTCAGTTTACTTTTAAATAACTTAGAGAGCGGTTATTGGCGTTGTTTCAGTTTGAAAAAAAAAAAAAAATGGAATTTTTAAAGTTATTTTATTTGTTAATTTTTGTAAAATTCTATTTTGTGTATTGCAATTCAGCTCAGAGCCAAAATGCTTATTCCGAAGTTGAGGAACGAATTATAAAATTAGAAATGGAAAACTCCGAGTTACGTTTGGAAAATGCACGATTAAAATTGGAGATTATACATTTAAAGTAAATTTAAATATTTTAAAAAAAAAAAAGCTATTGGTTCATCTCATATTTATTTTTCTAGACACGATAACGATAGAACTTCAACATTGGCGAATTGTACATCTTTAGCTGAGCGTCTTAATTTTTTTACGGAAAAGTAAATTGAAATTTGTTTTTAAATTTTTTTTTTTTTTTGTAATCAAATATTTTTTTGCTCATTTTAGTGTACATACATTATGGGAAGATGTTCAACCTTTAAAGGAATATTTCGATGAAGTGTTACAAAATATACCCGAAAAGAAATTAAATCAAACGACAAAGACAGAAGAGAAAGAAATTAAAGAAAAATCTTTGCCGAAAAATTGTGCTGAAGCTGCACACGGATTGAACGGTGTCTACAGGATTGAATTACCAAATTCAGGACTTGCAGCATTTCCAGTGGTTTGCGATGCTGAGACGCAATATGGTGGCTGGTGGCTTTAATACAACAACGTTTCGATGGTAGCATTAATTTCTATCGCACCTGGGCAGAATATAAAAATGGTTTCGGTACTATTAGTCTTAATAGTGAATTTTTTATTGGAATGGAAAAATTGCATAAACTAATTACAACGGAATCATATGAATTATTGATTATTCTGGAAGATTTTAAAAACGTAACGAAATGGGCGAATTATGATAATTTTTTAATTGGTACCGAAACTGAGAGATATGTTTTAAAAGAAGTTGGCACTTATAGTGGCACTGCTGGAGATTCTTTATCAAGTCTAAAAAGTTTAAAATTTTTCACATATGATAGAGACGATAGTGGTTATGCAGTAAAACATAAAGGTTCTTGGTGGTTTAGCAGCACGCTTTATAGGTAATTCTTTCATTAAATACTATATACGAGTACTGTTGCATAAAAAAAAAAATATTTTTTTATTTTAATAGTAATCTCAATGGACTTTATATTTCTGATGGAACGAATGTAAAAAATGATGGAATGGTTTGGGTCAACTTTCATGGTAATTATTACTCTCTTAAGTCATCAAAAATGATGATACGTCCGAAGTCTGTGCTGCCAGCGATTTGTAAACGATTTATTAAAAATTAATACAATTTTAAAAAACCGTGTGTGTTCGCCCTATTTTTTTCCTTTGTAGAATGCTAAGAAAAAACACATTTCACCTTCAGCCATTGTACAAAAAAAAACTCACCAAAATATGTAAGCAGAATCGAAGGAAACAGTGCTGGAATACTAAATTTGGCATAATTGCATCATGATCAAAAAACGAGAACTTCAAAAATATTTGTATTAAATTTTTTTTGCAATTAATAAAACTAATTTAATAAATAAATTTATACTTATTCTTTTATTTTATTCATTTTGTACTTTTTTTTTTTTTATTTTTCGGACAGACAGTCGTCCAAGCAATTATTTTCAGACGTTTTAAGGCCAGAGGGAATGAACTAAAAACAAGTCAATCGGGTGCCAAACCAATTGAAGCCGAAAGACGTTGAAAGAGAGAGTTTAGAAAACGGTAAGAGTATACCGAGTGTCACGAAAACGTTATATTGTAACTCGATAACTCAGTATTTCGTTCGATCAGATAGGCCTGAGCAGTGGTTTATAGTATTTCTAATGAAGATTAAAGAAAACATTGATTCTCTAAATCGTCGAATCGTTTTTTCGAGCTGGTATCCGTCAATTGACAGAAGCATGGGAAAAAATATCGAACGACATTTTACAAAAAGAATGGGGAAAATTTAAGAAAAAAAAAAAACAAGGAAAAACGTTAACATCGGTGGAACCGAAGCAAAAATACCCGCCACATCTTGATTTAGTTTACAATTTAAGAAGGTATACATCGAAGTCAACAGTCCCACAGAATCAAAGTTTAATGGAGTCAAATTTTAACCTAAGGACAGAATAATAAACATTGCTCCAGAAGAAGTAACAGGTATAACAAAAATGGGTATAAATAGTGCAAAGTGGGTTGTATTCTACTTTTTATACACGCCACACATAGTGTGAAGGGTATTATCAGTTTGTCGGAAAGTTTGTAACGCATTCAAGAAGGCATCGGAGACCCCATAAAGTATATATTATTGATCAGCTTGACGTGACGAATCGATTTAGTCATATCCGTCTGTCTGTCCGTCCTTCTGTCTGTCAGTTTGTTTATTTCTACGCATTTATTTTCGGTGAAGGTATGAAGATATTAAGCTGAAATTAGGATTTCAACGTTGAAGATGAGTAGTATTCCGGATGAGTAAAAAAATTCTAAGATACGTAATACTACCCGACTAGCTTGGAGGAGCTCTATATGGGATACAGCTAGTGCGTTTAAGCTGAGCTTTGAAAGAAAAGCCACTTCAATAACAGTATCCCATCCGCAGACGTGGAGTTTGAACGACGAGGAATTCAAAATATGGGGGAAAAATTGTTTGATGAATAAAAGGTGGCCAATGGTTTTTAATTTGTATTCCCAAAATATATAATTTAAAAAGTCTTCAATGCTTTCTACGGAGGGTAAGAGTAAAAAAATAATAATACTTCAAACAACCCTACAAATAGTTTAAAAATTAAAAATTAAATTTAAGGTTAACAACCTTAATATAAAATCTACAATATTTCATCAATTCAACAAAGAGATAATCAAATAAACAAACTTAAATAACAAAACAAAGTCCAATTATATTCGAAACAATATTGTATTAAAAAGGTTAGCTCCTCACCTTTGTACTAAATTGAAATGTGTTATAAACAAAAGTTGGTAAAAGGGTTACTGATGTAATTTAAACTTTACACATTAGGCACATTAAAAAAAAAAAAAAAAGTAAAAACTATTTATTGATGTAAGGATAAAAAGTAATTTGTATAAAAGCAATAAACTTTAACCTATAATTAGTGTTGATACTTGAGATACTTATGTAATATAAATAATTGTTAAATAAATGATTACAAAAATAAAAGCGCGCATGTCAGAATGAAACATCAAATAATAATCATGCAAACTAACAGACAGACGGACTGACAGAAGGACATAAAGGACGAAGCGGCATAGTTTAATGGCAATTTGTTACGCCTAAATGTGGCCACGCGTTTATTAGCTTTAATCTGAATGTTGATTTATTTTATTATTTTTTTTTTTTTTACCACATTTTGACAGAATAAAAATAGTAAAACACGCGATTTCGTGACTAACTTTATGTTTTATATACTGACTGACATGAGGAGTTCTTTCTTGATTATAGCCAACTCGTGGCACATTTTTGGCTGAGCGAGCACCCTTATTTTGCATATTATTTAATAGCGTTTATATTTGAAGGGTGCCACACTACCTGTCCTTTTGGTAATTAACTTTTCAACTCAACTTTGTACACAGAGAGAAAAAGTTAAGCAAATTGTTAAATTGACAAAAAAAACTTAATTCAAAAACACATCGTGAGGTCTTATAGAAATTGCTCATTATAAGAACAAATTTATCTTAATTTGTGAGCGCATTGCATTTGTTTTAAGTACAAAGAGTATTAATATTAAGAACAAGATGTTCTCAGATCAAGAACTTTAATTATATTAAGAACGAATAGTACTTTTATCAAGAACGAATAATATTTATATCATCAATGTATTGTTCTTATATCAAGAACGAATTGTATTTCTAATATCAAGAACGAATTATATTCATATCAAGAACGACTTGAAGCTAAATCGATAATAAATTATATTTATATCAAGATCGAATTGAAAATGTATCGAGAACGATTTGTTCCAATATCAAAAACGAATCGTATTTGTATCAAGAACCATTTATACTTATATCAAGAACGAATTATGTTTATATCAAGAACGAATTGTGTTTATATCAAGATGGAAATCTATTTGTATCAAGAACGATTGGTCTTGATACAAAATCTGATTTTTCCTACTATTTATATAGAGATCAAAACGTAGTTAGACAAATCGTTTTAAATTTCCCGGGCATTAGGAATCGGGCCATTTTTTTCATTAAGTTGGTTGGACCTTAACGGACATCTATGTCAAATTTTGAGACCATAACTTCAGTAGTTAATGAGGCACCGTGTTTTTAGTCAATAACTAAAAACGTTTTTCGATCTTGATTTTCGATTTGCTTTGGCGTGGTTTTTACGGTCTCGGCTTCCCTTTGACACGTTATTCACTTGATTGGTTCACAGTTTCAGTGTCGTACGTAGAAATCCATGTCTCATCGTCAGTAATAATGCGTTTTATGGCGCTATGATAGTCAGAAGTCATGGTTTCACAGACTCTAATATGACGATTTTTTTCAAACAAATTGAGTTGTTTCGGTACCAAACGAGATGAGATGCGCTTGAGACCTAATTGGGCTTTCAAAATGGATTGAAAAGAACCAAATGACACTTGGTGATGTAAAAGTTCTCTAATTGTCAATCGATGATTTTTTGAGCAATAAATTCTTGAACTGGTTGACGTGGCTCTCATCGTTAGACGTGGATCGTCTTCCACGCGATCTCTGCCTTCTTTGTATAATTTGAACCATGTTAGTTCTTGGAACATTCGTTCTCATGTCAAGAACCATTTGTTCCTAATTAACGAAGAGTTAAAAATGGTCAGATAAAAAGAAAAAGCACAAATATGAGAAAGCCTAAATCACGTTTTTCAATACTTTGATCTCTCCTTTTGCAATTTAAGCTTTTGAAACTTTTGGCCTTAAAACAAGCAGCGATAGCAATATTCGTCCTAGATTTCGTATGTTCTTAGATCAAGCATAGTCGTGCTTAACTTTCTAACACCGTTTTTCTCTCTGTGTAGCTTATGTTTGCTGCCGAAAGTAGTTTGATGTCTCATAAAAAACAACTAAAAAGTTTATTGCAACTTCATAAATGTAAAATTAATTCAAGGATTTTTGAAAACTTTTCAACACTTAAGATTCTTGCGGCATTTCAAAACTTAAAGACTTCAAAGACAATGCAAAAACGTGTTTTCATTATGCATAGAAGAAGAAAAAGGAAAGAAAAAGTCAAAACTTTTATAAAATTTAATTGCCTCATTTTGTGGCAAAGTATTTTATTTCAAGTTGGTCAAAATAATTTGATTTGTCGAAGCGTTTGCAGGTAGCCTATTTTGGGGGTGGCATATGTCGTGATTTGAAATTCCTTTCATTGTTTTCCTTTCATTTTCTCGTGCCACCTTTTGCATACGTTAATTCAAGTGGAATTAATTGTTTCCGGTGTTTAAGTTTTTCCGCCAGGCAAAATTTTCTTTTTGTTTCGTGTCTTGTTTAGTTGTTGACTTGCGGTTAGCCAATAAAAACATTGGCCTATACTTTAGGCGCTTTCCATATTACTCATCCCATTCTATGGGTACTTTTGCCTTTATACGTAACATTTGCATGTTTTGTTAACTTTTTATACTTGGCTGAATTTTTGACTTTACTATTTGATTTGCAGCAGCGTTTTGTGTGTTGTGGTCGTTGATATTGGTCGTTGAAGTTACCTTCTCCAACGTCCTTTCATTTTGTTTGCTCATTCATTCATTGTTGGTTTGTATTTAATGAGGTTAGTCGTGTGTAGATAATTATTTTTGATTTCCTATAAATCGTTTTGTCATTATTTATAAAACAAGGACATTCATTGGTTTAGTTTATTTTAAAATATTTAAGTTAAATTATTCTTTGAGGTTAAAAAAAGTTGCCACTAGAGAAGATCGTCAAAAAACAGCTGTTGCTCCAGGATCAGCCCATAAACTCGTTAACATTGAGTATTTCGAGATGTGCTAGTTCCAACAAAATTTTAATTGCGTTAGAGATCCCACTAATTCGTAAAAAACAAAATACATAATTTTCTAAAACTTTTGTCAAAAAAAGAAAAACGTTAACATCGGTGTAACCGAAGCTTAAGTTCCCGTCTCATAATAGCCTGAATCTTGCCATTTCGGTAGTGTTAACTTGTGTGGACATTATAATTGATTTTACCAAATTTTGAATTGAATTCCTTCAGAAATAATAAAACTTTTTCGTACAACAACTCAAAAATGGGCACTTGGTTTGTATGGGGACTAAAGCTAAAAATAGGCGTGGCATCTTGGTTTTGTTATTGGATGACATTTTACCCAATTTAGAGTAATAACAATAATTCTCTAACCGAGCTTAAGTCATAATGCAAGTTTTATCTTGAGGCTTTGCAGTAGATGTGAATCTTTTTTTGATTATTGATAAAAAGTTATCCGTAATATTACATGCCCCTTCAATTCATTAAGTGATCATCCATGGTTTTCTCATTATTGAATCGGGTACCGATCGGCTACCTTTCCGAAGAAAAAAGACATTAAAAAATATTGGGAAAACTTCTTACAGACAGATATTATGCATTGGATACTTTTACCCTCGGATCCTCTCACTTATAGTCTACGTTAAGAACCTCCAAAGAGAAATAGAAAGTTATCGTCAGCTGATGCGGAGCTAGCATTAGGAAATTCTAATATTTGTTCGGTATCATCAGACGACTGCGAGACTGACAGCGAATATGTAATATGTATTTTTTTTAAATATGATAAAATATAAAATAAAATTAAAAACAAATTTTAAAATTTTGTTTGTTTCAAAAAAAAAAAAAAACAAAAAGTTATTTTTCTGAATTAGCCCCGATTTTCCTTAAACAAGATTTATTCGGAATCCTTTCATTTTTTTTGAGGTTTTTCGAAAAATATGACGGCCATTTTGGATCCGACCCCAACACCCGACCAAAACATAATTATCCAAGGTTTTGTCAAAATCATTTAATTTAAAGAATTTTGGCCAGATTTTTTGAAAAATCGGACACTGTGCGTCGAGCTGATCAAGAATGTATATACATAAATACTATATGGGGTCTACAATGTGTCTTTTCTTCGATAACGCGATTTTCTTTATCGGTTTGATTATTTAAAAAATCGTAAATCGGTTCTTTTACGCAAACGCAACTGCAATGTAAACATATAATTTGTTTTAGAGATGGGCAAATTTGTGGGATACGTTGAAATCGGGAACATTTAAAAATTTGAGGAAATATGTGTGACTTCTCAACTATCCGAAAAATCTAACAGATCACGAAATTTGGCGTGGTACATGAACCTGTTTTTGGGAATTAAATGTGAAATAGTGTTCTTTTACTTAACTTGAAAATGACTGCAAATTTTTAAAACCAGCCAGGAAAAGCCATTTTTGTTTTTCGTAAACGGCGAGTCGGTCCATTTCAATCTCCAATTTTTTTACGTTTCATACTTAACTATTTAAAAATCCATTAGACGAAATTCATATACTTCTCACTTATGTACAAACTTACTTAAAAATCGCTAAACAATTCAGCTATTAACTTTTGCGCAAAAAGCTGTCAAGAACAAATTAAAGCCCGCAGGCAATATTAGATTCTCAGATGAATGTGTATGAATCGTTTCAAAGTCAATTGTGAAAATACATTCATACAACGAACATATGCAACCAAAGCACCCCTGCGTCGCTTTACTAAGTATTAAATGAGTTGACAGCTCCACCCAACTTTTACTACTTTACATGTTTGCAAAAAAAAACTCTACAATTGACTGTCAGAAACAATAAAAACGACGACGACATGGAAAAGACGCAAGCAAACGTAATGCAGCAAATAATGAAAATGACATGCAGGGAAAAATTTTTATTTTATTGAAAAATTATAATCGAATTGACAAAAGACACCTGAGGCCTGCGGGCTGCAATGAACATACACGACACAGTGCAAAATGGGAAAAAACACCCAATCAAGTTGGCAGCGCTACGCTGGGATTCGCTATGCAAAAAAAAAAAAATAGTAATTGAATTTGACATTTGAGTGTCAAAGTGAAAATGGTTTGAGTTCGAAATTGGGTGGCGCGCGTCTGTTTTTTAGGTTGTGGGTGTGGCAACACACGTACATACTTTTTATTTATTTATTTGTTTTATTTTTCAAATAAGTAACAAATGCAGACGACGCATAACTAATTGAGAAATCTGAGCAAAATAATTGTACAATTTTGTTCGAATGTCTAAATGCCATTCATTATGAAATAGCTAAAAAAAGATACAATATCTCACACAGCAAACTTTGAAAAGAACTTAATCCACTGATTGCTAAAGACAGAGAGTGAGAAAAAGAAAGCAATATCTTTATAATTACCTAAGGGAATTTCTCGAGAATAATTTGTGCGGCATTGGCCTTCATTTTACTCATTAATGTTGAATTTTTTTTCTTTTTTCTCAAGTGTTGACCACAATAACCGAAAGCGTCTTCAGAACATTCGCATTGAGATTTAATGAGTCAGATAACTAAAAAGCCAGAAGGGAGTTTGGTACCAACAACACAAAAACGAAAGCTATCATCAGCAGCTTTATTTTTCTTTTTTTTTTTTTTTGCGTTTTATTTTTCTAGAACATTGAAAATTCTTATTGGTCACAATTTATATATGAAGACTGTGGACACGTTTTGAACATTTAATATGAGTTCATATTAGAGCAGTAAAGATACACACACACAGCCATTCTTAATTCCATTACGTGATATAATTTAGGTTACGCCCCGGCATGTCTACAAAACGTTAATGCGCAAATTTTCGAATTGAATGAACATTCATTTTCTTGGAGATTTTTCTTTGTTCTACGATTTTATTTTCTTCGGTTTTGTGGTTTTTTTTGGAATATCCTTCAAGTTCTTCTTGTTATTCTGCACAGATAACGAATTATTGATACTCAGCTAATTTTCCGTATAAATTGCTGACTGCACAAAAAATTAAGAAATTAAAAATTTGTCAAATAATCTCTGCTGACAATGCTTTTTATAGAAAAAAATATTGCTTAAATTAATCGGTATTGTACAGAACAATTTTAGGAAATGATTACGAGGAAACAAGTCGAAATGAAAGTGTAAGCAAAAACTGGAGAAATCTAATTTGGGTCCTTATATGAATTAGGAAATTATTGAACGTTTTAAAAATGGGTGGAATTGTCAAAAGGTGAAAGGATTGAGAGTCAAATATTAAGTTTACTCCAATGCTAGAATGACCTACGGTCTACTGTTGGAAATGGAATATTGTAATGAATTATAATAATGTCATGTAACTTTGTTTCCCTTTAAAATGGCATTTGGAAAATAATTGGATACAATGGTATGAATTAAAGCGTCCTATTGAGAAAGAATGACTCATATATGTACTAGTTGGTCTGATAAATAATCTCCTTTTTTTGATTCGGGTGATCGCCAAAAAAAATATTACTTCTATCATGTCAGCCATTTTTTAGGACACACTATTATTTGAAAAGGCGAAGAGTACAAAAAAAAAAAAAAGATGTATAAATGTAATGGTGGCTTATGCTCCCTCAGACTACAGCGTCAAATTTTGGTTCCTAGAATTTCTTATATCCGTATTGGTTGATCTAAGGCACTCCGATGCAGTTGTGATGTGATAAAAGTCCATGATAAGGTTTTAGCTGATCGTAAAGTGAAGCTGTGTGCATTGGCAGAGACCACTAAAATTACTTACTAAAGAGCGTATTACCCTTTGCGCTTCCTCATCCGGCTTACTCTCATAATTTGGCTCCCTCCGCTCATTATAAGTTCCCAAATCTTAAGATATGGCTCGCAAATAAATTTAAATTCAACTCGAATAAAATAGACGACCTATTTAGTAGAGTTTTCAGAATCGTATTATTTAAATGGCATAAAGAAGTTGGAAATTCACTGGAATCGTTATATTGACTTAAAAGAGAATACAGCGAATAAAATAATCGAATTTTCTGGAAAAGCTATTATTTATTTTAAGTGAGGCTAGTATATTCTAGATCAGCATTGAAAGGAGTCGCATTTAAGAAATGTCCCTTTGTGCATACGCCCTGCTCCTGAGGGAACCCTAACCCTCACCCTAACTATACATTCTCTAGATATATAGTAATAATGGAAGAGTCTAAAAAACAGTTTTTTAAGGATTTCTCAAAAACGATCCTCAAGAAAAAAATTTGGTGGCAATTTTTTGGAATCTACAGCTCAAAATACATGATAATAGGTTAATGAGAACCCAGAACCTTTTTGGCTGTAATGAGCTAGTACAAATAGAGCTTTATGGCTTGAAATTTTTGTCGATATCGGGAAAAGTATTACATACAAAAATATCTCAGGTCAAGGCCTATCGAACCTCATATATATGTAGATATTAAATAATCTCTAAGAGGCATTAATATCTACAAAATGTCTGAACAGCTTTTGAACATTTGTGTCTTTGTGACATTTTCGGACTTTTGCTCAGATATTGACAGGACTACGAGTTTAAATTACAAGAACAGTTTTTGGAACTTTTATCCAAGAATTTCTCGAAATCCTCACAAAAATTCTAAATTTGCTTAAATATATTTTTAGTATCTTTGATTATAACCATTCTCGATTTCATACACAACACACTACTAACCCCTTCAGTATTCAACGGTATCTTTCAAATTCTTTAAAGTATGACAACCGATTTTGGTTAACTTAAACCTCAAATTTATTTCATTCACAATTCTGCTGTCTATAGACGAGGGTGTCTGCGTTAGTCGCCAGAGACTTGCTTGAATATTTTTTAATGGCCTTAAAAGTAGAATCAATGATGTATCGGTAAATCAATGAGACCGTTGTGTAAAAGGGTAAAAAAAATTTAAAAAGTAATAAAAAAAAAAATTCCAAAACAACCCAAGAACAAGAAGACAAGATACTAAAATAACGAAACTCAATGATCATAAATATTATTCAATTTTGATATGTATTCGCATTTATCGGCGACAAAAACCGATTTTGTTGCAATATGAATGCGAAATTTTAGGCAGAAAACAAAAAAAAAAAAAAAAGCAAATATATTTTTGACTTCAGACAAGAGAAAACGTTGTTATAAAAGCCGCCAATACACTGACGAACAAAAATGCCAAAAAAGGGATTTTCATTTTTCACACAAACACCAACACACACACCTAGAATGCAGATGTGGCACAACAAAATGATTCAGTTAAATCTTTAGAACACAACAAAAACAACAACAACAAAAAAAGGTGTCAAAGAAATTGTTAAACAATAAGAAAAAAAACAGGAAAAAAACAATGAAAAATTTTTACTTCGGTAGAACCAAAGCTTAAATACCCGTTACACAATACTTTTAATAGTTTATATGTTCACCAGATGCTTAGATTAAATTTCACGATGAATTTGGCAAATTTGTTTGGAGGGTTTATGTTATATTAGGCTGATCCTAACCATATCGATAGTGTTCGCTTAGGCGGACATTGAGAATTGATTTTACCAAATTTATATTGGAGTTCATTTAGAAAAAAATAAATATTCTAATACAAAAACTCGAAAATGGGCTCTAAGTTTGTATGGGGGCTATGCCTAAAAATGGGTGTCGGATCTTGGTTTCGACATTGGAGGACATAAGAAGTGTTTTTAACCCAATTTAGAGCGAATATATTCATAAATAGTACCTATTTTCAAACAAAAATTCGAAAATGGGCGGTAGATTTGTTTGGGGACTTTACCTAAAAATGGGTGTGACACCTTGGATTTGACATTGGAGGACATATAAAGTATTTTAAGACAATTTAGAGCGAGTATATTCATAAATAATACCTATTTTCATTAAAAAAATTGAAATTGGGCGGTAGTTTTTATGGGGGCTATGCCTAAAAATGTGCGTGGCACCTTGATTCTGACATACAAACTGCCTAGGACCAAAAAAAAAAACTTAAGTTTCAAATTTCATATCAATATCTTAAAAACATTCTGAGTAAAACGCATCGCAACAGACAGATGGACAAACAAACAGACAGACGGACAGTCAGACAGACGGACAAACAAACAGACAGACGGACATGGCTAAATCGATTCGTCTCGTCGAGCTGATCAAGAATATATAATATATACACTTTACAGGGTCTACGATATCTGTTTTAATGTGTTACAAACTTTTAGACAAACTGTATATACCCATTCACACTATAAAAAAACAACAAACGTCGGGCAACATTCAAGAAGTTTTGTTAGCATCCAAAGTATCAAGTCAAGCGTTGCGGAAAAAAAAAAAAAAAAAATCAAGCAAACTGTTGCATAAATGAAATGGCAAAATGTGCAAAATATTTATTTTGCCACCAGAGACAGAGACACGCTGTCTGGCAATGCGACTGCCATGTCGCGTAGCTTCATTTTATAACACTCAAAAGCCAGTTCATATGTCCGTCCGTCCGTTTGTTCGTTCGTTCGATCGTTTGTTCTTGCTCCATTATACTTGCACAACGACGCGTCACTGGGGACAGCCGCCAGCCAAGTGAAGCGCTTTACCGATTTAAGCAATTCAATGGCCTCCACTTTCAAGCTTCATATTAGCATTGGCCTTGCCTTGCATGTTTGTTAAACAGCTGCCGCCACATTTACCGCCTTCTTGGTTATTGTATTGGAGTAAGGTGTCGTCGGAGCTTTGTATTGTACCAACTTAAAAAACAAACAATAACAACAAAAACAACAACTACAAAGTTTGTATTATTAGCAAAAATGTTTGTTAAAACATCGAAAACTATTTGAATTTCTTGTTCGAAGCGATAATCTTTTGCCTGTTGAAATATTAAAATAGTGCACATCGTTTCGATCTCGATCTTACTTGAATTCAATTCGTTTTCGATACGAGCTCCTGACATTGTCAACTTCTAAAACTTTATACATAACATACCTACATACTATATAGTATTCTCGTACATACATATATTCAATGCTTGATCTCTTGTAATACATTTCCTATAGCATTTTATGCAAAATATGATCGAAATCTGTGCAATCTGTTTGCATAGCAGTTGTGGGTTCGGTTCGAATAGTTGCAGTTCGTTTTGGTATTCAGTGGGAAGCTTGACAATCATATAAATTTATGGAAATTTAATTTGCACACTGGACTGAAAGTGAAACAAAAAAAATTAAATATATATTTTAAAAATTTTTCATATAAATCAAATAGAATCTTATGGTGGCTATGCTTCAAAATGAAACAAGCATAAGAAAAAACATTAACTTCGGTTAGAGCGTAGCTCAAATATGTGACACAGAAAACTTGAGTACCTTGTATATGATCAGCTGTGGCGTAGATACTATTTCGTAAAGTGGATGGGTAGCGGTTCATTATCTGATACAAGCCAGCTTTATACTCCATATTAGGGTTTATGTACGAAGCAAATGTGTAAATAAGAACTCTGTGTATTTTTTTTAATCGAAAAATATTTAATGGAACCGCCGAGCCCCTGAAGTTTCCCATGTATTATACATGGGAAAATAATTACTTATTCGTAGATTTAATGTAGAAACCTGGAAACTAAATATTTTTTAACCGGATAGCAATGTTTCTCTTCATAAATGATCATAGAATAACATCAAATCATTGAATTTGTCAAATATTTTTCTTTATTTTATGTCAGTGAATTTTTTATACTAAAAACTCAATGAAATAACAAAAATTGTGATAGTCCTCGAAAACGACAATCGCCCCTACGAATGAAGCGTCCACAACCCAGCACATTACTAAACTTCCCAACTGTTCTTTGATATTATAACTAGGAAGAATACGTAAAAGTGATTGGTTCTCCGTTAGAATCTCTTCATCAATATTGAATGCAAAATATGGATCTCGTCAAGATCAGTTAGGCTGCTAATCTGGCCTACCTCATTGGTCACAATCGTCTGAGATACCATCTAAACAAAATGGGCTTGACCCCAGAGAACAATAGTGTAGACTTCATATTATACACACATTTTTTGCGGTTTTGGCCCGGGCTAAATTCAGTCTGTTTAATCGATGTTTCATCATATCTGACCATATCAGAATCACCTCGACTAAGATTACTCTTCTGCTTACTAAAAAAGCGGAGAGAATTATTTGTCTATTAACTTAACCATTTTTATACCCTGTACCCAAAGGGTAAAAAGGGTTTATTAAGTTTGTGCGAAAGTATGTAACAGACAGAAGGAGGCTAGATAGATCCTATAAAGAATATATATTCTTGATCAACATTGGAAGGGGAGTCGAACTAGCTATGTCTGTCTGTCCGTCTGTCTGTCCTGCTGTCTGCCGTATGTGCGAGATTATCTCGGAGACTATAAAAGAGAGGGCCATCATATTTGAATCTTAGTCTCTCCTTAACTGTTTTTCTCTAGACCCATTTTAAAGGGTACCCCCATACAAATCTACACTAAAATTTTGGGTTTTTGCATAAAAACGACATTGTTTTTTATTTTAGGAAGTCTAAATATAGAATAAATTATTTCTATGATAGTCCCAATAAAATATCCCAATATGTGTAGGACCAACATAATTTTAGGTATAGCCCCCATACAAATATACCCCAAATATATGAAAATTCAATACAATGAGGTATGGTAGTAAGATACGACTTAAATTAAGGTACATAAAGATTGGGTACAGGGTATCATACTGTCGATCATACTCGAGTTCTTTCTTGTTCTTGTAGACTTGGGTACAATAGACTCCAATGGAGGCGCAGAGCCCTTAAATCTCGAGTTTCTTGTCATGTTCTTATTTTACTCTGTCAAAATTGGCTAAAAAATGTCAGAGTTATTTAATGTTCATATACCGAAAGTCTTGATGGCTCACCCTGTATACTTTAATATGGTAAAAAAAAATATTTTATTTATGTTATTGCACTATTCAAACCACTGTACGCATATCGAAGAGCATATCCATTTAATCTAGCTAAGCAGACGAAAAAATATGATTACTGTTTGTACATACAAAACTCTCGCTCAGATCGGTGAGTTTGTTGAATAAAAAAAATATAAAAAAATACGAAAAATAATATCCAGAATGTCTGACGAACAATTCCATGGCATGCCATGGCCTGCAATCCAAACGATTTCGATATGTTAACGCGATGTCGTCGTCGTCGTCGTCATCGTAGCGGACATTCATATTCCAAAGCGTTTATTCTATACCGGATTGCTGCACAGCTACTGATCTTGTTACCGATTTCAATTTTTTGATGCCGATTTTGACTGTTTGCTGCGACTGTTTACTCGATGCATGCGCGTTGACAATTCCCTTGAAAAGCTTCAAAAGACATAAATTCACAAACAACGCAGCGAGGGGAATAGTTGAGGCAGCGTACAGAAACTGTGCGGCGGTGGCGGCAGCAGCACGGTCAGAAATCAGATCGAACTGACTTCTATAGTCAATTCAGGTGGAAGGAGGAGATGAAGTGTGTGTTTGTTTGCGTTTAAGCGTTTTACTGAGCCATTGTCACTGCATGCCATACATACCTACTATACTATGTATGCTTGTAGATCGTATGTAATACTTTATTCATTTATTCCAATAATAATAATGCAATGCAAACATTGATTGTCATCGATTGTCATTGCGACAGCGCGACAAAACATGAACAGCAGCAGCAGCAGCCCATCGCAACGCAACGCATCCGCGTAGAGCTGAGTACTGAAAAGGACAGCTGATCTGATCCGAATCGTTTCGATTCGATTCATTTCGTTTCGATTCACAAGCGAGTCTCATCAAGTCTTTGAGTGAAGCACGCGCATGAATTCGTTTGCTTGCGCATATTTATCACACATCACTTCTTTTGGTAGCGAACCGACGACTACATACAATGATTATGATGATGACGATGACTACGATGATGGGAAACAATGATGATACATTGTTGAATTATAGACGAGGTTTGTTTTAAGAATTTTTTATTTATTTATTACATCGGATCATTCCATTTTGTAGTAGGCACTTACATTTGGCTGTAAAGATCAATGCAAAATAACTATTTTGAGTTTACCAATAATTCCCAGGTTTAAATTTCGGAAATCCCCTGAGCTCACCAAAAATATTTTCCAACCATCTTTCAAATGCGCCAAGACATTGGCTTTTCCGCTTTCAAGGCCATTAGGCTCTGGTTCAAAAATTTTACAAATCGCGTATTATTGCTCACCTAAAATCAAAAAAAAAAAAATTGGTTACAAATCTATTTAGGGTCCCAAAACCAAATTTCAGAAACCCCTCACACACATCCAAAATATTGTGAACCATCTTGAACCTCTCTAGGTCTTAGCATCCCAGAGATATGGCTTTTCCGGTTTTATGTTTCCTATTAGGCCTCTGGTCAAAACTTTCCAAAGTCCCAGAATCTACAGTAAAAATTTTTAGCTGCCTATTTTTAGTCCGAATTTTTCTTGATTCAAAAACATATGTTCTTAATACAAAGATCGATTGTTCACGATTTAAAGAACGATTGTATACTTGATGTAAAGAACGATTGTTCTTGATACGAAGAGCAATAGTTTTTAATAAAAAGGAAAATTGTACTTGATACTGTGAATGACTGTTCTTTATAGAAAGAACAATTATTCTCGATGCTAAGAACGATTGTTCTTGATACAAATAATAGTTGTACTTGATATAAGTAAGGATTGTTCTTGATACAAAGAACTATTGCATTTGATGTAAAGAACGATTGTTCTTCATACAATGAAAGATTGTCTTGATACAAAGGATACCTTTTCTTGATTCAAAAAAAAAAAAATTATCTTAATACAAAGCACTATTGCTGCCTATTTAAAAACGACTGTTCTTGATATAAGAACAAATATTCTGGTATTAAGAACATTAAGTTTTAAGGCAAGAGTTTTTCATAGTATGGGAATTTATTATATATTATGTACATACATGAAAGTGTTCCTCTATAAGAATTTTTCTAGCTTCAACTATGGCTTTAAAATTAATATCTATATTTTTTTCACACAAACCTCGCATATTGTATATAAATCAATGCATGTCGTTTGCACGAGTTATGCCCTTTTAGGGCATTTTTGATAGGTGACAGATTTTGCACCCTTTACTCTTTGTTTTTGCTTTGAACTTCTGTCAGATTTGTTGCTACAATTTATGAGTTGCTGTCGTCTTTTTTTTTTTTTTTTGTTGTTGCTTCATATTTACATTAAAAGTTGAATCCTATATAAAAATGTTTTTTATTTATTTTTTTTATATTTACATTTTTTTTTACATATTACTGTATGCAACATTTTATTTTAATTTTTAATAAACTTTCATGTAATTGGTTTTTATTTCATTGCTTATTTTTCTTTCAACTCCTCTCTGCTACTTCTTCTCCAATATATTTGTGTGTATATGTAAATTTAAATAAATTCAATATTGCATTTTCACGCTAAAATGCTTCCAAAAACAGATTTTTCATTTACACTTTCTGAATGGTTGTAAATCCGGCTTATGTATCCCACGGGCAGTCGGCATTGATTCGCATTGCAGTAAAAAAAAGCTACGTCATTTGCCTTTACCAATTTTAACATCATTTACTGTATCAAGTGTAACCTTTTCATCATCATCATCTCTAGCACCAATGTTCAATATTCAGTATCCTTTTGGCATAAAAATGAGAGGAAAAAAATTCCATCAGCTCAAACGAAATTGACTTTGATTCTGTTTTTAATACATTTTTGAAAGGCTCGCGCTTTTGCATTCAGTATTCTCTTTGTACCAAAAAAAAAAAAAAAAAGGCGTTTACAAATTCATTTTCACACGTTTTCTTACTGTAGCTGTTATCCTTTCATTATACATACACCTTACAAATAGTGTGCATAGTTCAAGAGAACTACCAATTACACCTACGTAGACTTCATATACAAATCATGCATTTATTACTCATGAGTCCACACCACTACTCACTTTAATCGAATTGTAAGAAAATCTTTAATTATATTGCTGAGCACATACATATACATGTGCAGTGTATTAAGACTTCGGTGCAATTGATTTGATTTTATTTTTCATTAAAGTTTTTGTAATTACTGAAAAATTCATCAGAATGAATAATCCAATATGAAACGAATAAGCAAAAATCAATCAATTTACTGCAAATTTTTTTTTTATGGAAATTTTGCGAAAAATAACTTAAAAGAGCTTCAAAGTAAACGAATTTAACTTTTGGAGTTTACTATTGTATATGTTAGACAACTTTGGAGCACTGCTTCTGAAACCATAATTAAAACTCCAGTAAAAGATTATAGTGTAGAGTATTAGAGAAGTCTAGTGGATCACTGAAAACTGAATATACCTGGTTCACACTATGATGACTGGGATAATCCATAACATCGATACTGAATTTTTACTAGAGTAATAAAGTTCGGAAAACACGTTACTAGAACCGGGAAAAGTAGAAAACTGGGCGGTGACAAGTATTTTAGTTTCAGGAATGAAACTAGATCCAATAATCAAAGTACACATATGTACATTTCACATCTGGGTCTTGCAAGGCTCAGCACGATCAAGTCCGATTTTAAAAGTGGTCGCTCATCTTAGGGATAGAGCTATTGGCTTCAAATTTAGTTAGGATGCTTCTTAAACCACTAAAAATTTATACGGAATTTGAACAACTATAAAATATAGCATTCATATCCTAAATTTAGTTTGTAATGTATTAGAGGAGGAGATCCCTTAGAGTATATGTATAATTGATCCATGATTCATGACCGTCTGTCTGTCCGTCCGTGTGAATGTTGCAATGCGTTTTACAACTTGCAAAGTTGTAAAGATATTGACCTGAAATTTTAAACTTAATTTTTTTTGGTCCTAGGCAGTTTGTATTTTGAAACCAAGGTACCATGCCCATTTTTAGCAAATAAACCTAGCGATCATTTTTTGAATTTTTGGATAAAAATAGTTCGTTTCTGAGATCAAGTTTTTCTTGTCTTAGTTTTCTTATACCCTGTACCCTACCCTCTGGGTATATTAAGTTTTTGAAAATGTATGTAACAGGTAGAAGGGAGCATAATAGACTCTCTAAAGTATTTGTATTCTAGATCAGCATTGAAAGAGGAGTCGATATAGCTATGTCTGTCTGTCTGTCTGTCCGTCAGTCTATTCGTCTGTCCTGCTGTCTGCCGTATGAGAGAGACTATCCTGGAGACCATAATTGAAACTTAGACTCTCCTAAGCGGTTTATCTCTAGTCCCATTTTAAGAGATATCCCCAATACAAATCTACCCGAAAATTTTGTGTTTTTGTGTTAAAACTTCTTTGTTTCTTATTCTAGGAACTTCAAATTTTTTTATAAATTATGCCTTTGATAGTCCCAATGAAATATTCCAATATGGGAAGGACCAAAAATATTTTAGGTATAGTCCCCATACAAAGGAACTCCATTTTTTGAGATTTTGTATAAAAATCTAAAACAATAGAAAGGTACTAAGATAAGTCTAAGGTACATACTGATTGGGTACAGGATATCTTGCAGTCGTGTATACTCGACTTCAGAGTTCTTTCTTGTTTTCTTGTGTCTTCTTAAAAAGACAATCCTACTCTACACATATTATTCTAAGATTGATTGGTACTAGAAAGGATTTATTAGAAGAGTTAGCGGTCTCACGCCATGATAAACCAGAAAACTAGTATACCAATCTCAAATGTACTGAATTTTTTTTGTTAAAAAAAAAAAAAAAAAAAAAATTCTTCATCATAAATGGCATAAAAATTGCTAAAAACAAAAAAATCAAATATTCAAAAGGCAAAAAAAAAAAAAAAAAAATTGAATCAGATCACTCAACAAATCAGCAACGGAGCAATCATTATTATACAGTAGCGTGTTAAATTTATTTATGACCAGCGAAATTATGGGGTTTTCTACCTTCAATGAAGTATGATCTACATTCATTTTGGAGGCACATGGACTGAAAACATATTCTATAATACAAAAATATCTTTTGGCAAACGAAGACTACACACAATCGAATTTTGTTGTTTTTGTCATTTTAATGTGGATTGAATTTTAATTTCTGATTTTTTTGTAAAACTTTCAAAATGCTCGAATAAAAATGTTTGTCAAAATTTTAAAAAGCTATGGTACGTTTTATTGAGGTTGTTTTTTTTTTTTTTTTTTTTTTTTGCGTATAAAATTTATGCCAATTTTGCTCATAAAAAAAACATTCGGAAAGGCGTAAAAAATGATCTGATTTATATTTGACACAATTGATTTAAAAAATATAAATAAATTGGGTATGAGTATGAGCTCTGATACATAAAACATAAGCTTAATTTTTTTTTTTTTTTTTTTTTTGAAGAGCCTCCAAATTGAGGTTGTCGAGTGTCGTCTTCGATTTTGATTATAAAAAAAAAAAATTATTCAATTTGAAACTCGATTAATGTGAATTGCTGTGCATACAATTAAAATTTCAATAAGCAAAGCAATCAAACAATTTTTTATTTATTTATTTATTTTTTTTATTTTTATTTTGGGGTGTTGACAAATTATGGCAACGCCTCTTATTCGTATACGAATGGATTCCATACCATACCATACCATATCTTGCATTATTTTTATTTATTCGTAAAAAATAAAGGAATGCGTGTCGTTTTATGTCAATATTCGATTTAAAAATTTTAAACGCGTTGCCTGAGAAAGTTGAGTTTTTTTTTCTTTTTTTTTGCATCTCGTGTTTAAGATGCAAAAGATTAATGAAACTGTTGCATGAAATGAATAAAATAAAAAAAAAAAATAAATAAAAAAATAAAACACGTTAACAAAACTGTCTTTAATGAGCTGATTTCTGTGAATGATATTGTCGCAGAAAAGAGGAATTAATGAGAAATGGCATTTTAGTAAAATATTAAGTAAAAAAAAAAAAAAAAAAAAAAATAAATAAATAAATAAATATATATGTAAATCGAAATATATCGAAATAAATCGAAATAAATCGAAATAAATCGAAATAAATCGAAATAAATCGAAATAAATCGAAATAATTCGAAATAAATCGAAATAAATCGAAATAAATCGAAGTAAATCGAAATAAATCGAAGTAAATCGAAATAAATCGAAATAAATCGAAACAAATCGAAATAAATCGAAAATAAATAATTGAAAAGATTCAAGCATTTATTTTGAATACCACCGTGCTTTGATAATCGGCAAAGATCTACGTACAGTCAAAAGGGCTTTTGAAGAGATTGAAGAGATATCCCGATCAATGGGACTAGCGGTGAACGAAAGTAAAACGAAGTACTTGGTATACTCTTTGCAACTATGGGGAATTTTGCCGTCGAGATTGTAGAAATATAAGTGCACTTGGGCTCTCAAAAAAAAAAAAAAAAAAAAGCAAGAGCAATGATACCAGCCTAGAATTTAGACGAAGAATTACTATGGCTAACCGATGCTACTTTGGTCTCTGTAAGCAAATGCGAAGTAGATTCTTATTCAGAACAACGAAAATCAAACTCTACAAGACGCTGATTATCCCAGTTCTGATGTATGGCGCAGAATCATGGGTCATGGCAGAGACTGACAAATCGGCGTTGGGAACATTTGAAAGAAAAATTTTTCGTAAAATCTTTGGTCCTGTCAGAGTGGACAACGGTTACCGTATTCGCATGAATTACGAGCTGAACCAGTTATATAACGACATCGATATAGTCAGTCGCATTAATTATAAACGATTGCACTGGGCTGGTAACGTGCTTCGAATGGATGTATAAGCTCCAGCGTGAACGGTGTTCGATAAGAACGTGAACGAAATAAGAGGGGCATGACATTGGGAATGACCGCCGCTGCGTTGGAAGGATCAGGTTCTGGAGGACGTCCCGAAGATAGGGATCCAAAATTGATATCGAGTAGCATTGGACCACACCAGTTGGGTTAATACCCTAAGTGATGCCAAGGCTTGTAATAAGCTGTAACGGCCACACATATATTTTGCTTTGACTGATTAAATTCCTTAAATTTCTGGCGGCCATCAAATGTTACATCACATATATCACATATATATATGTATAAGTAAAATAACCGTTTTATATGGTATAAATATGATATATTTTTTTTGATCAATTCGATAATTCGATAACAAGTTGTTGCCCTTGACTAGGTGTTTTTTCAATTAACCTCCTTTTATATTTTCGCTTTCACGTTCAATAATAGTTTTGCAAATTGCCTAAGTAATCGAATAAAGCAAATTCAGCAAACGATAATTAAGCATTTCACATACAAAATTACTTATTTCCGATAACTTGATCTTTTTTATCGGTTCGATTATTTATTTAATCGCAAAACGATAGTTTAATATAGACGTTGAAGCATTAAAAAAAAATGGAAGCTGCTATAATAAATCAAAAAGCGTTTAAAAGTTCTTTGAATAATTCAAAAGTCAAAAAAATATGGTCAGAAGACGTACAAGAGCGTTTTCACATGTTAAAAGCCCATTCTTTGGCTGGAAAGCTAAAATTCTTTCAACGTTTTGCAACGATAAACCAATGTGAAGAAACTTATCTTGGACTGATCCCCTTTAAAAAAAAAAAAAAAATGATCTACGCCACTGATGATCATACGTATGTGTGTAAATTATTTTAAATTCCGTATGACATGTATTTGAGCTTCGGTTCCGCAGAAGTTAACGTTTTTCCTTCGTTTAAATACATTTTAATTATTCAAGCAGAACCATGCGGCACACAGCAGGAGCTCCGGTTACCACTTGACGCAGCCAGAAAAAAAATAGAAAAGTGTCACAAACTCGAATGCGTTTCTAATTAATGTTACACCATATAAAAAGGTGTTAAAATGACAAACAAACCATAAAACGAAGATAAAACTAGGCTAAGACTTTGAGTTTATGACAACAAACAAAAAAATGCAAAATAGTTTTAACCCCAAAAAGTATTTTAAAGGAAAAAAATATGAATGCACCCACTGAACAAAAAAAAAAAGGGAACACCAAAACAGGTGCTTGATGCAGCAAAAGTTGAAAAGGCTCAGAGCAGAACCTTATAAGGGATGATCGAACACACAGCGCAAATGAGTAACGCAATGTGCGCTGATGCGCGTTTATCAAGTTGTCATTGATAACGAAAGGATAACGAAAGGATCATATGAAATACATTCATAAGGAAAAGAATTCAAATGAAATGGCTATGAAAATAAATTAACGATTTCAAAATGATACCCTTTCGTATGAGCATGTGCAGCCGTAACGTCAATTAATTCAAAAGTATTAAGGACTGCAAGGACTAAATAAAAAAAAGAAAAGGACATGTGAAAAACGTGCTACACGCGCCTAATTAATTTGTGCCTCGCAAACATTTCTTTTTTTGAATTTGTGTGTAATAACTGCATTTTTTTTTTGTATTTTTTGTTGATATAAATTCATTGTTAATGCGCATGCGCACAACTTTTATCGCATTCAGCACTTCCTTAACTACCGGACATATACCTTCACATGTATTATAGATATTCATATAAATATTTATCCTGTGTTCCGGTGTCATGTTCACACAGTTGTACATTTTTGAATTTATTTAACTTTGCGTCTGTTTAAGCTTTTTATATGCAGATCCTGCGGGTTTTATTGACTGTTTAGATTGCTTATCGCGCTCTTTTGCAGTTTTTTCGCGCTGTTTTACAGTTCCTTTTTCTCTTTCGATATCCTTGTATGTGCGTTTTGTTTTGGCTACCGGCATTTAATGTCATTTTACTGATTTACGATCATGGCAGGAAGTAAATGTGGGCGTTTAGTATTAAAGCAGGTGTTTGATGTTTAATAAAGAAAAAAAAAAAAACTAAATTTTTAATAAATTTTCTTCTTATTTAGTGTTTTTGAGATGTAAGCGGAATGCCGGGATCAGTTGGGCAGTTGTAAAAAATGACGTGATGAGCGGAATCGGAAAAGAAGGATTGGAAAATTGGTATAATTCTGATATTCCCGAAACTTGATATTGATTTCAGATATTAATTTCAGATTCAAGCAGCAAATTTGATCTTTTTACGATAAATAAAAAAAATGTGTTTTATACAGAAACAAGCTGAATTACCCGGCCTTGCGCGGGTATCATAAATAGTTATTTTAAAATATTTTTGTGACACCAACCATCATTTCCAATTGCTCACTATTCCAATTAAACATACTTTCTCTGCTCCATAGTTTGGATCGTTTTTTTTTGGTAGGTCGGACCAGAAAAACAATTATAACTCGAGAATGGCTGGACCGATTTTGTATTTCAAAATTAACTAGCCATCATAACTCCTCCCTGCAGCTTCCCCTGGTATGGTAGTCGGTCGAGCCGTTCTTGAGTTATGGAGTGCCAATCGAAATTTACACTTCTTTTTATACAAATAGATTTTAAAACTTGGAGTACGATCGTATGTAGGAATAGCAGAAAAAATAATTGATTCAATAATCTGATTAAACGAAATAACCAATATGACTAATTTTACGATTAATCGTGACGTTCCTAGTTGTATGGGAGCCATATAAAGTATCTGTCTGGCTTGAGCCAGAATATTTTGACACATAGTGTAAACGGGTATTATCAGTTTATCGGCAAATTGGTAGTGCATTAAAAAACATTTTGTAGATCCCATAGAGTATATATAATCTTGATCAGCCCGTTGAGACAAGTCGATCCAGTCGTGTCCGTTTGTCTGTCTGTTTATTTCTACGCGATTCATTCAGATAATCTCTTTCAGTTGGTTTCAAATCTTTCAAGTTTTTGACACAGATTCAATAAAAAAAACAGAAAAGCGATTGAAGTCGCGGTCTTTGAAAGAAATATGTATTACTGTGGCGACTAAATTTTTTGGAGAGTATGCAAAGTCTTATCTCTTTCACTTTTTTTACCAAATCTCTAGATAAGATATAAGAGATTTGAAATTAACTAAATAAGATTTTGTGTCGCACCCCTGATTTGTATCTTTTAGGAGCCCCTCGGAATGCTTCGAACATTGACAAACCCCCATGCCTTCTAGGATTATCACCAAAGCCATCAATGATTATACATAAACTATAATATCTTAAGTGAAATCCGTGCCAAATATGGTGTTTCTAGATTAAGTAAAAAGCTTAAAAAAGGTTGACAATTAAATATTTCGAGTAAGCTTATATGGGGTTATGGAAATAAAAGTTGATATTACTGATCTTCAGAGGGTAAACATGGCAGATGAACACATTGGGTCATAGCTATTTGGATTCAGCTTTCATATGTTGATCAAGAATAGATATGCCATATGGGGTCCGTCATATATCCTTCTGCCTGTTACTCATATTTTTATAGACTATATATAATTTTCAGTTTTTCAGATAAAGAGTTGTGTATAGCTTGGAGCCCATGGGACAATTAAAAATAAAACGGATCCGGCGAAGTAGAGACAAAAAAAAATTGTATTCGGTAAATTTCAGATCGGGCTCAAATTTTTAGTCTCGCGCCCAACTCTAGTTTGTGTGTGGTCATTTACATTAGACATTAGCACAATTTATTTTATGCCACTCCTACTGAGTACAAAAATATAAATAAAGTAATGCCGCCAACGCCATGCAGCATGTTGCATGCAACGGCGACGATGACGACGACGATGAAGTATTGCGCTAAAAGAAAAAAAATCTCTACGGCATGCAAATTTTTCTTTATGAAGATAAATCTCGCCTAACTACCATTGATGGCATCATATTTAAGCCAAGCTGCAACAGGCGCTTTACTGCTGCTGCTGCTGCAGCTTGGCTTAAATTCCGCATAGATACGATTCTGGATAGCTTTCAATGGCGGCATAATTTTTTTCTCTCTTATAGAACACAACACGCTATCTGCTGCATACGTTCTTAAGTTTGTTTTGTAGTTGTTGTTGTTGTTGTTGTCTGACTCCATAATTCGAAGCCAGCCGTTGCCTATCAAGACGCTCATAAATCAAGCGCCTAATTAATGGTATAACTTTCGCGTTTCATTTGATAAAGCGTGAAAATTAGAACTCGCTCATGTTTATCAATTATAAGTTTTTTTTTTTTTTTTAACTTAATTTCTTTGGAGCTAATGCATATCTTTTTAATTTCTATTTAGAGTGCCTATTTGGCGGTTTTCGTTTGCCTTCAGCTTGGAGGTATTAGTTATGTTTAATCTTTGTGAGTTATTTTTCGATTGATGCTTATTTATCAAAATGATTCACGTAGTTAGAGTTTTTCAAATTATTTAAAGCTAAATTTTGTATATTGAAGAGCAATGATGCAGTTGAAATATTTTTATTGCTTAGAAAAATTTTGATAAATAAAAATATATTAGAACCATGCATCGATTAATTCGACAAATTGATATAATCGACACATAATCGACTCATAATCGACTCGAGTTTATGTATTGAATCACCGTTTGCTATGATGCAGCTTATGTATTTACTCGAATAAATGAATATACTTGAAACGATTATTCGAAGTTTCGGATATTCGACCGAGTGTTCGAGTATCCGATTAAGTTCTTAGAAATATCTGACACAATTTTAATCGAAGTCGATATATTCGAGTCAATCTGTAATGAAGTCAGTTATGGTCACTCGTTTGTGTACGTAGCAAATCACTTGAGCTAGTCCAAAATAGAAAAATGATGAGAGCACAAATTTTATGATATATTCGGGAGAAGGTCGTATATTTTTGTTAAATTTTATGGACGACCCAGTTCGAACTTTAGCAGACAAAGAGCACCCAAGCTTGTAAAATATAGTAACCAGATATATGAAAAGTTAAATAGGATGCCGCTAAAAGTTCGTGCGGTTTTTATTGTCATTTCGTTTGATAATTTGTTGCCATTTAGAAGGGAATTTCAATATTCCTCTTTCATAAAAGCCCTTATTGACAAAAAAACCTTAGACCAGAAACCAGTTTTATACCATCAAGGTCATTTAACATGAACAAAAGAAGATGATAATCGTTTGGTGTCAGCTCTGGACTATAAGGTATTATAGTAAATCCTCTCATCCGAGCTGTCGGAGCTTAAAGAGTATTCCCTTTCTTTTGCTTAATTCTGGTCAATTGCCAGCTTCAAGCGGTCTAGTTGACAATACAGGTCCGAACAAAGCGTTTGATCAGGGGGAAGGTGCTCATGGTAGATGATTTCCTGCCAATGCCAAACACTTCGTTCATTTAGCTGCAATTCAGCTGCCATGATTTTAACCCATACAATCCAGTTTCCGTTGATTTTCTAGACGATTTAATCGACATCGATTTGATATACAAATTGTATTAAAATGTTTTTTCTATCCATAATTAAAGTAGAGAATTTCAAACAACTATTTAATAAAATAAAAGAAAATTGTATTTAACAATCAGAAAGAAGCATAACAGAACCCCCTATATAGAAGGCAGATACGATCTGGCCATGTCTGACTGTTTGTCGTATAAATTATAAAATAGTTAGAAAAACGAAACTTGGAATGTTAACATAATTCTCGAATACCTCCTCCAGATATATTATACCATGTTATTTTGCTTATGGTCCATGGGATGATCCATTTTTTCGGTACGTTTAAAAGGATTAACATAAAATCTAATCAAATCAAAAACTATTTTGACTTGATAAAAATTTGTAGCGTATTATAATACACTGTAACTGAATAATTTCTTATTGTCATATTTTTTTTTTTTTGTGTTCTGTTTGGTATGAAAATTTAAATTATTTTGCATTTTTATTTGATTTATTTAAATTAAAATACATATTTTTTTCCCCAATGTCCCTTGAGTAATTTCATTAATTAAAATCGCTTTTAATGCGCATAACAGATTATGACATCAAAATGAGATTTTCCAATATTCACATTTTATTTTATTTAATTAAAATTTTTTTTTTCATAGCATATTATGCGGTTTTTATTATTTTATGCAGTAAATATATATTTTTATATTATATATTTCTGTGCATATTCAAGTGCATTTAAAAAATGTTAATTGGTTTTTATTTCCTTTTTTTTTTTTTTTTTTGTCTTTTTTTTTTTAATCCGTCAATCAATTAAAAAATACAACTGCGATTTAATTAATTAAATCAACAAAAGGCAAAATAATAAATTTTAAAAATAATAATAATAATTCGCAAATATATTTTTGCAATTTATTTTTCATTGAATAATGGGCGTCTCGTCTAACGGTACTTGAACGCCATTACAGACGCCATTATATAAATTCGTTCATTTTCTTTTTTTGTTTTTTGTTTTATTTTTAACTTGAATTTATGTAAATTTTCACATTTATTTTGCCACACTTTAAGGCTAAAAAACTTTTAGAAATGATAAATTTATTTTATTTTTGGGTTTCATTTTTCTTTTGGGCACAGAAAAATACTATTTGCTTTTATTGTTGTATTTTTGCTTTTTAATGCCAACTCACCATTCGTTCAACTTGGTTCTGTGCCTGTGGCAACAATTATGTAAATTAACTCTTTTTTATACACTTTAAATATATAAAATACGAAGTATATACTTATATAAATTTATAGCAGAGTTTGTAACGCCTTGAATGAGTTGTTGAGTATGCGGACAGATGGATATTTTTCTGGTAACTTTAGAAATTTGTCTTTGGTGTTTGTTTAGAACCATTAAAAAATGCAAGTCTGAAATCCCAAAGTCACTTTTAGGTGAAATTTTCATCTTCAACTTTAATTCAAAACAAGTGAGTAGCGCATTAATTATTCGCTTCAAGTGAAGTAATAGTTAAAATTATCTTTGGCTATGGCAGTCCAACTTAAATAGAGTATTAAGCAAAAATACAACACGACGGGACATTGAAAAACTTTACCTAATGTTTGTACTGACTATAACAAATTTCTACTCGAATATTTTATGCGAATATATAATGTTTTATATATCTTCAGATACATACTATATACGTGTATCTTTTTAAATATTTTATCATTTTGTTTGTAAACATTGCCTTTTATTCATGTGCATTGAAATGACGCATTTGTAATAAGTTTAATGTAGGTGGTACTTATGCTCACTAAAAAAAAGTATCTTAAGATGTGCTCAGACGTGCAAACATTTTGAATCAAATTATTATAATTTTCACATTATATTGTATTGAAAATAGTTTCAAATTTTATCGAATTTTAAAAAGTGATCGGAAATTCAACGAAAAAGTAAGTAAGTAAGAACAAATGTGATTGAATCGAAGGTGTACCACTCTCAAAACTCTTAATACTGCTCACAACTGAAACGTCTGAAGGAAGCAAAGTCCCAGAAACAGCGAATAGGTTAAGAATTGTGTACCATAAGAATAACACCAGGTCACACACAACGCCAGAAACCTCGTTAGCATCGTTTCGTGAATAGTTTTTAAGTATTTACCTTATTTTTGTCTCAAAGAAAGCCTTATGAAAATCTATATATACATATATATGGTTGTCAAAAATCTCCCTTCCACCTTTTTGTGTCTTTTGAATTTCGCGGCTATGGTCTTGACATAACTTACAAAACGACGGTATTAGTTTGAATCATGCGTTCAAAAGTTATGGAATTCACTAACGCCGAAATTCGGGCTATTTTGAAGTTTTCCTTCGTTAAAGGCAAATCCGCTAGAGAAACGTTCCGTGAGATTAATGGTGTTTTGGGGGATGGTACTCTATCACTTCGAACCGCGGAGGAATGGTTTCGACTATTCAGAGCCGGTGAAAACGACAAAATGGATAAGCCAACCGATGACGACGAATACTAATAAAATCAAGGAAAGCATCGAGTTAGACTGGCATGTGACATCAAACCATCTGCAGAAAAAAAAAACCTGATGTTTAGGTGCCGCATGATTTGACGCAAAAAAAACATTCTGAACCGAATCAACGCCTGCGATATGCTGCTGAAACGGAACAAACTCGACCTATTTTTGAAGCGAATGATGACTGGCGACGAAAAATGGATCACTTACGACAATACCAAGCGAAAACGTTCGTGATCGAAGGACGGTGAATAGTCCCAAACAGTGACCAAGCCGAGATTGACGGCCAGGAAGGTTTTGCTGTGTGTTTGGTAGAATTGGAAGGAAACCATCCACTATGAGCTGCTCCCATATGGCCGGACGCTTAATTCTACCATCTACTGCAAACAACTGGACCGCTTAAAACAGGCGATCGACCAGAAGCGTTCAGAATTGGCCAACAGAAAGTGTGTAGTGTTCCACCAGAACAATGCCAGACCACAAACATCTTTGGTGACTCGTCAGAAGCGACGGGAGCTCGGATGGGAGGTTTTATCGCATCCACCATATAGCCCGGACAAAGCGCCACTGCAGAATGGAAAAGAGCCGAATGAGCAGCCGAAAGAGGAGCCGAAATACCCGTACACCGAGTATACATATATTTTTGAGCAGCTCGAAAAGATCTCTGCTTGATGTTGTACCATTTCGTCGCTCGTTTTAATTTTAAACTTTAGCTTTCTATGGACTGTTTTTTTTTATGAACGCCATTAAAATAATTTATATTGAAACGTCCACTCTTGCAAATAACTATTTACTGCAAATGTTGTGTGGCGGGTATTTAAGCTTCGGTTTAATCGAATCTAAAGTTTTTCCCTTCGTAGTTTACGCCAATATTTTTTAAATTAGTCATACCTACTAATTATTTTATATTAAAAAACAAATTAAAAATACCGTGACACATTCAAATTGATTATTTTTGCAATAAAATTATAATAGTTCACACAGTCAGCTTCAAGTATTGCTATAGAAATTAGCTTATTAATCAATAACAATTTGCAATTTGCATTATCTGTGAACTATCAACGACCTTTAAACTTAATCTTTAACTTAATCAAAAACTATTAATTTGTCTGTCTGTCCGACTGTCTGTCTGAAACGAAATGGCAAAAATAAATGTTGTGGTTACTCAATAAACAAAAACAAGATAATAGAGAAGATTTAAACTAGATTTGCAATAAATTGCCAAAAACAAAATTTAGCAATAATATAAATTGCTTTATTCTAATTAAAATAAATAAATTTCAACGAAAAATGACATGGGAAAAATTATAATGAAAAAAAAAGCATCATAAACATTTAAATATAAATTAAATTAATAAAATATCTTGAAAAGAATTGGCAATAAAATTCCAAAATATAAAAGAAATCACAAAAAATTATGCATAACAAATGCGAAATCAATTTTTGAACATTTAATTTGAATAAATATTTTCCCACAGCGTAGATTTTTGATAGAGCAGCCAGAGATAAAGATTAGACGACCGATTTGCGTCAATATGAATAAAATAAATAATGCTGATAATAATATTTTTTTTCCGCTGATAACATTCAAATTGACTAATTTAAGATTCATAATTTCTAGTTTTCGTGTTGATTGGCGTTTCACAGCGCTTCGCATGAGTCACAAGAAACAGGTTCGTTTTTTTTTCAGAGATTCCTAATAAAATTTGCTTCATTCTTGAATTTTGCATGTGGTAAAAAGATGAACAAAAAAAAATGCGTACTTACGTGCACTTGTGGCTTTCATTTGAATTGCGTAAATCGTGTTGGCTGCGTGTATCTTTCGAATATGCAAAGCAGCCAGGCTTAGTTCGGTTAAGCTTAAGCCCAAAAGAAGTTGTCAATAAATCTGCTGTTTTGGCCTTGTTTTTTTTTTCTTTGCATTTCCGCTACCAGCAAAATATGCGTTGCATGCGAAACGCTCTACAAAAAAAAAAAAAAAAAAAAATAAAATAAAAAGTAAAACGCGAACTCGACAAACAGTAGTAGCCTCCATGTCAAAACGAGGTGATTTAGAATTGTCGAATTTTATTTAAATTGGATGCAAACATGCAAAAATTTTTTGTTGTAGAAAATCAATAAATAAGAAAATCACAAAAGTAAAATAAAAAATACAGATTTACTTTCCTTAAAACAAACTTTAAAATACTCTACACATCAAATTTACTCTCTTATATTAAAGAACATTAAGATTTTAGAATGTGGAATGTTATATATCATAAGTTATGGATCATAGCAGCAACTACTGTGCCCAAAAAATATTGTGAAATTCCAATTATTTGGAAAATTCTTTTTTTAATCCTTCAAGTCAATTTTATCGCCTTCAAATACTTTTCCCTTTTCTTCGGGACGGTCAAAAAGGGATTTTAGGGATGATCTTCAGCTCCATTTTCGCAGCGTCTTGAATCTGCTCTATCGTCTCAAACGGTTGACCCCGGATATATTGAGCTTGTTGAATAGCCAGAAGGCTCCAGATCAGAAGAATACGATGGTTCTGGAACGATATGAGTCGAGTTTTCATGGAAAAAATCACGAAAAAAATTGAAAAAAAAAAATTTTAAAATAATTTAATGAATTTGGTTTTTGAGCTTCGTCAATTGGTCGCTTAGGACGCTTTTCGTCTTCGATCTAGCCATATACGTTCGTCTATCCGTCTGTTTGCTTCTAAAGGTTTCATTAGGAACCAAGGTACCAAGCTCACTTTAAGGTATGGCCCCTTCAGAAATCTATCGCTCATTTTCGAATTTTCATATGAAAAAAGTTATTATTTAAGCATGTTTCCACTTCGAATTGCATTAAAACAATTCTAATTTTGACCCATATATACACAACAGGTCTGATTAATATCGGGCCACTATTACATATAGCGCCCATACACACTCCTGATTTTTCATGAACATTTTTATGTTTTTAGAGTTTTGTGTTACGAATATTTGAGTTTCAGATTCTATATTTGATTTATTAAGTCAAAATCTCACCCCTGCTATTCTCTTGGAGGCATTACTCAGTAAATACTTGTACGTAGGAGTAACACAATCATCAATTTCCAGGTGCATCGGAATATATAGAAAAATAGCAAAGAAACTAATTTTCAAGAGAGTTGAAACCACGAAACTCAAGACCATCGGACTCCGAGGGATTTTTTTTTCGCAAATTTTTAATTGAACAAATTTATTTAAACCAGGGCTGCAAACCGGTTTTGAATCGAACTGATTTTTGAAAGGTCTCCTTCGGATCTATAAAGAACGTTAAGTACTATATGGTTTTTTTTATCATAGCTTAAATTTATTTAATATTGATAATAATTGCTGACGATACATACTTGAAACACCTGATCCGAACCGCGGTTCCACACCAACCAAAGCTGGGTCGTGAACCGAACAAGTGACTAAAAAAACACTGCGAACCGCTGAACAGAACCACTGGGAAATTTTTAGTGGTTTGCAGCTATGATTTAAACACAGTTTTTTATAGTTTTTCAAGAACCTTAATAAAAAAAAGAACAGTTCCTTATTAAGTTCATTTCTTTACGATACAAGTCCATTGATGTTATAAATTTACTGCATGAGCTTCTTGTTTATTATAAAGTATGTTCCAAAAATGTTTAAAGACTCGTGTTCTTGTTCCAGAAAATATTTCATGCTTGTATCAAGAACTATTCGTTCTTAATACAAAAAAAGTTCAAAAATGTCTTGAACATTGCAAAATTATTTGGTAGGAGTTATGAATGTGATCCGAAAAAATTTGTGCCTGAATTCATACTATGTGAACTACTTTCGTCAATTTTTATTAGAATATGCGTTGCAAACTTTTTGATAAAACGCTAATACCCACTCTCATACGATGTGTGACAAGTATAATAAACAAATAAATAAATAAAAACAAAAAAAAAAAAAACCTTCGAATAAAGTCAGAATGCTATCTTGCATCGAGTAATACAGAACTGGATCATTCCAAGCAGTTCAGTTTTAGCAGCAAAAGAAGGAAGTTATATGTGGTGTGTTGTGTAAATGCAGCAAAAAGAGATGCAAAGAGCAAGGGTTATGATGTGATGTGAATGGGCTCATGCGTATTTGCGCAATCCCAGTGTGGATTTGAAGTCAAGACATCTTTAACTTTGTCTTAGCTGTTGATCAATTCTTCTTTTATTTTTTTTTTTTTCTCTTATGTTTTGCATGATCTTTATTTTATTTATCCAGTTTATTTTATATTTTATTTCGATTTTGATTTTATTTTTTTTTCATTACGAAATTGTTTTGTGCTTTGCAGTTCATTAAAATTTCGTTTGTGACTAATAAATATAAATTCTCCTTGTTGTGCTTTAAGGACATACATAAGCCATATGCAAATTGATTGTGCTGCAACGATAGAGTAGCATATTGTAGAGATACAAAAAAAAAAAAAAAAAAGACAGACAGACAGACAGACGGACATAGGTTAGTTTCATGTGCGGTATTTTATTTTTATTTTTATTTATATTTTTTTTATTTTTGTTTTCAAGATGATCGTGTGTTATGTTATTTTTTTTTTAGGTGCTTCAGTAGTTGTGTCTTATCAGATGCTGTGTATGTTTAATATATGTTTTAATTAAATTTAATTAAATTTTGCTGGTTGTTGTATTTATTTTTGTAGCAAATAAGCAGCACTTTAGTTTAAAATAAGTAACAATTCTATTGCGGCTCCGTTCCGTTTCGGATCAGCTGTTTGTGTAATTGAAATTCTTTTTGATGACATTTTTGTACTTACTTCTTTTTATTGCAGCG
The DNA here is from genome assembly GCA_018903435.1 of Leucophenga varia. Taxonomy (NCBI): domain Eukaryota; kingdom Metazoa; phylum Arthropoda; class Insecta; order Diptera; family Drosophilidae; genus Leucophenga; species Leucophenga varia. The sequence continues at coordinate 658,495 of JAEIFJ010003052.1, read as the reverse complement.
CAACCAAAGTTTGTAAGGGCTAGCATGAAAACATACTAAAAAATACCAGTTTTTTTCTTGATTGCATCGAGAAAAAAAAAGAAAACAGGGTTTGTATCGTCTTTATGAATGAACCGAATGTACCTAATGCATTGTCTCAGTGATATTTTAATTTACTTGAATTGTAGCGTTTTAAGAGAAACTGGTTTGGGACTCATTGGTTGAATGGTTTCAACGTTCATAGCGGACATAGAAACATTTTTACTTTTTTATACATATAGATAATATACGCTTCATCTAAAATAAAAATAAACAAGAAAAAACGTTAACTTCGGTGGAACCGAAGCTTAAATACCCGTCACACGAATCTTTGAATAGTTTATGTGATCATCAGTGTCTTAAATATATATATAAATATATATTCGAAAATAATTACTTTTTCATACATTTGTTCGAAAATAATCGCTAAGTTTGTATGGGGACTATGGCTAAAAATGGGCGTGACACCTTGGTTTTGTTACTGGATGTCATTAGAAGTGTTTTTTACAAATTTTTGTGAATATTCTCATAAATAATACCTATTTTTAGCTATAGCTAAAAATGGGCGTGGCAGCTTGGATTTAACATTGAATGACATTAGAAGTATTTTTACCCAACTTGGAGTGACTACATTCATAAATAATAGCTATTTTCATAGAAAAAGTCCGAAAAAAACGGTAAGTTTGTATGGGGGCTATTCCTTAAAATGGGCGTGGCACTTTGATTTTAACACTTGAACTGCTTAGGACTGAAAAAAAGCTTAAGTTTCGAGTTTCAGGTCAATATCTTTAAAACTGAGCGAATGAAACGCATACATACAGACAGATGGACAGACAGACAGACGGACAGACAGACGGACATGGCTAGATCGACTTGTCTCGTCGAGATGATCAAGAATATATATACTTTATAGGGTCTAAGATGTCTCCTTTAATGCGTTACAAACTTTCTGACAAAATGATAATACCCTCCACACTGTGTGACGGGTATAAAAATTACTGGTATATTAGCTTGCTGTTCCTAAAAGTAGGCGTGGCACTTTCATTTTATTTTCATACAGCTTAAAACCTTTTAAACTGACCACACATATTATTTTACAAAATGGTAATAACTTGGTAAACTTTTATTATATTTTCAAATTTTGATATACCTTTGGGGGAATATATGGTTTATTGGTCCTACTATATGTCATATACTTTACTGCGTTCAGCACGAAATGGAGCATAACCAAATTTTGTTTTTCTATTATGAGAAAAAAATTTTTTTTTTTTTTCGGGGGAGTACTTAAAATTTATATTAGGTTCTATCCAAATTGAAATATTTTATTAAGTCTATAATATGCACAATTTGTACTAAATTTTGAGTTTCTAGATTAGGTGCCTACCGATTAAGTTTTTATGTAAAAAGACAACATTTTGGGTAGGTTTGTATGGGGGTATACCTAAAAACTTTTCACACTGGAAACTAAATCTTAATAGAGGCAAAATTCGAATATGTTGTCTGTAACTCTTATAGTCCCCAATATAAATCATATGACAGAGGTACGGGCAGTCATTACTAGATCAACTATGTTAAAAATACTTATTTGAAAATGAGGACCCACGTGGACGAAGGATCGGTATCTCGAACTGGTATCGTCTGGCACTGAATTACTACCGCTGGTTCCAAACCCTACATGCGCCCAAGACCGACAATTGGCTGTACAACAAGTTATATATACGTGAACAAAGAGTTTCTCATAAATGTTACTTGAATATCTGCAGGTGCCCTACAAGTGCGGCACCTACATAAAGTTTTGGGTTCTTGCCTATTCTAAACTTGTGCTTCTCTGTCTCCCTTTCTCTTTCTATTTTTTGTCTATCACACTCCGGTGGCGAGTGAAGCATGTCAAAGGCTTCGCTAGATGCGCATCCTAAGTTTGAGGAAAACTTAAAAAAACAATTTGAAGAATTTTTCCTTTTCAAAATTAAAAGAATAAATAAATCAAATAAATTATTATAACAGTTACAGAATAATTCTGTTTCATAATTTAAACAACTTGTGAGGTCAGTTCAAATTATAAAAAAAAAAAAATAAAAAAAAAAAAAATTATGTATTTATTTTCTCATTGCGACTACATTTGGTATGCCACCAGCAGCTACAATACTTACATACGAGTATGTGCTGTCTGGTGCAGCTGAACCGAACCGAACCAAGTCGTGTAGCACCGCTGCGTTGCACAAATCACCGCAATGTCATATATGGGAATTGTAAGCGACCGTCAAAGAGTTATACTTGCAGCAGCAGCGCAAATATTATGACGCAGTAACGAACGCATTCAGTTAGTAACAACATAAAAAAAAAATACATATATAAATTGCAGCCAAGTTTAATAATTCACTTTGTGCTGTTAGCCAGTTAGCCAGCCAGCGTGTATCTCATAGATACATTTTTGTAGCGGCAAAGTTGAGTACTGCCTTCAAGACGATGACAAAGTCATACAAATCACAATTATGATTATTGCTGTGATTAAAAACTGTCGCCCAGGTTGCAACAATGACAATGACTGCTGGTGGTCAGCACGCCAGTGGCACTCAAACGGAAATCGATTCGATTCAACTCGAGTTGAGTTTTGTATGTCAATGTTGCAATTGCATTAATCGAACGAATCGACGACGACGACGACAGACGCTGTCATAGTTGCCATAAATATCATCTTTTCCAAATCTCCAACTGTGCATTACGCTTCTCATTCATACAGAATGGACTGCACACAATTGCAATTGCATAGCAGTTTCAGTTTTTCTCGCTTTTAAAAAGTTTTTCCTGGCTCAGCTCAGCACAGTTCAATTCTGTTCAGTTTATTTCATGTGCGCCAGCGGTGATTAATTAAACTCAGAGTCGTTCAATTTTGCTCCACTCCGCACATGATTTATAATGACGAATTTATTTAAGCTACATATTCACTTTGATGATTGCCATGCGCGATATAAGGACTGTCCAGCGTTGGCGGCGCTTTTGACGCGACTTTTTTAGCTTTAATTCAATCAATTCTTTTTTTTCATTTTTATTCTTTTACAAATTTTTTCTTCTAAATGCGCATGTGGCGCATAACATTTTTTTTTTTTTTTTGCAGTTTATATGATCTAGTATTGTAGTATCGAAAAAAGAGCTTAGAAGTTGTTTTGTATTGCAGCAGAAGCAACACAATAAATAATTTACCAAAGTGGAAGAAAAAAAATAAAATATTGTTTGCGCTTTGATCTTAATTATGAAAAGTGCAGCTGACAATAGACATAAAAAAAATAATGAAATTGATTTGTCTATTTTTTCAAGTTTTTTGATATTTAAAGGTTTAATGAGTCCATAATTTTTTGTTGTATGGCCTTCAGTAACGATTAAGTCATAATTTATGAACGATTAAGTGGGTCATCTGTTATTGAAGGTAAGTTTAAAATAATTTTTATTTAAAAAGACAGAAACTAAAATCACAGAAAAACAAAAAAATAAAAAAAACTAAAGAAATAATGGTATATAAGTCGTTATTATTCCAATCCGACTAACATTGCTTTAAATATTCCACCTTCGAATAAAAGATCTACATGAAAGAATCTGCTACCAGACATCTTCGGACACAATTATCCGATAAGTTGTCATCTTTAAAGATTCGTGTGGACAAACAAACGAAAGGTACATATATATACCGCTATTTTAGGACAACCAGATTTTAACCGAAGCTTATATACCCGTCACACGTATTTTTAAAATTGTTAATATGTTATCATCAGTGGCTTAAATAGAACTTCGAGATGGGATGGGACGGGGTCAATGGTCTGATGCAACTCACGTTGTGTGGGGCCTATGCCAGAAAATAGGAGTGGCACATTGATTTGATATTGAATGATATTAAAAGTGTTTTTACCCAATTTGGAGTAAAAATATTACTAAAATATTACCATTTTCATATATAAATTTGAAAATGGGTGGAAAGTTTGTATGGGGACTTTAGCTAAAAATGGGAGTGGTAAATTTGATTTGGCATTGGATAACATTAGAAGTGTTTTTACCTAATTTGGATTGAATACATGCAAAAATAATTAATATTTTCATACAAAAAATCAAAAAAAAGGGTATGTTTGTATGGCGGCTATATCTAAAAATGGGCGTGGCATCTTGGTTTTGACTTAAGATGACATAAAAAGAGTATTTACCCAATTTGGAGTAAATACTTTCATAAATAATAACTATTTTCGAACAAAAATTCGAAAATGATCGGTAAATTTGTATGGGGGCTATACCTCAGAGTGGGCGTGGCAATCTAAATTCAACATACAAACTACCTAGGACTGAGAAAAGCTTAAGTATCGAGTTTCAGTTCAATATCTTTAAAACTGAGCGAATGAATCACCTCGCAACAGACAGACAGACGGACGGACATGGCTAGATCGATTCGTCTCATCGAGGTGATCAAAAATATATATACTTTATAGAGTCTCCGATGCCTCCTTTAATGCGTTACAAACTTTCCGACAAACTGATAAAACCCTTCACACTATGGGTGGCGGGTATAAAAACATCTGAAATGTTTACACGAATCAATTACTGAATTATGACCGTAAGTACCTTATCCCGCGATAGGCTCACATCCGTATACAGTTACCAGAAACCAAACCAGAAGAGGGCATGGTAGACACTATAAAGTGTAAACATTCTTTCATCCGTCCGTCCGCCCGGCTGTCCGTTAAACCATCATATACGAAATTTGATTCTCCAAAGCCGTCAAGTGGTCACTTACAAAAGGTTTTTATCTAGCCCCATTTTAAGAGGTACAACCCTTTTAAAAACCTTACTCTAAATTTTGATTTTGCATGATAACATCTGTGTTATGTAATCTAGGAACTCTAGATTTAGTAAGAATTATGCCTACAATAGTTCGAATTAAATTTACCAACATGAGTCTTGGCCCTTTAAACTTTTTATATATAGAGTTGAATATAGGGTTTCTTGTATTCAAGCCTACTCGACTTCAGCGTTTTTCTTGTTTAATTAAAACTAATTCCAAAGAGTTTTCGAACTTTTTGCACCTTTTTCGTATTACGAAAAGTAAAGTCTCATGATTGGAAGTTGGTTCTGATGGTAGAAAAAAGTAATAATTCTAAATTTTTGTATTATTATTATTATTTTTATATTTTGTATAAATTCTAGCCACATATTCTAAGAAAAATAATAATTTATTGCAACATTCTCAAAACAATTTTTGAAACAAATAACAACTAATAACCTCTTGATAGATATTTATGACATAAGCTAATCGAAATCATTTACTAAAGATCATCAAGAACGAATTGTCTCCCAAAGGTCTGTAAATAAAACAGACCGAATGTCTGCCATGAAACAATATAAGAATCCAACAAAAATAAATAAAAAAACAAACCTCAGAAACGGAAAAAGTCACACACATTGGAAGAAAAAAAATTCTAGCGGTTCTTGGAGAGTTATGCTTTATAAAAATACAATATTTTTTTATCAGCCACAAGAAATCAGATATTTTGATATTTCTTCTTTTTTTCTTTTTTGTGTTTTTGATTCATAGAGCTAATTTATAGCTTCCTTTTGTTTTTTTCAGCGCTGCAGCACACGGGTAAGAAATTAAAAAACAAAAACAAAAAAATAATCAAGAATTGAATTTGAGACAAAAACTCATTATGGCAACCAAAGATCAATAAAAATATATTAAAATTTGATCTCAAGTACGACGCATTCTTGTGTGCTCTGCGCTCCGCTTTCGAATCATAAATAAACGCGCATTCTTCTTGATAAAAAATACAAATCTTTAAATATTTCGATTTATTTTTTTTACATTTTGTTATGTTCTACGATTTAGATCAGATTGTTCCATACGATTTATTTAGTTAGCAGCATTTTTTATAATAAAAACAAAAATAAAAAAAACTAAAATTATTAAAGTCTTAAAAAAAAAAAAAAAAAAAAAGAATTTTAACTTAGGAATAATATTTATTTTCATACGAATTAATGTTTGAAACAAGTTTTGTTTTTTTTTTTTGTTTTTTTTTGTGCCCTTCTGAGGTGCTAAACTGCATCTTCTGGTGCTACGCAGCATATACGTTTCTGTTGCTATATCATCGTTATACGATCTAGAAATTTTAATGATGTCAGTATACAAATTTCGTGAAGTTAAAGATTGAATTGAAAAAGGAGTTAAGCGTTCTTTAACTAAGTTAAATGATATTTATCAATGTTGGCGACATATTTTTTCGTACTAATTAAATTCATAATTAAAATTATTGTACTGCAACAGTTGATAAAGATTTTATAATGTATGAAGTAGACCGAGTATCTTTGAAAGGATAAAAACGTGAAAAAAAGGGAATATTTAAAAAATTTTTAAGCTATAAACATTGATCGTAGTTGTACGATGGAAACTTATGTTCTCGTAAGAGTTCCTAGAAAGGTTTTAACTCAAATTTTTTACTATTTCATTTTGGGACTTTCATAAATATTTTTTTTTTTCGAAAAGCGCTTTTTATGACAACTGGAAAATTTTAGGAGAAAATCGATCTCGACATTGACAGTTAAAAGGCTGAATGCTGTATTGAATATGGCATATGCTTAAAATAATGTATGAAATAAGGAAAAGATTTGATCTTCTACATCTTTGAAGGATAGTGCAATACTTGTAAATGGAAATAAGCGCCAGATCTGTGTTTTAAAGATACTTTAAATAAGCTCCAATCAATGCACTTGAAATAAATTTATCATATCAAAGAATTTTAGAAGCCACTCAAAAAATTTATATAGATGGAAAATGATTCCAGAAATTTGTTGGTCTCATAACTTTGTGTAAATTTTATTTTTAAAGCATATTTTTCGATATCCTTAACCCGTTGGGTAAAGGGCATATTACAAGTTCATGCAAATGTATATAAGAGGCAAACGAAGTCACGATAGACCCTACAAATTATATACATATATTCTTGAACAGCATTGAAAGGAGAGTCGATCGAGCTATGTATGCCCGTCCATCTGTTTGTCGTATGAAACGGACTATCTCCGAGGCTATAAAACGTAGAGCCATCATATTATAAACATGGACTCTCCAAAGACGTCAAGTGATCGTTTACGAACGAGTTTTTCCTAGCTCCATTGAAGGAGCTTTAATACAAACCAACACCAACATTTTTGCTTTAAATTTCTATTTCTTAATTTTTGACTTTTAATTTTATTATGGGTTATGTCTATGGCCTTTCCAAATAAATTTTTTCAATTTTTGTAAGACCCTAAAATTGTTAGATATACCTCTCATAAAATATACAAGTAATAGAAAGTTCAAGTTTAGAATGGCTTATTTTTATGCAAAACACAACAAAACATCTGAATTAGGTTTACATGGAACCACTATGGTTACAAAGTTATCCCCAGATTTGGATTGTTTATAAAACGTTAGTCAAGCTATAAGCTTTTTGTATCAAAATAAAGCTGATAAAAGTAGATAAAAGTATTATTTTATCTCGAAACGCGTCAAATATTGATTGGATTTATTTCTTTGAAGCCAAATTTTTTTTTTTTTTTCGGGATCATTTGACATAAAAACTCGGCCAATATTGTTTCCCACAAAACAAATTCGCCTCTTCTAGCATCATACAACTTCCGACCAGGTACAAATCCAGACACTTTATTGGAGATGGAACTCCTTTAGGATGGGGGAAATTCTTTTGTGAAAGACGTAGTTACAACATTTGTATTTTCCAGTTTGTTAATATATATTATCGCCTTTTAAATTTTTCAATTAAGGAACTAAAAATTAAGCAATAAACAAGAAGATTTTGGTGATGAAAGTTCCTAGTTTGCTCTTCCGGAACCGCTATTTCGTCTGACTTTTAAATAAGGTCATAACACCGTGCCGAATACAACGTTTCGAAACGATTGTGGAGATAAAAGCCGACATTGATAAACAGTTTAAAGGTTCAAACAAGGATTCACGTTCTGAAATATTCCGAAATGTAAGAAATTAATTTAAAAGCCTAAGTTCCACAGTCTTTCTATGTTATCTTTGCTATATATGTATCATCTCAAGCAAATTTTAACTGTGTTCTATATCTCTAAATTCAAAATACAATAGAATCGATTTATTTATTTTATTTGTTTTTTTTTTTCTAATAAAGTAAACCAAATGCAAGAAATGATATACAATAGTTCATACCTGTTCCAGACTGTCGCCAACTTTCCAACCTTAATCCGAACAATAACAGCAACAACAACAACAACAAGAACAGCACCCACAACAAATAATTCAATGTTACTATCATACACAATACTTTGGTTTTTATGCAAAATATGCGACAACTTGCTATGAGAAAATCTTCAAGAAAGCATGCAAATCGAGTTTTAGTTTTATATATTTTATTTTTTTTTTTTTTTTTATATAAAACTAAAATACATTTGTTTATGCTAAAATCATCCAATTAGTAAGATTGTTATTTTCTTGTGTATTTCACTGATGCAGCACAACTGATATTGTACCACTGGCTGACTGGCTGACTGGCTATAGACTGAGTCCTAAGTCTTTCGTATCGAAATGGGTTTGGACAAATGTGAAGTGTGCTGCAGCACTGGCATATGGAGAGTCTGTTTCTGTAGTTTTTTTGGGCCGTGGCTTTGCTGCCTTCTCTGACAATGCTCATTTGTTTGTATTTATGCATTCACAAAACAATATCAATTGTAATGAATTTTGAATATCGTTAAGGATATATTGTATTGAGCCTAAGGATGAAAATGTAAGAAGAACATTTTTTTTTTAAGTTTGTTTGTCGTAAAACAAAATGGAATGCATGTTCTGTTTCTGTGAAGATCAATGTGCGCGATATGAATATGGTTCCCATGCTCAAGTTATTCTTCTTATATTGGTAACAGTTGGCTAATTTGAAGCCAAACAAGGTTGCCAACTTGTTTCCGCTATAAAAAAAAAATAAAATAAATATATAAAAAAATATTTTGAATATGCAAAAGTTCGTTGGCGTCAAATAAACAAAAAAAAAAAAAAAAAGAAAAAACGTTAACTTCGGGGGGAACCGAAGCTGAAATACCCAAAACTAACACAACACTTTTAATAGTTTATATGTTACCAGGTGCTTAGATTAAATTTCACGATGAATTTGGTCAAATTTGTATGGAGGCTTTATGTTATGTTTGCCCGATCCTTACCATATAGAAAGTGTTCACTTAGGTGGACATTGGAATTGATTTTACCAAATTTAATTGAATTCATTCAGAAATAGTAAATGTTTTGATATAAAAACTCGAAAATGGGCGGTAAGTTTGTATGGGGGCTATACATAAAAATGGGCGTGGCGCCTTAGATTTAACATTGGATGACATAAAAAGTGTTCTTACCCTATTTGGATTAAATATATTCAAAAAAATAGGTATTTTTATACAAAAAATCGAAAAAAGCGGTTAAGTTTGTATGGGGGCTATATCTGAAAATGGGCGTGGCAACATTCTTTTGATATTGGATGCCATTAGAAGTGTTTTTACCCTACATTGTAGTAAAAGCATTTATAAATTAATAACTTTTTCATACAAAAAGTCGAAAAAGGGTAAGTTTGTATGGGGGCTATATCTAAAAATGGGCGTGGCACCTTGGTTCTGGTATACAAACTAACTAGGAGCACAAAAAGCTTAAGTTTCGAATTTCAGGTCAATATCTTTAAAACTTTCCGAGTAACAGCCATCGCAACAGACAGACGGACAGACGGGCGGACATGGCTAGAACGATTCGTCTCATCGAGCTGATCAAGAATATAAAAAATTAAAATATAAAATACTAAAAAACTTTTTGAATATGCAAAAGTTCCCGTTGGCGTCAAATATAACAAAAAAAAAAAAAAAAAAATTATATATTTAATTTCATTTGCTTTCATTGTCTGCTGTCTAAAAATTTAAACAAATGTTGCACTTCCTTGTCGCAAGTTGTATTATTTTTTTTTTTACTTTTATTTTTAAATATAAATAAGTTTGAGTTACCCACATATAAGTTGTTATTATAGCGGTAGTAACGCCGTTTCTCTTGAACGATCACGCTTCTGACAGCCATGAGAGTATTAAATCGTCGTCATCGTCGTCGTCATGATCATCGTCATCATCATTCGCCACCGCCGCCACCAATGCCAAATTGACGAAATGTACACGATCCATCGCTAGTTGACCTGACACATTCATCCATCTATCCATCCATCCATCCATCTCATCCATCCATCTCATTCATTCATTCATTTATTTATCCAACATTTTGCACATTCGCTGCTGCTGCCATCACCGCCAATTTTCCAACACGATCATCGTTTTGTATGTCATCGTTTGATTTGTCATTATCGTCATTTTGCCGCGCACTTCATCGTGGCATTTGGCACACCGGCTTCCCTCGCATCTTAATACACACACACATACATACAAGCATCTATATAAATATACATCAATCCGTCCATCCATCCATCCATCCATTCAAACCATTTGCTGAACCCAAAACAACAACATGAAAATTACAATGGTTCCGCGTGAATATCAGTTATTATGGTTATACTTACTCGTTTGCTTATTGTGTGGGGGATTTAGTGTTTTCGAATTGTTTTTATTACGAGTACATTAAATGGTTACTCATTGTGGTACATTTATATTAATTTGGAAAATATTGTAAATCAAAATATCAGGTCGAGTGAGCCAACATGATGCAATTATATCAGGTATCGTATTCTCTGCTTTTACAAAATTGTAACAAGGCCTTGCTCTATAGATTCGTAAAAGGTTAGAGTTAAGAAGAAATTTGCAGTACTCTTTTCACCACAGCTTGTGCTTATTCTAAATAAATTCACCAAAATATGAAAGCAAGATAAAAAGAGACAATAATGAAATGCGTTAGCTTGTATAATTATATCATGTAGAGAGCCGTAACGAGCATTAAATCAGTTATAAATTTGTGTTTATTTATTTTTTAATTTATTACTGAAGAAGTAATCAAAACCTGTATTATTTCTTAAAATTTGGTGTGTTGTTAAAGGACCTATAGCGTATCCAGAGCGGTTGGGAAGAGCCACAAAAGCGTTTTGTTTAGTGCAAGGAATTTTTATTTATTACATAATTTTAAATTTGAGCTTATATTTTGGTTAGTTTATACGTTAAAGAAAATCATAAGAGATACTTCGTCTTTCACAAAATAGTTCTTTCCATCCCAAAGAAGTTCATTCCTTACGATCTTGAACCACTATCAACTATAAGATTCGAAGTAGCACAAATAACATTTTATTCATTTACCCTTTATAAAATATTTATTAATTGATTTGGTTACGCATATCTTATGAGGTTCAGGCAACACCATACCGATTAGAATCACTTTTTTCTCAGTTATCCATTTGATGAAGCTTAGTGAAAACTTAATATTCAGTTAGTTGGCTAGTGTCACTAGCTCAAGCTACAGGGCTCTGTGAACACCTTAAAAGTAAAGAACAAAAAAAATAAAAACTCGGCCACCTATGCAAAATTACGGGCCCTTTTAATACAAAGGCCTCTCTAAAAATAACTAAGGACCTGACAAATTTTTCTCCTTTCCACTCCGCCCTCTTGTCGGACCGGGCACCAAGTTGCTGCATGTTTACTTTCAAGCATTTTTCCCCATCGTTTCAAGTCAAGATTTATACTTCTCTATGGTTCCACACTGATTACAATTAATTTATAAAAATATACGCATATTTCTGTCTATTGTAGCTCTCTTGATCTATCAAAGCTAAAAGCGAAGTGATAGGCCATGCGAAAGCACAGGGTTGTATCTTTAGAGTCACAAGAAAATTTAAAGTAGTGCTGTGTAGCGAAATACAACTCTGTGCTATCGCATGGCCTATCACTTCGCTTTTAGCTTTTACTCTGCCAGCAGCCTTAGCGTAAAGCCAAGTTATTACTCATGAACTAAGAAGATTCGTTCTATTTCTTTGATTTTATAGACTTATACGAATAATATCCATCAAAACCATACCGTTTCGTTTGATTCTAAATGGTTACTTTGTAGCCGATTACATTGTATGCAATACAACACAATCTGCAACCAACAAATCTGAACAACTGTCTTCATAAGTAAGAAGTAAATATTCAAACAAACAAAACTTTATTGTAGAAAGAATTCTTCTTTCTGAGTAGCAAGTAAAACGCTTTATGGCGTACAAAGTTAAAAAAAAAAAAAAAATGATTCGATTGAGCTAGAAAGGGATAAATTGAACAACCTCGCAGAGAAATATCTACTAAGTCTGTTTATTTTTTTTTCTTTTTCTTTTTTTATTTTAAATGAGAGCAATTTTCATATCATACAAGCAACCTAAACAACAACATGAAGTAAGTATAAGCATAATAATAGCCAAACGAAGACAACAACGAATGAATAACAGGTTCGACCCAAGTCTCAAAGAGTGCAGAGGATTCAATTGAGGGAATTTTTATACAGGAAAGCAACAGACAGACAGACGAACAAGTCAGAAGGTAGTAAATTGGTATAGAACAAAATTTTTTATAATATGAAACGCAAAACTTGACATTTAAATTATGGGAACAAGCATCATTTTCTGTATTTGGAATAAATACAGAGCGTGAAATATTTCCCATGTGATTCGGATTTTTTTAAAAATTAAATTAAATTTCTAGTTAAACAAAACAAAAAAAAAATATATATATACTTAGGTATATTTTCATGCAATTAATTTATATGATTAAATAAACAAATTGGATTATATATTTGCTGTTAATAATATTTATAATGAGTTTTTAAATAAACAAAATAAGTTTTGTGAAAATATACAAAAAAAAATTGTTTTTTTTTTTTTTAAGAAAACACATTAAAGCGCCACAATGAAAATATTCAGACTAATTTAGTTTGCTTATCAAAATAATTTTAAGAAAAGATTTATATTTTTTTTTTTTTTTTTTATGCTGACGTTTTATATAAATAAATTATGAAATTATCACACATTTTTTTTTTTTTTGTGAGCGCCTGCTGTGTCTTACTTGGCACACTTTCTGGCTTCTTCCTCTTTAAGAAGTAATCTGTAATATGTGAACTGAACCGCATTGGATCGACCAACGCAATCACATAATATGGAGCATAATTTGGTTGGGGCATTGGTTGCTTTTCGGACTACAACTGGCGCATCTCACCTGCTGTGATAATCGCTTGATTAAAGATGTTTTAATCGCTTATTACACGCCTTTAATTGCCCACCGCTGTGCTTAGGTTTGTCTCCATACTACAGATTGTATGTCTTGGGTCTGCTAGTTTGCTTAACTTGTTACGCATTATAATCATTTTATATATGCTTGTCATTGTTGTTTTACTATGTTGCAAGTGATAATGTTTCGAAAGATTTATTTGTATATATATTTTTTTAATTTTGTTAATAGATTTTCGAATATAATTAAGACTTTTATTGTTGATTGTACTTTTTCATTAATTTACATGTGAAGCATTTCAAGTGAAAAGATCAAACTAACAAATTTATCAATGGAATCAGCCAATCTAAAATTAAAAAACCGGTTACTTCGGTAGAATCCAAATCATTTCGCAAAGGGTAATGGTCAATACTCCCATATAAACATTTTTTTTCCCCTTCCTTTCCCCCTCCCCCAAACCCCACCCCCCCCCCCGCGTTTTTTTTTTTCGATTGATTAAAGAAAAAAAAAGGGCGGCTCCCGGCGGGTGGGGTTTTTTTTTTTTTTTTGGGGAGGGTTGGTTTTTTTTTTTTGGGTGGGTTTTTTTGGAAAATTTTTTTAAAAAATTTATAAAAAAAAAACCTTAATTTTTTTTTTTATTTATTTTTTTTCATTTTAATTTTTTTTTTTTATTAATTCCCCCCTATTATTTATGGAGCTAATGGCTTCAAATATGCTACAAATGCATCTTATATCGAACCAAAGCTTCAGAATAAAATGTATTGAGATCGAATCCCAAATTTCTAAATCTTTATTTTGACTTGATTAAAGTCTCAGTACAAAGCCAACTTAACTTTTTGAGAGCAATTTCGTACTTGAATTAAGAATTATTCTCCCGATTTTAGTGCCCCAATTTTCTTTCTGTGTAGCGTCTGTCATGCATTCTTCTACATGTTACATACATTTGCACAAACTTAATATACCTACCCTTCTAACTATAATGTATAAGGTGTCTTCAAAAAAAAAAAAAATGTATTTCTTATCGCTTTCCAAAATTATTTTTAGCGTTTGGTCATGAACTTGAAAACGTTTATCAGTTTACTTCCTTTAAAATCATATTTTTCGTGCTCTATTTAAAATAATTTTAATTAATTTTGAATTTTTAAAACGCCACTTGGCATTCATAACATTATCATATTATGTTGTTCAAATTCATATATTTTCTTATCCATAGGGTCAGGAAATCCAAATTAAGAGACCCTGATGGACATGCAGATATAAATCACAAGCTTGACTTAGATAAACATGTTTGTTTTAGGTCCAAGCTTTCAATAGGAATTTGTTTGACAATTAAAAAATATTTAATATAAGACCTCAGCATCTGCAGAGCTGAACTATATAATAAGGAAAAACGTTAACTTCGGTACAACCAAAGCTCAAATGCCCACCACACGAAACTTTAATCAATTAAGGTTTGATTTTCAGTGACGTAGATTATTTTCCGCAAAGGGGTTGGGTGGGGATAACTCAAGTTGGGGCTCAAAGCAGCATAAAATTTTAAAACTAAAAATGAAGATATATCAACAATTTTCTTTAAAAAATAAAAAAAGTGGAAGGTAAGTTGTTTTAGGGTTTCTAAGTGACCCGATCCTTGCCATATCGGTAGTACATTCATAGGATGAGTAGAAGGGATTTTACACAGATTGGAATGAATATATTCATAAATAAAAACTATTTTCATACAAAAACTCAAAAATGAGAGGTAGATTTGTATGGGGGCTATGCCTAAAAATGGGCGTGGCACCTTGGTTTTGCTATTGGATGACAATTAATGTGTTTTTACCTAATTTGTAGCAAATACATTCATATATAATAACTATTTTCATACAAAAAATCGAAAAAAGTGGTAAATCTGTATGGGAGCTATGCCTAAAAATGGGTGTGGCACCTAGAATCTGACAAATAAACTGCCTTAGACCAAAAAAGCTTAAATTTATAATTTCAAGTAAATTCCTTTAAAACTCTTCGAGTAATACGCATTGCAACAGACAAACAGATTGACAGACAGACAGACAGACAGACAGACGGACAGACTGACAGACTGACAGACAGACAGACAGACAGGCGGACATGGTTAAATCGATTCGTCTCGTCGAGCTGATCAATAATATATATACTATATGGGGTCTCCGATGCCTCCTTTAATGCGTTACAAACTTTTCGACAAAGTGATAATACCCCTCACACTGTGTGGCGGGTATAAATAAAAATTTAGTCTGTTCATATTTATGGAAAGAATTTTGGTTTTAGAAATTTCAATATTTTTTTTTTTTACCAATTTATCAAGGCTTGCTATGTACACATATGTTCTTAAAAGATGTATAGTTATACTCATAGAACTCAGAAAATATTTTCAAGAACATATAAAAATTTGATTTTTTATTTCAATTGTGAACTACCAAAAAAAAAAATATAAAAAGAAAAATCCATCTCGAACCAAAACCCACATTCAAAAGCTAACACAATAAAATCATATTCAAAACGAATGCAAATCGAAAAATCCGCTAAATATTATGCAAATTAAGTAAAGTGCAAACCCAAAATCGCACACAATCTGCATTGAACGCCATTCGAAACAAATGAACGAACGAACGAGCGAATGACAAACAAATTCAAGCAAAGAAGACTGCGTGGGTCGTGTATGAAACAACAGCAACATTAGCAACAGACACCGACTATAACCACGGCTTAAACTAAACACAAAACTGTAGAAAAATTCTACTCCATCACATGGCAAGATGTAAATTTATTTGTTGCATGAGTTATGACCATATTCGCGACAAATACCACACCAGGTTGCCTGCCGGCTGCCACAGCTTAACTTGTTGCACTACACTCCACTGCACTGCACCGCACTGCACGTCCGTCTGTCCATTGAACACATTTCCGTTGGAACAAGCTTCAAAACGGATCTCATTCTCTGCTAAATCATTTGAAGCTGCTGCCATATTTTTATGCCATTTGCACATGTTTTCGTCTCGTATGCAACACAAAAAAAAAAAAAAAAAAAGTGTCGAAATATTTATGTTCCAAGTGAGAATTAGTGGTGAACCAACACAACACAACACAGCACAGCACAGCATGTATACAAATAAAATAAATAAAACGACAAAATATTTGTATATTTTATTGAATGAAATGGCGAAACTGGCGTTGATTCATAAATGTTTGTGCTACGATTCTTGCTGTATGCAAATGTTGCAAGTTTGTTTTTTATTTTCTAGAAGAGAGAGACTCAACTCAAAGCTGTGTGCAGACGACCTACGCAAAGTTTTGAATAAAATAAGATTTGTTGCTTGTGTTTGAGGTGCAAATGATCTTTAAGAACCAAGAACAACAACAACAACAATATCGCATAAAGCCACCAACCATGCTATCAGACTCAAGCTACTATCAGATTTCACATGTTAAATTTATACTATACATAAGAATTACAAATCAATGAAGTCCATTTTGCATGGAAATATTAAGATCGTTTTGAGATTGTTCAAGCAGCAAATAAATGTATAATGAAAATTTGAAAATTCATACGAGCACTTTGGAAGATAAAGCTTTTTGCATCCTATTATGACCCAAAATTAAAAGTGAAACCATCACGATAGCCCAAACTTCAAAACAAAAACACTTAACTGAAATTGGTGAAATCAAAACCATCATAAAAGATCGATAACGATATTAACTGGTGCGTTTGAGCAACACACTAAATGGTAAACAGTTGGAACCCAAACAACCCAATCAAAAAAAAAAATGGGTTCCAATAATCGATCCATTTTTTCATGTCAGCCAAGGCCAAGAGTCATCGATCGGAACAAATGATATTACCTTACATTACCATGGCACCTGATGTTTCCGAATTGATTTTGGAGCTGTTTACGAAACCGAGTTTGTGAAATCTCCCATCACGTCAGGATTTAAAGAAATTTTTAAAACCGCATTTTTGGACAATTGAACAGCTAAAGCCTGACGTGTTTCAAAATTCGCTATTTTAACAAATTGAAGACCAGTACTCCATCCAACGCTCTTTAAAATAAGACCCAAGGCAACCGTTAGACAGAGGGAGTGTTTATGTCTCTCTCAGAAGCACAACCTCTGCTCTAATGGTGCATATGCCCAGTTAGTTAGGGTCTCTGATTTGTATTCAGTAAAACAAAAAAAAAAACCTCGCTCGAAAGCAACACGTTTCATTCCTGTCAAACTAAAAACAAGAAACAACGCTGAAGTCGAGTACGCTCGACTATAAGATACCCTGTACCATTTTCATGCACCTTAAGTTAAGTCCTATCTTTGTAATATACCTTATTGTATTGTATTTTAAAAAATCTTTAAAAATGTGGTAATTTTGTATGGTGGCTATACCAAAATTTTGGACCACCCAAATGGGATTTTATTGGACTATTATAGACATAATTTTACTCAATTTAGAGTTCCTAGAAAAGAAACAATGGCGTTTTTATGCAAAAATCGAAACTTGTGGTGGTTTGTTGGGGGTACCTAAATGGGTTTAGAGATGGGCAAGTGCACACTTGAAGGCTCAGGAGAGTCAAAGTTTCAAATATGGTGGCCTTATCTCTTATAGTCTCCGAGATAATTTCTTTTATACGGCAGACGGACAGACAGACAAACAGATGGACGGATGGACAGACAGAGCTAGTTCGACTCGCCTTCCAATGCTGATCAAAAATATATATGTAATTTATACGGTCTATCTTGCTTCTTTCTGTCTATTTTATACCTTCGCATAAACTTAATATACCGTTTTGCCCTTTGGGTGCAGGGTATAAAAATTGAATTTGCAGAGCAATGTAATCAGAATGAATATTGTCTGGAAAATATTGCGGGTGGAGGAACGTTAGATTAGGTTGTTAAGGCAGGAGAGGCTGTGTCCTGTCCATCTCTGAGACTAAAATTTAGCTCTTTAGATATGGGAAACACTTTCTACCGCCTCAAGGATTTCTTTATATATTTAACATTTTTGCGAACTGCAATCTTCGACATCTTAGAAAGATCTCCCAAAAATTTGAATGACAATCAGAATATCTAGAAAAATATGGGCGTATTTTATCTATAAAAAAATCAATGTCCCATTTCATATGCATAGAAATAATCAGTGAGGCTGCCGTTTTCGAAACCAATAAAATTTAGTAATTTACTTTTTTAAATAAATTCTTATAATCTTACAATTCTCAAACAATTTAAGCGTGTCAATATTGGAGTTCCTGCGTGATCAGTAGTCTTTATCCAACTTGTGTTGTAAGGCTACAACTGGTTTCTATGGTATATATTGTTATGCTTCAACTGTTTGCGAATTATAAGATTAAAACAAATTTTGACACTAAATTTTAGTGATTTCGAAAATGGGAGCCTAGCTGAATATCTTCCTAACGATTAGAAGAGATAACGCATTAAAATTTTTAAAATCAAGGTTAATCGTTTCTTATTTGCTAAATATCCGAGAAGAACTTCTTAAAAATAATTTTTAAAAATCTCTTAAAATATCACAAAGATGTATTTATGCTTTAAATCGAAAGTAGCGTGCGTTCACAATTCATTCAAAATATGCAAACTCAAGCCAATGGAGTTTATTTGCATGTGGATAAGCCAATTTCAACGCATCACATAAAAAGATACAAAAAAAAAAAGATACATATTCGAAGAAGCAAGCAGATACAGATACAAATACAACGGACAATCGAAAAGACCGAGCGATATCTCATGCTGCCAACGCGTTGACATTCAATGTGCAGGCATAACAAATGAATTATTGACATTTTTAAGCAATATTCGCCAATATTCATTCAACAGATATGAAAATTGTCATTTTGGGGTTTTCATTTGCTTAATTTACTCGTCTGCGATGATGACGACAGACAAAGTTCTCATTTGTTTTAACGAGCAACAAAGTTTTGGGTTTATATATTTTTTTTTTTTTTATTGAATGCGGTCGTTGTTCATCTTTAAATGAGGCAATCAGTGTATTTGGAGTTTTGCAGGTAGAGCTGTGGCATATGTAAATTTTTCCCATTTTTTTTTTGAAGAGGAAATATAAAAAGAGAGTCTCGCTCATTAATGAATTTAAATGGTCTCCTTAATAATATTTAACGGCTTCTTTGCAGCGTTTTATGATGACAATATTTTTTTTTTTTTTCGTACGAACGGACAGACGGACGGACGTGCGCTTAAGGCAAGGCGTATATTTGTATCTGTATGTGTGTGCAAAGGTGTATCTGCGTGCATTTCTTAATGGCTCTGAATCAACTTTTGACAGTTGACAAGTTCTTTTTGTTTATAACAAGCATTGAATTGGTTTGGGATTGAGGTAGAAGCTGTATCGTATTCAAAGCGAAAAGAGAGTGTTATGTCGTCTGGTCTGAATGCATATAAAAAGATTTAACTTATGAGCAACACATTTATATGTTCCCATATGGCTATTAATAATTCCCTTTTATCTATAACGAACTCAGGAGCATACATTCATATATAAATTCCATTTGAAGTACAAAAAAAAAAAAAATATATATACTATTGCATACCAAAGTATCTGCGCTGCATTGCAAAAGTACGCGTTGTATCTTATAAATCGATTTTTGATTGAGTTCATTAGAAATCAACGAAAGTAACATATCAACTAAACAACTTCAAATCAACTTTCCGTATGTGCACATGAGCGTCTATAGATAATGTCTCCCAGGAGACAAAAAAATATCGGCTAACACAGCTGTAGTTAGCGTTAGCGTATCTAGATACATTTTTTTGTGTAGGTGGAGTAAGTTTGCGAAACATGAAAAAATAATTTTTTTTTTGTTATTAACTAAAATTGCGCTGAGTGATTTACTTGTACGCAATCGAAATGCCCTAATTGAAGATATTTCTAGGATTTTTGATGCGTGTTCAAGTTCTTAAGTGAAGTGTACGCTGGTATTGGTGGTGGGAGTAGCTTCACAGTTAGACAGATACATACATGCATATGTTGTCATTGTCGTTGTTATTATCTGTCAGATTGCAGGCATTTGATTGTCTTGCAACTTTCATTAAAACATTTTCTTTTTTTTTGGCCAAAAAAAAAAAGTGGCAAATCTCTGCACAAAATCCTAATTGGATTTATGTGTTCTACTTTTGCTTCAGTTCGATTTTACACAAATTGATGTTGTGTAGCGAATTATTGCTTATATACTTTGGCGCTTTGGTTGCTTTTAATTGGAACATCACAGCTTAATTGTCTTACTGGGATTGAATGATATGTGAGGATTATTATATTCTATGTCATTGAGCGGGCGGTATGTACATATGTAGGCACTTAAGTATATGAAAAAGAAATTGATAGATGTGTAGTAATGTATAAATTAAGTTTTACTACGAGAAATATGAGCAATGTAGGCAATAAATTTTGTAGAGCACCTTTTTTTCTTATTCATAAGATTCAACAAATGAAGTAAATATTTAAGATAAAGGTTTTTTTATGAAGCAAAGTCTAAAATAGCAAAAACCAGGACGAACCGAAACCAACAAAATTATAGGCAAACCATTAAAAATTAGAGTTCAAAATACACAAAAGTTTCATGAAAATACAAAAAGGTTGTAGAAAAAAGTAAAAACGTTTCGATATGGTGGTTTCTATGATTCGATATAGTCTCCCAGTTTATAAACGTCTTTTCTTTAACGGCAAACAACAGAACGGAGAGGCAGTCATAGCTATAACGACACTCCTTTCAATGCTGATTAAGAATATATATTCTAGAGTTGGCAAAAAGAGTGATTTTTGAGTCGCGGTGTGATTAGCGACTGCGACTTGAAAATCGCTGTGATTCCAAACAGTGATAAAATCACAGTTGGAAAAACTTAACTATTTCGCTGCATCTACAGTTTGGCAGAAAATATTTTGCATTCAGCCGTTTGCTTTACTTTTTATTTAAAAAATGTCACCTTCGTTTTCTTTTCATATTGTTTGCTTTAATTGCGCTTTCAACATTCATGTTTTGACGAATCAAGGTAAATGTACCAACGAATTTGTACAGATGCGTTGCTCAAGCGAATATGTGCGAGTCGCGAAGAGTGATTAAGGCACTTATTATTAATAAATAAACAGTTTTACTGCTCGCGAAGAGCGATACAAAAAATCGCCAATAACTAAACATGTTCAGTTAAGAAACAATCAAATCGTAAATTACTACTTTCAGTCGTAATGCGACATGGCGATTTTTAAATCACTGTGAAAAAAACACCGAAAGTGTTTTTTTTGAAAAATTAAATACTTCATAAGCTCTAACATGTCTCCGTGTGCCTGTTACATACATTTCATAAACTTAATATTCAAAAGAAGAGATTAACAAAAAGTGCAGGGTTTGTTAAAAAATATTTTATATATAGGGATAGTTTCACATTGAAGCTTTATATATTAGTAGTCCGTTGTAAACCAAACTCAGACATAAAAAGTAATTCATCAAAAACTTTGGTCTTCCAAAAAAAACTCAATCAATTTTTTTAAACCAACCCACTTTTTTATTTGATTAAATATTTTTTTTTTTTTTTTTTTTTCTTTTTAAAAAAAAATATATTTTTTTTTTATAAGAATTGTTTTGTATTGTTAAAAGCAAAGATTTATAATTGATCCTCCATGAACTACCAATGTTGATCACTTCTGTACTTTTTGCTTCCAGTTTTGAGTACTTCAATGATTGCGTGTAGAAGACCGGTCTGCTATTGTTTCTCTTGTCCTGATGGGAACAGTGTTTCAAACCATTTTCCAACATTCGGTTTAGTTCAAAAACTCGTTCGGTTTAAAAACTGCAAACTCGGAGTGTAGCCATTGCCTTGCTAATTAAGTGTTCATCTCATAAGATCTCCGAACTTACGATTTGAGCTGTTAAAGCCACATTACCGAGCCACATATTTTCAGTTCGTGACTTAAACAATTGATCCATATATAGCATTTCATATATTATTAAAGTTGCCAATTTTTATAATAAACATATCTAACAAAAAAACAATTTCTAGTACAAAGTCCAATAAAAATATTACTTTCAAACTTGGCATAGAATAAAAAAAAAATGTATATAAATAAATCAATAAATAAATAAACACATATATAAGTGCATATTACTAATAATAAATGCATAACAAATCGTCAACTGTCGTCGACGTGTTTTTTTAAGTTTTTTTTTTTTTTTTTTTTTAAATTTTGTTCGTTATTATTCTCATTGTCACTTGTAAATATTACAAATAAATATGCATTTTATCTGATAATAATAATTTTTCGCAAAAACCTACTCGTTTGAATGCTTGGAAAAACAAATGTTCACATATAATTGTCATAATGCAAACTGACTGAATGACTGACCGCGGTTTTAGAGGCAAAACGACTTGACTTAACTTGAGTCGACTTAAGTCAAGGTGTGCTGTAGTGAAGTGAATTTATTGGCGCGCATTCATGTCGCAAACTAAACACAATCGATCGTTATTTGATAAAAAAAATATAAGAATAATAATAATAAAAAAAATAAAAATAAATAAAAGAAAATATTACTTTAAGTCAAACGAAAGCTTTAATGCGCTTTAATAAAATATGCATACACATATGGGGACAGAAGGACATTCGACTTAAAGGGGTTTCGCAAGTCTATGCAGCTTCCGTTCCATTTTTTTTGATCTTCAGAAAGTTATGATTCTATTAAGTCCAAATTTGAGAACATTTTGAAGATAATTCAAACGATTTGCCTTTGTCAGAAACTGTTTGTAATCTTTTAGTGCCAGGTCCGGGCTATAGGATGAATGCAAAAGTATTATCAAGCTTCCACAACTATTGGCTACTCACTCTGGCCTTTCCTTGTTTTGACCCAATGTAGATGTTTCTGGATGACTGCTCAACCAAGAAGCAATCTTATAAAAAAAAAACTCGAAGAGGAGGCTTACTGGATATTGTTTCAACTATTTCTCAGGATTTAATTCAGTAAGGTACGGAATTCTAGCTAACCATTACATTGTTTTTGACCAAATTTATTAAACAAAACTAAATAGTTCAAAAAATTTGAAGAGATACCAAGTGGCGTTCTTCAAGAGAAAGGTGTTCTGATTATGAAGCTATAATTCTCCAGAAACCTTACTTCCTATCTCTCCTAGATTTTAAGTTAAGATTGGGAAAAACTCGAGATCCAGAATTTTGCTAGATACAACCGTCTTATTGAGCTGATCAATTGTTTACTTGTTAAATAAGTACACGGAAACAGGGTATCGCGGTGTGGTACACACTGAGTTCCTCCGGAATCGTAAAAAAATCACAAAAGAATATTATTTATTCGTTTTGAGGCGTCTACACTAGAGCATTCGCAGAAAACGATCGGAATCGTGGAAGGACAACTCGTGAATTTTGTATGACGACAACGCGCCATCTCATTGAGCCGAGATTTTACAGGAGTACAAAGCCAATAACCAATAAATACCACTGAAGCAACCATCGTGCATTCGCCAGACTTGGCTCCCTGTGCCTTTTTCCTGTTTTCAAAACTAAAATTGCCTGATCGGGAAAGGCGTTTTAAACCGACGATGCCATCAAACAAATCTCGAAGGCTGGGCTATACGGGATCATAGAAGATTGGTTTCGCCGATAAAATCATTGTAACGACTCATATGGAGCCTATTTTAAGGGCGACAAAAAAAATTAGAGATTACAGTATTTTAATATAGGCGTCATCTTTAAGATGTTTCAAACTTAATGCTTAAATTATTATACTCTCAAAATATATATGAAAAAATTAAAATAAAAAAAAAATTAAATAGAATGCATCGTGTTGAAAAATCGTCAGGTTATACGACAAGTTATGAATATAAAATATGCATAAATATATACTATATATGTATGTGCATGTCAATGTAATAACAAAATATAATAAACTAAATATTAAACAAATACTTAAATGACAACAACACAGCAACAAGCTAAGACAGAGGGGTTCTGAAAAAGATATAACGATATAAGTATTTATTTATTTATTATTGAAAAATACAAGTCAACGAGCCAACACAATGCAATTCCATCTGTGCAACAACAACAACAACAACAACAACGTCAGTCGCATTCAATAGTCTCTTTTTTATCTATGATCAAGACTAGAAGTAAACGCTGCGACAGCTACTGCAGCTGAGTTAGTGCTAAACTGAACTAAACTAAAAGACCAAAAAAAAAAAAAAATTGCTAGGGCGACCCACATGAATTGCCGTTTGTAAGTTGCAGCGACACACGATCACTTCATTCCCAGACAGAGACAAAACGGCGACGACGATCAATGTAGTCAAGAGATCGAAATAAGTTTGTACTGAATATATTCCAATATTCAATACCCACTTTAAGCTAAACTGGCCCTGGTTTTATATTGTATAAAGGCGAAAGAGCAGAAGCGTTTTTATAGCGCACGAAGCCAGGCATGAGCCAGACGTCGCATAATTTGTTCTATTACAAATCGTTGATATTTTTCGTGTGATAGGCTCAAATTTTCTTTGATACAAAATGTATCTTTATTTTGTTTTTTTTTTTTTTTGTATAATCTTTCAATTTTTTAGACACTACAATTTCATATTCAATTCAAAGTTTTTTTAACAAAATTTTTTTATGCGTGCCTTAAGTTGCCGACTTAAAATATTTTGTTTTGGACCACCGAAAATTTTCGCATTTTGATATGAAACAAAAACTCTTAAGTTAAATGTTTCCTTAGTTGCTTGTTTTTTTTTTTTTTTTTTTTTGATTAATTAACATTGATTTCCAATTTAAAAATATGCCGCAAACTTGTTTTTTGGTATTCTAAAAGATTTTTTTCTTGAAAAAAAGAAGAAAAAAAAAAACGTAAATCATATTTGAAATTTCGCATTTTTAATTTGTTTGGAATTTCATTGATGAATTTGAAGTATATCTTGGTTTAGTACACTTTAAAAAAATCTTTTTAGTAAACAAAATAAAAAAAAAATGTTTGAGTTTCTAAGGCCTTTTTTTAATCACAACCAAAAAGAAAGCGTTGAATACCCACATTATGAAATCTAAGCTATTAAGGCAATGTAAAAACCAACTAGATTTTGTTGTTCACCAGCCTTTGCGTTTCATGGGTCCCAGAGCATAGTGATTTTCCCGGGAACGAGTAAGCTGTTACGCTGGCTTGACGAAGTTCATCGAGTTAATCCCAGCCAATCGCGGTTCAGATCACAATGAGCGCTAGGGTCGCCCATATTAGGAATCACTTCAACTTTTTAGGCAATAATAAATGGGAAAATATGAATAGTTGCAGGAAAGCTAAGCTTATTTGACTTCCCAATAGGCCATTATGGGGCAATGACCTATTGGGAAACAGATTAGGTATCCCTTATATCAGTACATGCTGAAGTTGTAAGGAAAGAGGATACTCAAGAAACGCTAGAACACTTCATCTATGTTTGTCCTGATCGAGTAGACTAAGGCACTTTGGACATTGGCAGTTGGAATCGCTGTGCGATCTTTCTCTCTTATGTCCCTCAAAACTACGATTCTTCCTTAACTATACTGGTTCGCTTTGATCCTATCAGGTACTTAAGTTCGACTTCCGAGTTGTTTTTAGTGGTAGCAAAACGGCAGTTATATGCTAATTGTGTGAGGAATGTGGTGTTTCTTCAAGGCCACCTCTATCTATCTATCTTGTCCGTTTATACATTAATCCGCCGCCCGAATTTCTTGAATACTTGAAGACAAGATAAAGATCCATTAAAGTTCTATATTTAAATTAGATCTTCCAGGTGAAATATCTCATATTTAATTATTTTTGAAAATTTTTCTTAAGAGGGGAGCTAACTATATAAATATTTTCCAAATAGTTTATTGTAATTTAATTCAGAAATTGTTAGTTTAGTATGGATTATTCCAATTATAAAATTTTATTTGGTATGTTCATCATTAAAACGTAGCACAATGTTTGGACTATTTTATTAAAAACTTTTTTATTTAGATGTTCCGTGGACTAGTTTTATGATAATCCTAATAAAAAGTTTACATATTTTTAATTAAAGCTAAAAGCTGTTATGTGGTTTTATTCTCCAGAAGATATTTAACACGCTTAAATTGGCCAAATTTGGCAACGCTAACTTTATTTGTACTCCATTTGATTTGGTTTTCTAACGTTGCGTAAATTTCATTGGTACGACTTCTCCGAGAGGTGCTTTCTCGTCTAAATCACTCTTTTATTTTTTATTTAATAAAATCAACTACAAGTCACACTAAAATTTTTTACTGTGTACCTATGTACTCCGTCTACTTTGTCACATCAACTCAACGACTTTACTGGCGCCTTTCAATCGTTTTCTGAATCAAATTTAAAAAATAAAAAAGACATTTTTTTTCTTATAGTAAAGCAAATAACTTGAAAATACCAAAGTCAATTGGTGGCGCCAAACTGCTTTTGAAAGAAGTTCTCATATAGCAAAAAAAAAAAAAAAAAAAATTCACAACTTAAAGAAATTTCATGAAGACCAAGAAAGAAGTCATTCATTCATACTCAATGTCTGTGACACATAAATGTCAAAGTAATGCAATACAATTTTCGCATTTTCACATAAAATATTTATTAAATATTCTGCACACAATTTTTATGAAATTTAAATATAGAAAATAAAATAGTTATGCAGGGAAAATATTGTCATTTGGGTGCGTTTTATCGGTCACTAGGTACGGCTGACAAAATAGAAAATAATTCAACTGCATAAGTCAAATTGATTGACTGACTGACTGACTGACTGACATATGAACATTGAATCAGTGACAAAAAGCCGTTTGGTTTTTTTTTTTATTTTTTTCTATTTAGAAATTATAATTTGTATATTAATTTTAATACAAAGTTTGTAACAATCTAAAAGAGTGTATGCTGTATCTGCGATCAGCTTGATGTGACACATGTCTATCCGAGCTGAGAACCTTTCAGTGCAGAGTATTAAAGCGCTGTATTTTCTTGGTTTTTTTTTTTTTTAATTTTTCTACAAAAATTCATTAATAAACATTATGTCAAAATAATCACGCCGCCATGGTTTGACAAATGATTCATATGTTTTTTTTTTATTAGAAGAACACCCTGGTGTATATGTTAGCTAAAATACAATTAAATCATATGTAAATATATAAAATTGCTAAACCCTTTCTTTTTTTTTAAAGTACAACTTAATTAAATATTATTCCCATTCAAATGTCATTTTGACATATAAAATTTCAACGCGAATCTGACAGTTGAACGCGCAAAATTAGTCATTTAAATGTCATTATTACGCGCATTTCTGTTGTCAGTGGTGGTCTCTTAATGTTTGTCTTTGTCTGAATGGTTCGTAAGATCATTAATTATTTTATTACGGAAATCAAAATGTCAGTTATTTTTCAACACTTTATACAAATGGTTGGTCGAAGAAAAAAGAACTTTATGTTTACATAATCTGGAAAATTAATGATGTTTTCATTTTTAAAAAAGACAATAAATTGTTTTTCAATAAAAGACAAATATAACAGCAAATAACAAAAAGTATATTTTAACAGCTGTCAAAATTGCAACCCTGAAATAAAAATTCGAATATTGTGAATATTTGATTTTGTTGTTTAATTTTATTCTTGTAGAAATGTTGTTTATAGATGAGCTTGCCATAAAAGAAGCTTGGAGTCTCAAGAGAACAACATTGAAATAATTGCTCAAAATGAAGTTGAGCATATCAACTTATTCGGTAACCTCAAGGAGTGGTTCCGAAGCGATAGCCTAAACTAAATATAATATGTTGCCTTACAATGGAATCGAAAGTTATGAGCGTTAAACAATAAAATAAACCAATCGATAGGTTTTCGTTATGCACACCGAAAACGAGTGTTAAGCGAAGAACATGAAAAAGGGAACCGATATTTTACAGGTGATAAGCAGATAGTTGCCTCATCAGATGTCAGCAAAAAACGTGAGAAAAGAACTTTAAAACAATTAGAAATGAGTCAAGCTAGTAACAATTGCATTTGTACCATGCAATATCTAAACTAGCTGAACTACCCGGCCTTAACCGGGTCATTTACATATAGCGAATTTTATTTCTCATGTTTAATTATTTGCAAAAATGGGATGCATTTTTATATTTGTCACATATAGTGTGAAGGGTATTATCAGTTTGTCGGAAAGTTTGTAACGCATTAAAGGAGGCATCGGAGACCCCATAAAGAATATATTTTATTGAACAGCTCGACGAGACGAATCGAATTATCCATGTCCGTCTGTCTGTCTGTTGCAATGCGTTTTTCTCGGAAAGTTTAAAAGATATTGACCTGAAATTTTAAACTTAAGCTTTTTGTGCTCCTAGGCAGCTTGTATGTCAGAACCAAGGTGCCACGCCCATTTTTGGATATATTCTATGAAAATAGTTATTTTTTATAAATGTATTTACTACAAGTTGGGAAAAAAAACTTCTAATCCAATATCCATCAATCCAATATTAGAAGAAAGGTGCCACGCCCATTTTTGGATAGAGCCCCCATACAAACTTACAATTTTTTTCGATTTTTTGTATGAAAATTGTTATTATTTGTAAATGTATAATATTTAATACAAATTGGATAAAAGCACTTCTAATGACGTCCAATTTCAAAAGAAAGGTTCCACACCTATTTTTTGATATGGCCCCCATACAAACCAAGCACCCATTTATCAGATTTTTTATGAAAATATTTCTTATTTATGGATATATTCACTCAAATCTGTGTAAAATCACTTCTACTGTTATCCTATAAATATGCTACCGATATGACAAGGATCGAGCCACCGTAATATATAGACCCCATACAAACTCACCTTCCATTTTTTTCTTTTTTCAAGAAAATGATTAAAGTTTTGTGTGGCGGGTATTTGAGCTTCGGTGCTGAAAGTTTTTGCTTGTTTTGGTTCACTTTTAGGGTCCTACGCCTGTCTCCCTTTTTTTTAACTTCACAGCACCAAGTAGCATGTATACCGAATTTTACTTCTCTCAAAAACGACGATTCTATGGGACCACGACAACCTCCCATTTTTCTAAAACGATATAAATGCTATCTTTTAGAGTTGGACTAAAAATACACATCTACAAAATTGCATTGAAATCGGTTGAGTTGTTTAGGAAATATTCGAAAAATAATAGTTAATTCTATGGAAGTCACTCCTACCGCCTCACTTTGTGGTATGAAAAAAGTTTTCGTCCTGTTCTCAGACCTACTAAATATATATGAATTGGTCAATTTTTTTGGAATTTTTTTTAAAAAAAAGAAAATTTTAAAATAAAAAAAAAGCCACAAAATATTAAAAAAATTTTTTAATTAAATAAAAGAAAAGAAAATAACTAACCCACCCCTTCCTTATTTTTTTTTTTTTTTTCACTTTTTTTTTTTTTTTTTTTAAATTTTTTTTTTTTTTTTTTTTTTTTAGTTTTTTTTTTTTTTTTTAAAAACCAATAATTTTTTGGTGTGTTAAAATCCCCCCTCCCCTTTTTGTTTCAGCATCGCAAACCACTGGAAATGATGGTTCAAATCCTGAATTTGGTTAATGAACAGTAAACCCATTTGTGGCTTAAAAAATGTTGAAATATCTAAGGTCTAGATGACACACTCTTTATTTTAAATAAGTTCTTCATATCTTATTACAAAAAATCTTGTTATGGGTAATAAAACTTCATCATAGCAGTGGTGGCTATTTGCAGAAATGCGAAACAAATTTTTACATTATTAAAAATATTAATTTTGGGAAACTTGCATATTTTAATATGTTTTGGGTTTAATATTTTTTTGCAGTCCAACTCCAACGAACGAATAAGGAAACTTAATAATATTTTTGTGCTTGTTTGTTTTTTTATGACTGCAACGAATTTTTTCTATACTTCTATCTTTTTTTAACCTTCCAGCGATTTCCTCTCCACTGCAAGCAGTACTAAGTATGAAACTAATTTGTTCCAAATCAGCAACTTTTCATAAACGAAATAAATCGCATTTACTACGCTAATATAAATTTAAACAACGTTGGTTTCTTTCTCACCGCCATTGCCATTGCCATCGTCATTGCCAACATCGAACAAAGCAATAAACACTTGCATACTTTTGTATTTAAGTACTTAAAATTTGCTTAATTACACCAACACGAAATGAAAGAAGCAACACCTTTTTCTGAGATTGTCTGCCACTTCAGAAGGAATGAATGCCCTTAAGCTTGTTTCTCTACATACGCTGTACCCAAGAGGTGAAAGGGTATATTAAGTTTGTGCAAATGTATGTAACTGGAAGAAGAAGGCATGGTAGAGCCTATAAAGTATAAGTACTTATTCTTGATCAGCAATGATTGAAGAGTCGATCTCCGTCTGTCATGCTGTCCGCCATATGAAAACGATTATCTCGGAGACTATAAGAGATGAGCCCACCATATTTGAAACCTAGACTCTCTTTAAGGGGTAGCCCTATACAAAATCATTCCCAAACTTTGTTTCTTTTGTTAGGAACTTCAAATTTGGTATAAATTATGCATATTATAGTCCCAGTGAAATATGCTCAAAAATAATTTTAGGTATAGCCCATATACGAATTTACACCATTTTTTTTAGTTTATTTATGAAAGTCCAATACATTAAAGTATGGTACTAAGATAAGAGTTAACTTAAGGTATAAGGGATATTGGTTATAAGGTATCATGCAGTCGAATATACTCGACTTAAGCGTTCTTTTCTGTTTTTTTTTTTTTTTGTACACTAAAAAATGGATTGGACTATTAACTCAAGTTTAACTGCAAGTTTTAGGTATTTAAAAGAAAAGACTACAAACAGCTTGGCTATTTTTAGCTTTAAACTTTTTTTTTTTGAGAACTTCCGCAGTATTTAAAAATTTTGCCTTTCAATTAAGTTTTACGATTTTCTAAAGTTACGCCTAGTTATGAGTTATCAAATCTTTATTTTAAAGGATTTTAGAGTGCTTGTTCTTAAATTTAAAGTAAGATTTGGTGCATTTAGACAGTTTCGAATTGATACGAATAATATCAAATTTATAGTTTTTCATATCCGTTACAAATTGTGTAGACGCATTAAAGGAGATGCCGTAGACCTCATAAAGTATATATAATGTTGACCAGCTTGTCTGCCCGTCAGTCTGTTGCGAGGTGATTCATTCGCTCAGTTTTAAAGATATTGAGCAGAAATTCGAAATCTAACCACCCTTTTTAATAGTCACTCCAAAATGTGTTAAAATACTTTTTATGCCATCCAATATCAAATTCAAGGTGCCACGCCCATTTTTAGGTATAGCCCTCGTACAAACTTACTGCCTATTTTTTCGAATTATTGTATGTACTCACTACAAATTGGGTAAAAAACCCATCTAATACTATCCTATATACACACCACCGATATGATACGGATCGGGTCATTATAAAGTTTGATATTTTCTTTAAAATTATTGTTATTTTTGTATTATTAGCTTGCAATTTGTCTTAACTGGAGTTGTATCCGACCAGTAACCCCTACCCACCCTATCTCGAAGTTCTATCTAACCCACTGATGATCAGCTTCGGTTCCATCGAAGAAAACGTTTTTTCTTCTTTTTCAAAATTTACGAAATAATCTTTTTCATTTTTTTTTTACGCCAAAAATTAACCCATTAAATGTGCACGTGTCTTTAGCTATGCGAAAAAAAAAATTATTTTCTTTTTTTTTCGTGTGAAAAATTTACATAAAATGTTCGCATGTGAAATAAATTTCTAATAAAAATTAATTTCTAAATTGAAAGGTATTTTCTACATACAATTTTAAATGGTGTTTCCCACTTTTTTTTTTTATTTATTTATTTTATTTTTTTTTTTATAGTTATAGTTTTGATTATCGCTGTCGTACATTAGCACTATTATCATTCTCATTATCAAGAAACGTTTTTTTGTTGTTGTTGTTGTTGTTGTTTGTACGCTATAATTTTATTTCATTTTAGTTGACAATAATCAAGAAAATCGCGTTTTGCATTACAATTAAATAAAAAAAAATACATACATGTATGGAAATATATGCTAAAATGTAAACAAATTCAAACGCACGCATGCATTCCAACTGTTTACTTACAATACTAGACATGCCACACAGTTGCACGTTCCAAATTAGCCCAATTTCGTGCAAAGAAAATGTTAATAAAACCTATAAATTGTATAGAACAAGTTTAAAAATGAGTAGTTGTAGTAGAAGAATTGCTCTGTAAATATTTTGTAAAGTGTGAAGATTAAAGCAATAGAAAAAATTATACCAAGAACACTCTATATAATACAATATAAATACTTATAAACTTCCTCTAATTTCTGCGTTCGATAAACGAGTAGTATGATCAGACCTATATACATATAGTATTTTTTTTTTTTTTTATATCTTGATTAGTGTGCATAGGAAACAAGATCAAGATATGTCTGTCTGTCCATCCTGCTATCTGTCGTATAAAACGGATTATCTCTGAAACTCTCCTAAGGCATCGAGTCCAATTTTAAGGGGTAACCCTATACAAACCCAAAGCAAACTTTGCAGTTTTTCCACAAAAACGTATTCTTCTTAATTAAGGAACCCAAAATTAGGTATAAATTGTTCCAACCAAATATCACAATTTGGGAAAGACCTACAAAATTTTAGCTACCCAACTGTTTGGTCTATTATAATAAAAAGGTCAAATTAAGTTGGGCCCATGGTACAATAAAACAAGGTATCGCCACTGTTGGTTTCTCTGCCAGCGTTTGGTTCTTTATTTGTTTTCAGTATGAATGCGAACGTCGTATCGATAAGTCGTTTATTTTCGGCTACCGACGGCAAAAAACAATTTTCGTTTTTTTTCATCGTGTATAGCAACAAAGTTTTCTCAAACCAACAACAAAACTACAGACATTTATATTTTCTGCTCTCTCTCTCTCTCTCATCTATCTCTATCATACACACGTGCAACGAACAAGTTCTTTATTTGATAAAGTAGCAATACGTTGTTTTGTTGTACCATGGTTGAGCCTACTAAGCACAATAATATTTCTAATTATGTTTTGCATTAATTTTCTGTTACAACCAGCCCTCGTATAAAGATTTCGAAGTTATATGAAAAGTTTTTTAAGTTATTATATTTTGACTATTTTGAAAATGAAGCTAGAAACACTAAGTTACTATAAAGAGTGGTACAAATATATTAAATAATTTAAGGTACATAAAAACTGGGCACATATTATTTCGTAGACAAGCTAACATAGTGTCTAAGCTTGGGTTGTATCACGCCATTGATCCCATCGCAAGATTATGATAATCATAAACGAGGTATTCAATCTTTTTTTTGCTCTAATTTGCTTTACTATCAAATGTATTTGTTGTATAGAAACTCAAAAAATTTCCATTCGTTCATGATGTGTTATTTTCTTTCCACGCTTATAAGGTAATTTTGAATTATAATGTATCTAAGACTCAAAACATAGCTACCTGAATTAAACATTTGGACACGTTGTCATCATAAACGTTTGCAATTAAATTTAATCTTACGTTCAATCTTTTAATATAAAAAATAAATGAAGGCTTTCATGAGTTTGCTTTAACAAAACATTTTCATATCATAAGAAAAATATCGTGTGAAAATATTTTGACTAATGATTTTTTTTCACTACTCACTCATAGTTTAATAATTTTGCAATAGAGTTTGCTACACTTAAATCAGTTGATCTAATCCTATCGAAATTACTGTCAATGAAACAATGGACAGACAGACAAAATATTTTAAAATTGAATTTTAGATTTTGATAGAAGAACGATGACTTTACAGCGGTTCAAAGTTAACACGAACGGCAAAATTTTTATACCCTATACCTAAAGTGTAAAAGGGTATATTAAGTTTGTGCAAATGTAACAGACTTCTGTAACAGTCAGAAGGAGGCAAGATAGACCCTATATAGTAGTAGATATATTCTTGATCTGCCTTGATCCGTCCGTCTGTCCTGCTGTCTGCCGTATGAGAGAGATTATCTCGGAGACTATACGAGATAAGGCCACCATATTTGAAACATAGACTCGCCTGGACCGTCAAGTGTGCACTTACAAACGGTTTTTCTGTATCCCCATTTTAAAGGCGTACCAATCATACAAATCTACCCCTATATTTTGGGTTTTTGCATAAAATCGACATTGTTTCTTCGATACCTTCAACGTTCTTTCTTGTTTTTTAATGGTTTACAGCACTGGTAAATTTAATCAGCTGATCCATAAGCTTTTATTATCGGCTTGAGGATCAGCTGATTTTCATATTAAATGAAAAAGAAATCAAAATTAATTCCATTCTAAGATTATTTAATTTTTTTTTTTAAATTAATAGAAATGTAAAACAAAAAATAAAAAGAGTATCTAGTACTCGGCTACAATGTTCCTTTTTGGCTTACATACAAATACTTTAACTATAGTTTTCCGCTTTATTACTATTAACTGATTTCTTTAAAGTATCTCAAAGATGTGTCATATTGTATAAAAAGTAGCTAAGATACATTAAAGACTAAAGATATTTATATGAACAATAAAACATCTTGATAATTCTGTATAATTGAAAAATCATTACAAAACAATTTGGCAAAAACAAAAACGAATTTAATAAAAAATAAAATAATATAAACAAAATGTCAAAAGTCATTGAAAATTAAAATAAAAAAAACATTTAAATTTTTGAAAAAAAAAAAAAAAATAAATAAAAATTAGAATGTCTTTATACTTAGTAGCGCGAATGATTTTTAAGTGACAAACAACAATGTGATTGATCTATTAATCGATAGATAGATATGCAGTTATATAGTGCGATAAACAATCAAATGTATCTATGGTATATAAAAGATATAAATAATTGACATTTCGAAAAAAACAAAAAGATACAAAACATCAAATCAAATTGCATTCACTTTATTTGAAATATCTTGCAAAACAATTTAGTATAATTTTAATCAATTCGAAAATATCTTTTTTAACATTTTACGATTTACTAAAAATACAATAAGTATATTGCATGAAAATTGCTTTGAGTGAGGATTTTATTTCTTAAAAAAAAAAAAAAAAAAAAAACATCGAAGGAAAGTGAATGCTTGACATTTGTCAATTGCACTTTAAAGTGATTTATGTTTAAATATTTCTTTATTTATTTATTCTTTTTTTTTTTTGTTATCTGTCTGCTTAAATTGTTGTTTCTCATCTATACATTCATTAAACTATCTATCTATCTGTATGTCTGTCTGTCTGTCTGTCTTGGTAGTCAATATATTCCCGATGCGCTGCATTGAAATTGCAATAATTATATTTTTAAACTCTTAATTGCAGCATCGATTCCTTTTTTTTTTTATTTTGCTGCTGTCGTCTCTGCTGTTCAAAAGAAACCAATGAGCTGTCATTACAATTACAAAAAAGAATTTTGCAGTCAGTCAGTCAGTCAGTCAGAACAAGACCAAACGTTGTCGCAGATACTCACGAGATACATTTACAATTATTCAGAATCATTTGCTGTGGATAGAAATCCGTAAATGTAAATGAAATGAATTCTTGCAGCCGTTCTCATTGAAACTCTTTTTTTTTTTTTTTTTTTTTTTATTTTTTTTTTTTTTATACATATAATTGTTGTTGTTGTTCTTATTGCATATTTTGGCCAATATCCAAGGAATGTTTTTTAATCAGCTCACAAATAAAAAAAAAAAAAAAAAAATAGCAATTTTTTGTATTTCGATTTATTTAATTGCATTTTAATTTATTTGAATTATTTTTGTTGGCATTAATCGTTTCACAGGAATTTCAATTATATGTATTAAAAAACAGAAACAGACAAAAAAATAAAAAAAAAAATAACGAAAAACAACAAAATTTCAAAGGGTAAAATGCTTTTTCGCAAACGATTATATTAAAATCATTTTATAGTCGTTTTCAATTTTAATTTCAGTTGGTATTATAATTTGTTAAATAAAAAAAGTAAATAAATCTTTTCTTTTTTTATATATATTATATGAATTAATACATTAATATATTTTTTTTAACTATTACTAAAAAAAACCTTAAGTTATAATGAGAAATGAATACGGTATTCGAATTTAGCTAACATAAAATCATGTGATAACATAATAATCGGTCATGCTTCCGCTATCGCAAAAAATTGTAAAATAAAGGGTGATTTTTTAAGAGCTTGAGAACTTTAAAAAAAAAAAAAAAACGCATAAAATTTGCAAAATCTCATCGTTTCTTTATTTGAAACGTTAGATTGGTCCATGACATTTACTTTTTGAAGATAATTTCATTTAAATGTTGACCGCGGCTGCGTCTTAGGTGGTCCATTCGGAAAGTCCAATTTTGGGCAACTTTTTCGAGCATTTCGGCCGGAATAGCCCGAATTTCTTCGGAAATGTTGTCTTCCAAAGCTGGAATAGTTGCTGGCTTATTTCTGTAGACTTTAGACTTGACGTAGCCCCACAAAAAATAGTCTAAAGGCGTCAAATCGCATGATCTTGGTGGCCAACTTACCGGTCCATTTCTTGAGATGAATTGTTCTCCGAAGTTTTCCCTCAAAATGGCCATAGAATCGCGAGCTGTGTGGCATGTAGCGCCATCTTGTTGAAACCACATGTCAACCAAGTTCAGTTCTTCCATTTTTGGCAACAAAAAGTTTGTTAGCATCGAACGATAGCGATCGCCATTCACCGTAACGTTGCGTCCAACAGCATCTTTGAAAAAATACGGTCCAATGATTCCACCAGCGTACAAACCACACCAAACAGTGCATTTTTCGGGATGCATGGGCAGTTCTTGAACGGCTTCTGGTTGCTCTTCACTCCAAATGCGGCAATTTTGCTTATTTACGAAGCCATTCAACCAGAAATGAGCCTCATCGCTGAACAAAATTTGTCGATAAAAAAAGCGGATTTTCGCATTTCGAACCGAACACTGATTTTGGTAATAAAATTCAATGATTTGCAAGCGTTGCTCGTTAGTAAGTCTATTCATGATGAAATGTCAAAGTATACTGAGCATCTTTCTCTTTGACACCTTGTCTGAATCCCGCGTGATCTGTCAAATACTAATGCATGAAAATCCTAACCTCAAAAAAATCACCCGTTATTTGCGATTTCAAATCGGTTTAATTTGAGTGAATAAAATAAAAAGTAATTAAGTGCCTACTGTTTAAAATTTATATTATAATTTGCGATTTTGTTAGACCGATAACCTTTAAACTTTATACGCAATATCATTGTTTTGTTATATAATTCACAATATTTATAATTCGAAATATATTATAATTCTTCATTTTAATTCCAATATAAACTCAAATTGACTTTAAGAGATTTTTGTCATTTAAAAGTTTTATTAAAATCTTCGAAAAATAAAATCTCACCAAAGTAATTTCCTTTGACACTGACATATTTTTTAGACGCATTGTCTCTCATAGTTAATCAAGCAATTTTTTTTTTTTGAAAGAAAATGAGGGAGGAAAGGGTCTCTTCTTTTCAAATCCAACCTTCTTTCAACAATTTATACACAATCAAGCTCTCATAATCAGCAAAATTCTTCAAATTCAAATTAATTCCCAAATTAAAACTTCAAAAAAAACCGAATTCTTTGCTATTTTTGGCGGTTTGCCATGCTCTCATACCAAAATTTTCGTAAGTTTAAGGGTCTAACCAAATCGCAAATTGCTGTTGCTTTAAATTTTGACATGAGTTGAAAATATTAATTTAAAACTCGAATTCAGAATCATGGTTTGAATCAAAATTAAAAATCGGTTCGATTCTCCCGATTTTTAATCCTTCAAAGGTACATGAGACACAACTTCGAAAAAAAACTATACATATGTATATAAAAAAGATAAACGCCTCCTCATGCAGATAGCTACTAACTCCAAACTTAAACAAACTAAATCATTGAAGTAAAAATGAAATAAAATAACAAAAAAATACTTAATGCCAGAAAGAAAGACAGACAGACAGAGAGACAAACAGACTTTCGAAAACTTTTCAGTCACGATTTCAGTTCATATCCTTGTTTGTATTAAGGCGTACGTGTTTCAGTAGAAAATTTATTTGATGCCAATGCAAGCCAAGTAAGACAAACAACAGCGTCCATCAAGGATTATTGCTTAGCTGCAACATATAAGATACGAAAAGCAATTTATACAATTTATGATATATTTATTGTACAAGTATCTGAATAGATGAATATGTATCTATATGCTACAATAATATTTCATATGATTTTTATTTTTATTTGACTTTTAGCAAAAATGTTATTGCCTTTTGTGGTCTTTTGGATGAAAAGTAAATTATAATTTCAATGCTACCAAGGAAAGAAAAAAAAACGTGCAATATTTTCAAAGAAATATTATAAAAATATTTACACAGAGCAAACAGTACAGAGCGATGTCCAGGCCGAAGCACATGTCCTTGTGCAGCTCAAACTCAAACTCAAACCATTTATTATTTATTCATGTTTATGTTTCGAAATCAATTCAGTTTTTGAATGAAAGTTGAACGAAATCCTTTTATACATTTGTGATATTTTTCTTCTTTTATTTTTTTTTCGACATGAAATGAAAATCAATTTTTGAAATTTTTTTTTTTTTTTTTTTTTGTATGCTTTTATCCTTTGGAATAATCCAGTTGCTCTTGTATATTTATCCTTGAGTGAATTTATTGCCATAATACACGCGTACGTGTTGCCTGTCGAAATATTGAATTCGAATTCAATTTCTTTAAGAATAACGAGCGCATTTCACTTGAAATCTATGTTCAAATGGAATATTATTTTTTTTTTGCTCTTTTCTTTGACTATTTTAAAATTGGAAGAAGCTTCAAAAATGCTGTCGGTAAAATGATTTCATATGAATTATAAATTGTACAATTTATGCGTGTTGCAAGCTTTTAGTTTAAGTGATTTTATGGTTTTCATAGGGCCAACACATATCTTTATTGATTTGTGGTTACAATTGGACAGTTATTTTTGGATGTTTACAGAAGTAAGCTGTACCCGTTTTTGCCCCCCCCACATAGTGTGAAGGGTATATTCAGTTTGTCTGAAAGTTTGTAACGCAATAAAGTAGGCATTGGAGACCCCATAAAGTATATATATTCTTGATCAGCTTGACGAGCCATGTCCGTCTGTCTGTCCGCCCGTCCGTCCGTCTGTTTGTTTCTTCGCAGTTTGTTCGTCAGTTTAAAAAATATTAAGCTGAAATTCAGAACTTAAGCTTTTCTCTCGATACGACTAAAGCAAGTATGAAAATGAAAGTGCCACGCCCATTTTTAGGAATAGCCCCCATACAAACTTACCTTTTTTTCGATTTTTTGTATGAAAATAGCTTTTATTCATAAATGTATTCATTTCAAATTGGATAAAAATACTTCTTATGTCTTCCAATGTCAAAACGAACGTGCCACACCCATTTTTAGGTGTAGCCCCCATACAAACCTAGCGCCTATTTTTTCGGATTTTTGTATAAAAATAGGTATTATTTATGAATGTATTCACTCAAAATTATATAAAAACACTTCTCATATCATCCAGTTCCAAATCTAAGATGTCACGCCCATTTTTAGGTATAGCCCCCACACAAACTTACCGATTATTCCCGAACTTTTGTATGAAAAAGTACATTTAAAAATGTGTATAAGCCACTGATGATCGCTCATAAACTATTCAAAGATTCGTGTGGCGGGTATTTGAGCTTCGGTTCCACCGAAGTTTACGTTTTTCCTTGTTTTAAATTCAAGTTGAATAAACGGTGACATGTTAGAACTTAGCCATTCAAAGCCAAATTTATAAGAAAAGAAATCTATTCACAAAGAAAAGTTTCTAGTGCTTCATTGCCCAACACTTTAACAGGGAATAAAAGACCAACTATTGGAACCATAACGTTCTGTGACCAGTTCTTAAGAAAGGAACACAGTCTGCAGAAACTATCGAGAGATAAGTATTCTTCCAGTGTGATTAGCGACTGTGATTTGAAAATCGCAGTGACTGCAAACAGTGTTGAAATCGCAGTTCGCGAAAAAAAATCATCGATTACTGAACAGATTCACTGCTAACACTAGTTTTAAGCCAAAGAAGTCCACTATTGACCCAATATACACACTACGTCGATGTCTGGAGAAGACAAAGTAAAAACAAATCATCTACTAAATTCGTAGCTAGATTCAAATTCTACAGCAAAGATTACGTTTCTGCGAATTAAAATTGATCTATCCGCTACATTTAGCGAAATTACTAAAGCGTCGCTCTTAATGATCCATCTTAGCAACAGTGCTGCTCTAGCCTATTATTTTCGTTTAATCTATAATTCGAAGAAATCAAAAATATATTTGGTCAAATACAAACAAAAATTTAGTTTATTCAGATAAACTTATGGAGGTCAAG
Source organism: Leucophenga varia (assembly GCA_018903435.1). NCBI lineage: Eukaryota > Metazoa > Arthropoda > Insecta > Diptera > Drosophilidae > Leucophenga > Leucophenga varia. The sequence continues at coordinate 617,854 of JAEIFJ010003052.1, read as the reverse complement.
TATTTTCAACTCGCTGCGATTTACTTTGTTTGTTTGATGAAAGTCACAATCATTTTTATACTTCTCATAAAAAGTCTAAACAGATTCCATCGAAAAATGTTTAACGCATTCAGAAAGAAATCGTAGCTGTTGTAAAGTATATAAGCTTTTTACATATATATATTCTTGATCAGCTTGATAACAGTGCATCCATTCGTACATTCATCTGTAATTATTTGAATTGAAAATTTGGTTCAGATCGGTCTATATTGGCATATAGCCCCTTAGCAATAGGCGAAATTTTTCTTTATAGAAAATTATGTTGTTTTTTTTTAATTTCAAAATTTTTTTAATGTATTTATTTCTTGTTGACCAGTTTATAAACCCGTACCTATTCTCTTTGCATAATAAAATAAACGCCATTGACAAGTTAATGATTTTTATTGGTATTACATAAATTTAATTTACAAAAATAATATTATTTAATTTGTTGATTTTTAAAAGTTTTCAAAAAAAAAAATTAAATTTAAAATTTTATTGAAAATGTAAGAATTAAAACAAAAACAAAATTAATTTATTAAAAATTCATTTTTTTATGAATTGTTTGCACATTGATGCCAGTACGGATTTAGGCCGTATCATCATTTTTGATGATTTTAGAGAACTCCAATCGCCATGAAAATTGTACCAATGCATTGAATCTGCAATATTTGGTTGTTCCATCGGAATAATAAATTCCGTTGAGATTGCTATAAAAAAAAAAAAAAAAAAAATGATTATTAAATTAAATTTTGTGCAAAAAATATATTAAAAATTTACATTGATCTTACCTATAAGCACACTGTTTGTACCACCAAGCACCTTTTCGGCCTACTGCACAGTTTCCGTTGCTATCAGAGTCATTATCATTATCAAATGTGCTGAATTTTTCACCTTTGTGAAACCTTAATGAATCCTCTGCAGTGCCGAAATAACTACCCAATTCTTTTAAGGAATACTTTTCATCTTCGGAACCAATTACAAATTTATCATAATATGCGTATTTCGTCACATTTTTAAAGTCCACCAAGACAATCAATAATTCGTAAGGCTCGGCTGTTGTTAACTTGTGTAACTTTTCCAAGCCAATGAAAAATTCACTCTTCACGCTTATTATTCCAAATCCGGCTTTATATTCGGACCAAGGGCGATAAAAGCCAAGAAGACCATTAATGCGCTGTTGTACCAAAGTCCAACCACCATATTGTGTTTCTGCATCACAAACCACTGGGAATGGTTCCAGTCCTGAATTTGGTAATTCAATAGTGTAGACACCGCTAAATCCGTTTGAAGCTTCTTCACAATTTTTGGGCAACATTTTTTCTTTTTTTTCTATATCCTCAGGATTTGTTCGCTCTAAATCCTTATTGGAAAAATGTTCGAATACGTTATTAACATTTTTTTGCAAAGCTTGAACATCTTCCCATAATGCATGTACGCTAAAATAAAAATATAAAATGTGTTATATTATTTTTTTGATTATTGAAATTTGAAATTAATTTGCTCACGTTTCCGAAAAATTGCCAAGTCGAACTTGTATAGGTAAAATATTGGTTAGTGTTGATGCTGATTCATCATCTTGCCTAGAAATGAATTAATAAAATTAATAAAATGTAGAATGCGTTAAATTTGTCTTCAATTATTTTACTTTAATTTTATAATCTCCAATTTTAATTTCGTATTTTCCATACGTAATTCAGCGTTTTCCGTTTCCAATTTAATAATTCTTTCCTGTATTTCTTTATTCACATTTTGATTCGTAGGAGTACAATACACCATGTAGAACTTTAGAAACATTAACAAATAAATTATTTTTAAGAGTCGCATTTTTATTAAAAGCAATAATTCGAAAGTCTTCACTCTAAGAAACTTGAAAACGAACTAAAATTTTTAAATATTCAAGCAAAGAAAGAAATCTTTAAAAATATGCACAATAATTCCCTTATCTCTGTAAATATACTTTTTGCAAGTTTATCAGAAATTTTTCATAGTATTGAAATCATGCGATTTTTAAAAATATAAACAGAGCAAGAAATAAGTATTTCATGGAATTTTTGCGAATTTCAATAAAATAAAGTTTTTTATAGAAATTTGTATAATAGGGTGCGTCAATTTTTTCATCTCATGGACGACTATTTTCAAGTATTTTGGGGTCACTGGAATAGAACACAGGACCAAAAATACTTGCGCAAAAACTTTAATATCTTATCTGAGCCCCTAAATGCTGCAAATATCCACTTAAATGAAAACGGTTATTTTTGGATTCTACACCCCAAAATACATACAAATAAATTCAATAGAAACCAGCTCTTTTTTGTGTAAACTAGAAAATCTAGTCAATTATTTGAAATCTTTTAAGCTTCATAATTGAAAACTCAGTCTGTATGTTAATAGGAACGGGAAAAGTATAAAGAAAAAAATATATAAAACAATGTTTTGCGTCACCCGGGAAGGCGCGGGTACTTTTTCTAGTATTTATGTATGTGTATGTTCGTCACACATAGCGTGATCTTGTGTTATCAGTTTCTCAGAAAGTTTGTATTGCTTTATTAAATCTAATATATAAAATTCTCGTGTCACAGTGTTTGTAACGAAATTCCTCCGAAACAGCTTGACCGACTCTTATCAAATTTTGTGTAAATATTCACAAACATCGTAGTACATTTGTATATGCTAGAATAATCCATTTGGAAAAAAGGACGGTGGGTGTGACACTATATAAACGGACCAACAAAAATGCATCATATATTTAAAAAAAAAAAAAAATAACTAAAGAAATGTAATTTGGTATATGTACGTGAGCCGAGCAAGGCCGGGCAGCTCAGCTAGTATGAGTATATTTATTTCGTTATCAGTTCGACAAGATGAATCGTTTCAGCTATACACCAAAAAAAAATGTACATAGAATGGCATATAAAAACAATAAAAAACGTTAACTTCGGTAGAACCGAAGCTCAAATACCCGACACATGAAACTTTAATTAGTTCATGTATGATCATCAGTGAATTAGATTATATTCCGCAAAGGGGTTGTTGTGGGCCAACTCAAGTTTGAGCTTAAATTAAAAGCATTTATGTAAAATGTTAAGCTTAAAATGCTGATATAACAATAATTTTCTTAAAAATAAATAAAAAAAAAATGGAAGATGATTTTGAGTAAGGATCGGGTCACCATATAGACTTTGTTATAGTGACCCAAGAAAAATTCATGCATTTACAGTTGAAGTGGAGGTTTTACCCAGATTAGTGTGAATTTGGTATAAATATTAGTTGACAAAAACTCCGAGAATGAGCGTTAGATTTAAATAGAGGCTATATCTAAAAATGGGCTCGGCACCTAAATTTTTATATTGAATGACATTAGTATTTTATCTAATTTATAGTAAATTAAAACTTTCCGAGGGAACATACAGACGAACAGCCAGCCGGACATTGCTAAGTCGATTTGTCTCGTCGAGCTGATCAAGAATATATATACTTTATGGGGTCTCCGATGCCTGCATTAATGCGTTACAAACTTTCCTTGACAAACTGATAATACCCTTCACACTATGTGTGGCGGTTATAAAATTTTAGTGTTTTCGAAATTGAGAGCCTGACTGATAGAAATATTTTAAATATTTAAAATAATAAATATTTCATTCTATCTCTTTCTGTTTTCGAAATTGTTGTTGATATTTGCATTAAATCGAATTTTTTTATAAAATTTTTGTATTATGTTCAATATGATTATCGAACATATAATATGTTATGCTTGATCTTTTCTACAACATCTAAATTGAAATACCCTACTCCAGAGTTTATTTAAGTAGTGTCGAATCCTTGCAGTTGGATACTAAAGTTTTTTGTCTTACTTTATTTCAGTGAACAAGCTTCCAATCGATGATCATGCTTTCTCTAAACTTTATTTTGAGTAACACTTGAGTTGCAAGACAACTTTTCAAAGTCGATTTTAAATAACCATACAGAACATCCGTTATCAATGGTGAAATCCTTCTTTCTCTCCATTTTCGGTATTTTTTCGGTCACAATCTCCAAGTACTTTGGAGAAAAGATCCCAATACGTGATTACTGAAACTGATTAAACATGCTTCCATGTCGTCTTTGAAGAAAGAGACCTTCTTATTCATTTGGGTATCGCTCGGTATCGCTTTAAAAACGGAATATTGCTCCCGCTTATGATTGCTTTGATGCACTTTATTATGCCCCAGTGTACCAGGCTTGCTTAAGAGGTTTTAGCTGCCGTGTCTTATGAATTAGACATATACGAGGTGTGTTCAAACATTATCGCGAATTTTGAATTTTCTCGGGTTACGTACTCATGTCTCTCACTTATGCCGACAAGCTCGGGCCATTTTGAATGTTCACTGAATTGTTGACAGCTGCTTTGCATGCACGTGTTTTGGATCGTCTTCGATTTTTACCTATTCAAAAAAAATGGATCAAAGAACCTGTATTAAATTTTTTTTTCTGAATGGAATAAATGGAATATAAATGTTGAAGAAAGCTTATGGGGACCGAGCTCTACTAAAATCAACAACATTTGATTGGCATAAATTGTTGAAAGAGGTTGCGAACGTGTTAAAGACGAAGAGATCCCTGATCAACCATCGACTTCAACGGACGATGCTCACATCAAAAAGTAAAAGAATTAGTGCTTGCACATCGTCGATTAACTATGAGAGACATTGCTGATGAAATTGGCGTATCGAAAGGATCAATTAATAACAATTTTGAAGGATGTTTTGGGCCTCAAACGTGTCAAATCTCGGTTGGTACCAAAAATGATTATTTTTTTTTTTTTAAAACTGTACTGATTTTTCGTGACTTTTTTGCCAAAAATCCAACCAATATCGTTCCGCAACCACCGTATTCGCTTGATTTGGTTCCGTGTGACTTCGGCTATTCCCAAAACTCAAGAGACCACTCAAACGTTTCGAGTTTGAGGGAGATAAAAGCTAAATCGAAGAAGGCGCTGATGGCTATACCGGAAAGGGACTATTTGGCATGTTTCGAGATTTATATACTCGGGGAGGATTACTTTAAAGGATCATTAAAATGATACTTATATTAAAAAAAAAACACAACAAAAAATTGCAATAAAAATTGGAACTTTAATTATTTTTAATCTATATACTAAAACATTAAAATTCAAAAGAACACAACCAAATTTCCTGGAAACTAAAATATATAATATCAATAAATAAAAGATATACTTATAAAAAAAAAAATGTCGATGAGAAATAATTAAAATCCAAATTAATACTAAAAGTCATGCACGTGTCTTAAGTTTAATGAGAGTAGAATACCATTAAAAAAAAAAAATCAAATTATCAAACAAACAATTGAAAGAGACAGCTTTGAATAGTTTCTTGTCTTTTTAAACTATTAAAAAAAAAATGCTAAAAAGCTCACACGAATCAAAGCAATCATACCAACGGTGAATGTGAACGACTTCTTTAAGTTAGAAATAAGTTAATCAATCTTAAATTTTAATTACAAAGTAACAACTTCCTTTGCTAGTAATTTCAGGCACGATGAACTTTAACAAATTCATTGCGCTCCAAAAAAAAAAAAGTTAAACTAAAATGAAATGAAATGAGTTGAGTTAATATTCAAAGTGGCAAATGCTCATTCAGCGAAGTGTTGAGACCCCCAAACAGGAATTAACATAAAAAATAATGCCGTCAGCTAACTGATGAACAACAAATGAAAAGACAAACGGACAGTTGAACGTCCGTCCCTTAGGGAAGGTGTTACCGCGCGCTTTAATGTTGTAGCATATTGTATGTAAGTAAGTAAAGTGATCTACAAGATACTCATGACGGAACTGAAATGTTAAAGTACTTACGTTGCGGCCTGCGGAACATATTTTATGTAATTTGTCTTTGTTTTCATGTAATAAAATTAAAATATAAAAAAAAAAAAAAAAAAAAGAAAACGAAAAACTGTTTAAAGACGAGGAAACAGCGCAATGCATTTGTCTGCATAATCTTTTATTTGGACAGCAAAAGCGTATCTCAAATGAAAAAAAAAAAAACGCTTGATACCATTGTTTATATGCACCCCCATCTTTAATTCCTTTCAAGTTATAAAATGAGAAATTATAATGTATTCGAAACAAATGACAAACTGGCTTAAACAAGCCAGAAAATTTATTTGTATTTTATGCGCATGCGCAACGCGCGGGCGTTTTTTTTCTTTTCTTTTCTTTAAATTATCAGCTTGCATTTGAGATACTTTTATGAAAAAAAAAAAAATAAATACCACATAAAAAAAATGTCGTGAACGGCTGCACTTGTAATCCTTTTGTTAACAGTCCTTGCAGTTCTTGATAGCAAATACGCAGGTGTTGACCGTAGGCTATAGTCTAAAGTATTAAAGAGTTCACTGAGCGCTTGAGCAAATTTTATATCAAGTGTTCAGGCAGTGAATGTAAAAATTAAATTAATCAAATTAAATGAGCTTCTTAAACAATTCTGTTTGGTTTTTAGTTAACATTTTAGTGGTAAAAACTTTTCAGTAAACATCGATAATTTTCGATAATTTAAAACAAATCGATATATTAAACATTTGAAAGAAAAAAAACCTAAAGTCTTTAAAAAAAATTATTTATCAAATCGAAAATCGGCTTAAATTAAAAACTTATGAATCTGAAATATTAATAAAATGTCGATATTATATCGATATTTAATCCAGATCTATTAAACGTCTTAAAATTAATGAAGTTGTGTTAAAGTATATAAAGAAAGTTATGGAAAAAATCTACTTACTTCCAAAAACTCAATCTCTTTGACTGGCTCGATTATTTTGGCAATGTGGTATTCAAAAATTATTCACAGCTTTCGTAAATATTTTTAAATTATGATAAGCGTTTTCGTAAACCATATTTAAATTAAAAAAAAACGAATCAAGGGACTTATCCGAAAATTCAAAATTAAAGAAAGCAAAGCAGTAAAAGGATGATCAATAATTTTCCATTCCACTTGGGTTGCATTTGAGTCGTGAACAAGCCGGTGAAAAAAATATGTGGATTACGGAAAGAACTTAAGGGTAGGAGTCAGTATAACAGGTATATTCAGTATGTCGGAAAGTTTATAATGCTTTAAAGAAGACGTCGTATATTTTTGATTAGCTGGATGAAACGAGTCGATCTACAAATATCCATCTGTCTGCCCGTTTGTTTATTTCATTCGAAGAGTTTTGAAGATATTTAGCTGAAATTCGAAACTTAAGATAAGCTTGATAATCAAAGTGCCTTCATACAAACTTACCGACTTTTTTGAATTTTTTTTAATAAAAATAATTATTATTTATGTATGTATTTACTCCAAATTGGGTAAAAATACTTATAATGTCTTCCAATGTCAAATCTAAGGTACCACGCCCATTTTTAGGAAAGGGCCCCCCATATGAACATTCCGCCCATTTTGTAATTTTTGTGTGAAAATAATAATTATTTAATGATGTATTCGCTTCAAATTGGATAAAAACAAATCAAATATCAATCTTTCTTTACTCTACTTATAGTTTAAGAATCAGCCCACTATAACATTTAGCCTCTAAAGTAAATCAACACCCATTTTCTAATTTTTTTTAAGAAAATGTTTATTATTCTGTTCTTATGTTAAAATTTTACTCCATTATTGTGTCCATCCCTTGAATAATTTTGACCAAAGCCATCCCTGATGATCATAAATTTTACCTAAGCCATGTGAAGGTTCCACCGACGTTAACGTTTTTCCATGTTTTAGCTCAAAATTTGATATCAATAGTGTGCCTAAACTTGGCTTGAATTAGACCATTGAAGCCCACTCATACCATCTCGAAGTCACTGATAGTCACACATAAACCTTTTAAAGATTTTTTTATCCGTTTTTTGAACCTTTTACCATTTACTGCAAAGCTCTCAGATATAATTTGGTATTGGAACACCCTTTTGGTGTCGAATAAATCGTTAGAGAGATAGGATATCAATCTGGATTTGTTAGTTTTGAACTTCTTTCAATTATACGCTTCACTTCTGTTGAAATATATTAATAAATTTTAGTAACAATCTTTAAGAAATATTAGGAATTCGCATAAAGTGAAATCAGATCGGTATGCTTTAAAATATTTCTTGATCAGTCAGGGGACGTATAGAGACAACAAAGTCGTGGGAGCAAATATTTTGTAAACGGACTAATTAAAATAAATTATCACTAAAAAATATAAACTAACCTATCGATATGACTCAAGCAAGTTATTTTATAAAAGAAGGTTTATCAGTTTTTTTTTTTTTTTTTTTTATATTCTTATAATTTCTTATACAATTGAATCGCTCATCCAACCAATTATTTAGCTCAACAAAACTCAATATTCATGCAGCCGCAGGATTCACGCTTCAGCGATTGAGTAGTGAAGTAGATTTTGACAAGTTTATTAACTTTTATGCGAAAGGATATACATGCAAACAACACGCACAGCACGTGATATATTTATGAATGCCAAAAGCCACTCACACCATAAATTTAATGCCTTAGGTCCTATGGGATGTTAAGGAATATATTATATGTAAATGTAAGTATTTCGGTTAAGCAGTGTAAAAATATTTTTGGTTAAAGTTTTACGCGATTTACGCGCATGGAAAATACGACGCGATAGCGAAAGGATAACCAATACAAAAAGGATGCATACACATAGACTGAGACAAAGTCAAGTCAAAAAGTTTTGTGTCAACAATAACCAAAGATTTAGCTGTGATGGGGGTGTGTGTGTGTGTGTGTGTGTGTGTGTGGGCAACCCTTTCATACAGTCAAATTCCCTTGAGTCCTGCGGCAGAACTTACAACGATAATACATATTATCGTATATAGTACGTGCTGTGTATATTACTTTAACTTTGGCGTTTCGTCGCGGCATAAACTTACCTTCAAGCGAATAGAGAAGACGTGCTAAAATATTTTGGTGGCGGTTTGCATGTTTTGTGGCCAGAATTTTGATGGAGTTTAACTCTTTTCCGCAAAATCTGCGTAAACTTTGGCCTTCTTGGTTGGCTTTTACACGGTGTATGTGGTTTGGGGTGTGTTATTGTTGTTGTTGTTGTATGTTTGGGGTTCAGGCTTGTATTTATTTTATATCTTATTTGTTTATGAAATAAGATATTTCAGTTTGTTTTATGTACTCCAAACGGGCAGACACTGTTGCTCTTCTTATTATTATTTTTTTTTTTTTTTTTGGACGCACATTATACATATTAAATTTTATATTCTGTTTATGAGATTGCTTGACGTTTTTACTGCGAATGAGTTTTTCGTTCGATTTTTTATTTTTATACAATTTTTAAAAGGGTTAAAAAGAATTTATTTGAGTATTTATGTAGAGAAGTAGGCATGAATGACTATATCAGGTATATATAAAAAATTAGTTTTTTGATCAGCATCGAAAGCTGTGTCGATTTAGCTATTTCTATCTGCCGTACGATTCGGATTTATTCATATAAAGCCAGAAAACTTGAAACTAAGATGCTGCAGAGCCGCTCAGATGTCACTTTTTTAATAGTTTTTTCTAGACCCATTTTAAGGACCAAAATACTCAGATTTTCAAAAAAAAAACATTTTTAGTATTTTTCACCAAAAAATAACAAAATTCTCATACAAATTGATTCATTGTAAAAATTGATTTAATCAGTTCTGTAATATATATATATATATATATATATATATAATAATATATATATATGTAGTGTATTGTTAACTCAATAGAACCATATCTCCTCATTCAAGGTCGCAATTATGAATTTCAAGAATTATTACTGAGAACAACGGAATTTTTATACAAAAATTAGAAATAAATATATTCAAAGCGATAAGAAAACAAAGAAAAACAATATCTTCAGTGGAACCAAAGCTGAAATACCAGCACACAACACTTTTAATAGTTTATATGTCCAGCTACTTATTTTGATATTGGATGACATAAGAAGTGTTTTTATCAAATTGGGAGTAAATATATTTATAAGTAATACCTATTTCCATACAAAATTCAAAAATGGGCGGTAAGTCTGTATGGGGGCTATACCAAAAAATCGACGTGCGTTCTTTTTTTAACATTGGATAACATAAGAAGTGCTTTTACCCAATTACGAGTGAACATATTCATAAAAATATCTATTTTCATAAAAATTTCGAAAATTTTGGAGGTATATTTGTATGGGAGCTATGCCTAAAAATGGGCGTTTCAACTTTAATCTAATACTTTAATTGCATAGGGCTTAAGTTCCGAATTTCTGATCAATGTCTTAAAAACTAAGCGAATGAATCGCATAACTACAGACAGACGGACAGACAGTCTGACGGACAGACGGAGACAGAGGACGCTAGATCGACTCTTCACGTCCAGCTGATCAAAAGTATGTATAACTTTATGGGTTCTACGGCGTCTTCTTTTATGCGTTACAAACTTTCGGACAAACTGAATACTCCCGTTTACACTATGTGTGACGGGTATAAAAACAAAATGCATATTTTAAAATTTCATACTAAGTTTGCATATCATAAAAATTTTATTTCCATTTAACTGTCGAAGAGAGCTGTCGTTTGCAATATTTTAAATAATTAAAATGAAACTTTTAATTAATTTTATTTGTTAATTTTTTTGAAATTTTATTTTATTTGTTGCACACCAGTTGCGAACACAAATCTTTATTCGGAAGTTGAGGAACGAATTATTAAATTAGAATTGGAAAATTCTGAATTACGTTTGGAAAATGCACGTTTAAAATTGGAGATTATACATTTAAGGTAAATTTTATTCGATAAAAAATTACAATAAATTCTTATTTAATAATTTTCGTATCTCCTTTATTTGTTGCTAGGCAAGAAAGTGACAGAACATCAACTTTAACGAACTTCACATCAGCATTTGATCGACTTAAGGGTTTTACAGAGAAGTATATCACAAATATGAATTCCAAAATTAGCATAGCATAGGTAAAAATTTATTTATTTTACATTTTAGCGTAGATACAGTATGGGAAGATGTTCAATCTTTTAAAGAATTTATCGAAAATCTGCTACAAAACTCGTCTAAAAAGAATTCAAATCAAACCAATCCAGAGGAGAAAGAAATTAAAGAAAAATTATTGCCAAAGAATTGCGCTGAATATGAAAAAAGCGGTGTGTACACGATTGAATTGCCCATGACTGGAATTGAAGCATTTCCAGTGCTTTGCGATGCTGAAACGCAGTTTGGTGGCTGGACCGTGATACAGCAACGTTTGGATGGTAGCACTAATTTCTATCGCCCATGGTCAGATTATAAAGCCGGCTTTGGTACAATTAGCGGTAATGGCGAATTTTTCGTTGGTATGGAGAAATTATATAAGATGACAACAACGGAACAATATGAATTATTGGTTGTACTGCAAGACTTTAAAAATGCAACACATTATGCAAATTATGATAGTTTTAGAATTGGATCCGAAGCTGAGGGCTATGCTATCACAGAACTAGGTAGTTATTCGGGCAATGCTCAAGATTCTTTAACGTATCACAAAGGTCAAAAGTTTAGTACCTTCGACCGAGATAACGACGATTCTAACAGTAACTGTGCAGATTTATATAAGGGTGGTTGGTGGTTCAAAAATACTCACTGGAGGTAAGTTCATTTGTCTTTAATGAAATATCAAAATGATTGCAACATGATGTTGTAATTATTTATTTTGATAGCAATCTGAATGGAATGTATTTTCCTAATGAAACAACTGCGAAAGCTGATGGAATAGTCTGGTACCACTTGCACAACACGTTCATTCCTTTTAAATCATCTAAAATGATGATTCGCCCAAAATCTATGCTGGCTACAATTTGTAAACAATTTATAAAAAATTAATTAAATGTTATAAAAACAAAAAAAAAAAAAAAAAAAAAAATAGAAAAAATAAAAAATAAATAAATAAATAAAAAAAATTAGTTTTTTATATTTGCAATACTTTTAATTTGAATATTATTTGAAAATTGTTTGGGGGTTGTTTACTACATTTAAATGTTAGACTTATACGCATATAAGATGGGGGTTTCAACAAATTGTACTATGACCCTGAACCGAAGCTCATGAGACACTCAAGAGCCCACATTTAGCATCGCTGCGACAATTTCCTGAAGATACTAGTGTCGAATGAAGATATCCTGAAGCAAACGACTTTTTAGAGGACTTTGATAACCTTTTTTTTGAAGTCAAAGTCTTATTTATTTGCACTCATAAACTATGAAGTGTCCAGTACAATATTTTTCGTATCTGTTTAAAAATTATTTTTTTATTATGTAAATTCAATGAGATTTCAAAAATATGTAGATAGAACTCGAAAACGATTTCTTCTCGCAACGAACCGGAAATGTATATATTTAATTATATTTTCTAAATAAACAATTTCAAAGAAATGTTGATAGTGCCATTTAAAAGTACTTTCATAAGCCTGCAACGCTTATCTATGACAACGTCATTATTTATAGTTTATATAATTAACTATATACTGTACATATATATATATATATATATATATATATATATATATAGTATATAGTTAATTATTAACTCGATAGAGCCATATCTCCTTATTTAAGGTCGCAGTAATGAATTTCGAGAATTATTACTGAGAACAACGGAATTTTTATACAAAAGTTGGAAATAAATTTATTCGAAGCGATAAGAAAACAAGAAAAAGCTTTAACTTCCGTGGAACCGAAGCTTTCATACCCGTCAGGATGATTATATTCACTTTTCTTAAAAGTTCCGTTTGTTTGGAGGCTATATGTTACTGGGGGCTATATCCTACTTCAATCATATATCCGACTAAGTTATTCAAGAAATATTTTGACCATATTTGATACAAATCCCTTAATAAATAACCCATGTTTTATACAAAAACTCTATATGCTATACTGGTTTCGAGCTATACCTAATAGCTTAACCTGATGGTTCCCGAGTAAAGATTTAGTTTCAAATTTCAGCTGAATATTTCCAGTAGCCTCGAGTAAATCGCGTTTAAATAAACAGACAGACGGACAAACAGACAGACGGACATAGCTAAATGGACTCGTTTAATCGAGCTGATCAAGAATTAGAAACTGATTAGAAACTTTAAGACAAACTGAATATACTCTTCGCACTATGTGTGGCGGATATAACAAATTTTTTATTATAAAAACTTTAAATTTCCGAATTCAAGAATTCCCAAAATGATGCATTATTGGTCATGTAAGCAATACGCAACTAACAGTAATTTTCTATAATGTATAACCTTCAAGCTGTGGCAGTTCAATACTCGCAATTTTAAATAAAAACAAGCAAAAACGTTAACTTCGGTAGCACCGAAGCTCAAATACCCGCTACACGAAACTTTAATCACTTACTTGAAAAAAAATAAAAAAGGAAGATGAGTTTGTATGGGGTTTATATGTTATAGTGGTCCGATCCTTTTCATATCGGTAGAATATTCATAGGATAATAGTAGAAATGTTTTACCCAGATTGGAGTGAATATATCCATAAAAAATAACTATTTTCATCAAAAATCTGATAAATGGGCGCTAGGTATGTATGGGAACCCTAACAAAAAATGGGCGTGGCACCTTTCTTTTGATATTGAATGCCATCAGAAGAGGTTTTACACAATAAAATAAAATAAAATAAAATAAAAAAATTCTTATTTTCATACAACAAATTGAAAAAAAGTGGTAAGTTTGTATGGCGGCTATATCAGAAAATGGGCGTGGCACCTTGGTTCTGACATACAAACTGCCTAGGAGCACAAAAAGCTTAAGTTTCAAATTTCAAGTCAATATCCATAAAACTTTCCGAGAAAAACGCATTGCAACAGAGAGACGGACAGACGGACAGACAGACAGACGGACATGGCTAAATCAAATCGTCTCACCGAGCTGATCAATAAAATATATACTTTATATGGTCTCCGATGCGTAACAAGCTTTCAAACAAACTGATAATACCCTTCAATCTATGTGTGGCGGGTATAAAAAAAAAAAAAACACTGATAAACTTTTAGTCTTTCTTCAAAAGCTAAAAATAATTTTGCAAGTGATAAGAAAACCGAAACAGATTTTTGTTTTTAAAATTTCTTTTTATATTTGCATTTTAAAAATATTTTTTTGCAGATGTTTCGGAGAGCTGCTGTTGGCAATATTTAAATAATTAAAATGAAATTATTTTATTTGTTAATTTTTATAAATGTTTATTTTGTTTGTGGCACACCAGTTGAAAATAAAAATCCTCATACGGAATTTGAGGAAAGAAATTTGAAACTTGAATTGGAAAATTCTGAGCTACGCATGGAAAATGCTCGACTTAAATTGGAGATTATGCATTTAAGGTAATCTTTTAAAAAAAAAACTGCCTATATAATACTTTTTATGTATAAAATTGGATTTTAATTTTTTTTTTATAATTTTTTATAGGCAGGAAAATAGCAAAACAACAACTTTAACGAATTTTACTTCAGCATTTGATCGTCTTCAGATTTTCACGGAAAAGTAAATTAATTAAATTGATAATCAAAAAATTTAGTAAATTTGTTTATTGTGCATTTCAGTGTATTTACAGTATGGGAAGATGTTCAATCTTTTAAAGAATTTATCGAAAATCTGCTACAAAACTCTTCTAAAAAGAAATCAAATCAAACCAATCCAGAGGAGAAAGAAATTAAAGAAAAATTATTGCCAAAGAATTGCGCTGAATATGAAAAAAGCGGTGTATACACGATTGAATTGCCCATGACTGGAATTGAAGCATTTCCAGTGCTTTGCGATGCTGAAACGCAGTTTGGTGGTTGGACCGTGATACAGCAACGTATGGATGGTACCACTAATTTCTATCGCCCATGGTCAGATTATAAAACCGGCTTTGGCACAATTAGCGATAATGGTGAATTTTTTCGTTGGTATGGAGAAATTATATAAGATGACAACAACGGAACAATACGAATTATTGGTTGTACTGCAAGACTTTACAAATGCAACACATTATGCAAATTATGATAGTTTTAGAATTGGATCGGAAGCTGAGGGCTATGCTATAACGGAGCTAGGTAGTTATTCAGGCAATGCTCAAGATTCTTTAACGTATCACAAAGGTCAAAAGTTTAGTACCTTCGATCGAGATAACGATGCTTCAAGCAGTAACTGTGCAGAGGTATATAAGGGTGGTTGGTGGTTTAAAAATACTCACTATAGGTAAGCTCAACTTTTAAATTATATCATTTGTCTTTATTTAACATGTATTTATTTTGATAGCAATCTGAATGGAATGTATTTTTCGGATGGAACGATTGCGAAAGCTGATGGAATAGTCTGGTACCACTTGCACAACACGTTTATTCCTTTTAAATCATCTAAAATGATGATTCGCCCGAAATCTATGCTGGCTACAATTTGTAAACAATTTATAAAAAATTAATTCAATGTTATTCAAAAAAAAAAAAAAAAATAATAATAAAAATAAATAAATAAATAAAAAAAGTTAGATTTTAATATATTTGCAATAATTTAATTTGAATATTGTTTGAAATAAATCATATGTGTAGAAAATAAAAAATATAGTTTGGGGTTGTTTACTACATTTAAATGTTAGAATTATAGGCATATACAGATGGGGCTTTCAACAAATAGTACCATGACCCTGAACAGAAGCTCATGAGTCACCTCACATGGCTCTCCAACATTTAGCATAAGCTATAAGACTATATCTTGGGTCGAATGAAGAGGTCATCAGTAAAACAAAAGTATTTTTCTGAGGACTTGGATAATCTTTTATTTGAAGTCAGAGTCTTATTTAATTGCACTCATAAACTATGAAGTGTCCAGTACAATATTTTTCGTATCTGTTAATTGTACCAGAAGCTTGATATCTGTGCCCCCAGAATAGGTACTTTCACGCTTAATGATAAAATATCATACAATATGTTTGTTCCAATTACATTTATTGAATTGAGTTATTTTAAATATGTACAACAGAGTCATCGTAGCATTCATAGAGGTATGTATATCTTTTGTTTTATTTGGATATTTTAGTTCATTTATTATTATATCAAATGCAAGTCACGTCGTCATAGACAAATACAAATTTAATTCAACCCAGCCAGCCAGCTAGTCAGATAAATAGATACTTATACATAAACCTTTTACTCGGTATACGCTTTTTATATACATTTATATATATATATTTTTTTTTATAACATTAAAAATTAAAGCAAATAAATTAAAAAAAACAATTGAAATTTACATTAAATATTTTGTTTTTTTTTTTTTGTATTTTGTGCTTTGTTGGGTTTCTCAGGTTTGCCCGATATGCCCTTTGCACGGCGACATTAAATTTTCGGTTACTTATTTTATTTTATTTATTTTATTTTTATTATACTTGAATTTATTTTTGTATTTATTATGTGCTTTCTTTAAGTTGCCTTTTAATGTGCTCACATTTACGTAAAAAAAAAAAAAAATGTTTTTTTAATTTATTTTTTTTTCTTCTGTCGATTTATCTATTAAAGACTTTTTTATGTCGTGCTTGGTAATTTTTTTTTTTCGCCGAGTTTTTAGTTTAGGTTCAAAGGCGATAAGCACGCATTATGGTTCAATTTTGGGGTTTTAGCATTTTAATGACATTTAATTTATTTAATTTGTGTGTGAGAAATGAAAATTATATATCGTGTTTTTTGGTTTTGTTTTTTTTTTATTGTAGTTAACATTTTTAGGTGTTTGTGTGTGGTATATTTTTTTTATGTAAAATGGTATAGAATTTTATTTTTAGTAGAATAAGTTAAAGTGGAGTTAGCAATTTTAAAAGTTCTTGTGTATTGGTTACGAAGAATATTTATAGAAATGCATGGGCTTGAAGGTATTTATAGAAAACCATCTTCAAGCTATTCGTACCATTTTGCTCTATTGAATAGTAGGTATATCGGAAAACAGGTCTAAATTAATAAAAGAAAAGATTCTAGATTCCTTTTGAGCCTCCTTATACTGGAGCTGTTGTCGAGTAGGTTGATGGTGAGGATGTTGGTACGCATGTCGAGCCGATTTATTCTTTCTTGCTATACCCAAAGGTACCCCGAGTTCCTTGTGTATCTCTTTTGTTAGTGTGGAACACGTGAGCGTTTGACATAATACTCAGCGCCTTGTTTTGAAATATTTGAATAATAGAACAGTTACTCCGGCTGGCAGTGCCCCAAATTGGAATACCGGCTTTATTATTGCTCTATAGACTAGAAGTTTGCTCCTCAGCTTGAGAGGTGACCTTCGTCCGATAAGCCATAAATGTTTTTTAACCTTTCATTGAGCTGTGCCTTTTTGGTAAGAAGGTTAGGACGCCAAGTTAACCTTCTGTGAAGACCCAAGCCCAGATATTTGGCTGTACCGCTGCATGGGATGAACTTGGGGACAGTCACCCTTGCTAAAAGAAAAAGTCATTTGAGTGGACTTCTCAGGGTTCACTACAATGTTTCACATTTTAAATGAAAAATGTATTTTTATAAATCGATTTATATAAAATAAGATACAAACACTTCTAACGACAACCTAAGTTCAGAAAATAACCCATGATTGAGGTAAGACCACTATAGCATATAGCTCCCATATAAATATTCCGCCAATTTTAGATTTAATAGCAACCCATGTCTAGAATACGAAACATGGTTGAGGTGGTAACTCTATAACATTTAGCTCCCATGGAAATCTTCCGCTAACTATTGAGTTTTTATATGAAAAATGAGCTATTTATGAAGCGATTTGTGTCAAATATGGTTAAAATACTTCTTGAGAAGCCCATGTTCTCAGCTGGTTACATGAT